>SMJT01000083.1:785084-814286 GCA_004349715.1 Crucihimalaya himalaica | reverse complement strand
ATAGGATCTGGTCCGTGACGTTGTGGTTGTGGGTCTGGTGGATCCTCTTCTTGATCAGGATCGTAGTTGCCTCTCCGAACAGCTGGTGGCACGTTTCTTATCGGACCGATGGGTGGTTGTTCGTTTGGACCCGGTTGCTCTAGTCGGTCTAGCCTTGTTGACACCGTTGTTATGTTAGCGTTCATGGTAGCTAATGTCGTCATGATGGTCTCCAGTGTGATTTGGTTCTCGTCTCCCATGGTACCTTGCAAAAGTTCAAACAAGTTCAAGAAATCAGTAGATATCCGATCAAAGCAAGGTGATTATCGAAAAACAGAAACGAATTGCTTTAGACTTCAAATCAAAAATATCAAATGAATTTTTGAATTAAAGCGAACAATTTTCCTGAATTCCCTAATGTATCCACAAACTAAAACAGCAAGAAAATAATTTTTATGAATTTTCTTCGATTTTATAAAACTCAAACAACAAAACAGACGAAAACAGAAGCAAATGGCAAGAAACTTCAAAATATAAATAGCAAACGAATTTCTAAATTAACGAGCACAATATTTATAGATTTTAGATTGATTCTACGAACTAAAACAGAAAGCAAACAATTTTTATGAATTTTTTTTATTTTATAAAACTGAAACAAAACAGACGAAAAAATTGATTTTTATGGGTTTTTTGTAAGAAACCGAAAACAGAATTGAAAAATAAGCAAGGAACGAAATAACCTGGTAAAGATAGGAGCATTTAAGCTCTGATACCAATGATGAAAACCTCGGATTCCACCTCGGTGTGACTCACGGATTTCAAAACCTGAAACGTTGGCGGAAGCGTTGAACGTGGTGGTGAAGGATAGTGATGTTGATTCCACAACACCGAGGGTTAGAGAAGACAATCCAAGGGCTCTTCCTCACGAAGATTGAAGACTCTACACGAAAACCAAGAGTTTGATTCCACAAACTACATAGAACTCGCAAAACGTTGATTTGGTTCAAAGACTTTGAAGCAAAAACAAACTTAATTTCTTATTGATAAAAGCATTCGGTGATTGAAATGAAACAATGAGAGGGAGCTTATATAGGCTCGAACATAGAATATCCTCCAACGGTCAGAAAAATACAAGAAAGAAAACAAAATATTCGACAATGAAGAAGGACGCGTTCGAGGATTCCTAGCCGTTGGGACGCGATTCTTCAGTGATTGTCGTGGAAGGATCTCGAACATCTTCAAGGAATGGACGTCCATGATCATTTCTTCGAGATGGAGGGCCTGGATCAAAGGATGGATGTGCGCTTCTAGAAATAATGTCGAAAAAGGAAAGTTTTTCCTTTGTCGTTTCCACGTAGATTTCGAGATTGGCTGCTGTTTTGGGCACTTCAAAACGTGGTGTAGTCTTGGATTGATATACGAAAAATGGCAGGAAGTCTTCAGTCTTATCTGGTGGATCTTCGGTTGGTCTTCGAGGGTGTTCGTTGCCGGAATGGTCCGTCTCGAGGGTGCGTCGAAGATCTCTGGAATCATGTCGTGGATTGTGAAGTTTGGCTCGATGGAACCTCATATCTTGAGGTCTTGGAAGGTGAATCTACAAGGGTTTATCAAGAGAACAGATGGTTTCATCGGTGGTCAGCTCCGAGTGGATTCTAGTGTCCGCGAGTGGGTGCTAATCGTCGTCAGGTGGCTTGGATCGTTCTTCTTCCAAAGTACCTAGATGGATCGTCTGGAAATGGTCACTTTGTCGAGGATTCTTCAAGGTGGCACGGGGAAAATCTTCTTCTGGTCGCCGGTTCTGAAGGTTGCCTCGTGTGCCTGTGTACGGTACGTGGATTCCTCGTGGTTCTGCGTGGGGCACCATGAGGATAGGAGTCGATCTTACATCACCATCCTATGCCTTTTAGTCTCTCTTTAAGAACCACAATACCACCGTGATATCCCTTTTCAACCTATGAAAATCCTTTCCTCCAACACCTCCTCCACCGTTATATCCTAGCCACATTCTAGAATTGTACTTAATTGAGACATGATTAATATAATTTTGTATTCATGTTCAAAAACTGTGCTAAATTGTTGAATTTTGAATTCAAATGTTTCATTAATCATTAATTGATTTCTTTATTATCATATGACACAATGCCTTTTATCTTATATTGTATATTGTTATTTATATGTATTTTTTTTGCAAGTCTGAACCTACAACAAAAATCACTAGTTTTATCTAAAAATGATTCTCGCCAGTATATATTATATCATTGGTCTTTGGAATTTGACTCCAAATATACTACTGCGCATTTCAACATGCTCTTGTAGTTTAAGTGAATTAGATTAATATTCGAACAATCAAATTTGACTATGTAGAAATGTTTTTAATGTAAATAACCGAATATCATAAAGATGTACTCCATATTCATAATCCGTAGATTCATTTTCTTTGACAAATGTCTAGTGCTTCCCGATATAGTCTAATATGATATTGATTTATTTATGTGTGGATAGATCTTAGGTAGTTTAACATGTTGAAAATAATTGATTTTTCAATACATGAAAGATTATACATATATAAAAAAAAAGTCAGACAAATCGTTTCTTTTTCCTATGTTCATATTATAACTTAAAATAAGCCATAAATTCTTCAGAGTATTAGTTAAGTAGTACTTATTAACCTAAGATTATGGCCAAAAGAGAGTTTCACAATTTGGAAAATCAAAAGTCGTTGACTACACTTGGCAAGGAAGGAACGAAAGTTATTACCTTGACTCTTTGATAAACTAAAATCAGTTGACTACACTTTGGCATTTTTATATAGTACATTCAATTTTGGTAAACTAAAATCAGTTGACTAGAAAAAATAGTTGACTAGTTAGATAATAAATAATGATAATATTTACTTTCTTTTTTAAGATGATGAACAATCTATATATGTAAAAGAGAATTCATTTGAATATTACAGTATACATGTGTGACTATAAAATGATAATCACTTTGGCATTTTTTTTATAGTACATTCAATTTTGGTAAACTAAATTCAGTTTCCTACCCAAAAAAAAGAAAAAAAACTGAATCAGTTGACTAAAAAAAATAGTTGACTAGTTTAGATAATAAATAATGATAATATTTACTTTACCTTTTTAAGATGATGAACAATCTATGTAAAAGAGTTTTCATTTCAATATTAGAGTATATATGTGTGACTATAAAATCAAACTCAAATACTGTATTGCATTAAGACAACTAAATCAGAGAAAATAAATCAAAAAAGTTATTGTTTAAGACAAACAAAGGATGAAGTCACAAACAGTTATAATCTGCATATTCATGCTCTCCTTCTTTGCTCTACATCAATGTATATATAAAGTTTTTCTATATTATGTATATATAAAAAAACTCTATTTGTTTTCGTTTATTGTACATGTTTGGTTAATGCTGTGTAGATTCAAATGTGTAGGCATGCAGGTGGATGTTAGAGAAATAGAGAGCGCGAGCAAGCTCTATATTCCGAACTGTGTTCCGGCCCAATGTGGCGCAGAGAGATTTTTTAAACGGAATTGTTGGTGCTGTTTTAAAAATCAAAATATTTGTTTCGACACCCAAAAAGAATGTGATTCCAGTCCCCGTTGTCCTCCCGTAAAGTTTAAATTTATAAAAAATTAATGTATTGCTATGATTTTTAAAAATTTAAGGTTTTATTACTCATAACTACAGTGGTTTAGTCAATCTAAGCATAATTTTATTTTTATTTGAGCAATTCATTTCTTCATTAATTTAGGCAATCACATTTAGGTTACATAAGACCTGTTTCGCCAACGAATCAGCTATGAGATTAGTTGTTCTGGGGATAAAATTAAACTGAATAGATACAAACTTAAAAGTTAGAAGGTTTACATCGGATAGGATTCCGTGGAGATCCTATCGCGAGGAGCCATCTTGATTAATCGAATCATCTGTTGAGAGTCTGAGCAAATAATAAGGTTTTTAAGAGTATTTCTAATTGCAGTTTCTAACATAAGTTTTTTAGATTAAAAAATGAAAAATATATAAAAGGAAGAGAGAAAGTGTAATGAGATTCTTATTTAAAAACTGAAATGAGAAACTTTGAGAGATTCAGAGCACCACCATCGCTTAAGAGATTCTAAGAGTCTCTCAACCATTAAATATTAATACTTTTTCATATACTCTTTTTTATTTAATAAAAATTAAACTAATAATAAGATGTACTCTAATAATGTTGCAACAGCTGGCCAGAACCGTTTCTGAGATGAGAAACGTATCTCATCTCTCTCTTCCCTTTTTCAATTTTTTTTGCTTCTTTTAATAAAGAGTTTCTAAATTGGAGACTCCCGATGCTCTCATAAGAACTTTATTGGACACTTGTCTTTTTCCAAATGGTCTATTCTTTTTTCAACTTTAAAAGTAATAATAATAAATTATATTATAATTATTAAATTATATTGTTAAGAACTTCGTTTAAGAAATTAAATGGATAAGAGGTTCTAAGGTTCTGGGAGATAGCGTTGAGGAGAGCTTCCCTAATTGCCATAGCCTCGAAGCCGAAGACATATGGGAAAGTTGTGGACTGATCGGAATAACTATTTATGAGTCTTTTGAGTTGACTACCCTTATAGGCAATGGCAAGTAAAAAGGTTATTGGACGTAAAAAAAACCTATTGTTGTTTTTTTTTTCTTAATCAAAGGCATTTCATCAATCATCTTCACTTATTTTTTATTATTGTTGACATTTTGATAATAGATATATTTAAAATTTCATAGTATTGCAAATCCAAACTTTTTCACTACTATTGCAAGTCCGAACTCTAACCACATCATATTTCCACCAAAATATTTAAAATTTCATAGTAGTCATTTAGAAGTAAATACCCTTTGTCCTTAACTGATATTTTCATATATCATAGCGAAACCATTAAAATCTATAAGAAAGAATTGAGGACTATGCAGTTTGAACTTGAAAGTTAAGAGATATAACTGAAATATTAAATGTTGTTCTTCAACCTAAAAGAATATTAAATACCAAGCTTCTTTCAAAACCAAATGTATATATTTAGTTCAGACGACATTTCAAACTAAAACTTTCATGTGAAAAAAAAAAAGCTATCAATAGTAACACGACCAAGCTTCTTTTAAACCATACCTCTACACATATTTTGTTTGCCGTAGCTGGTTCATCCAATACACATCCAAAGGTGAATTTCCATTCTCAGTAGTTTTATGTGAGTAAGACATACAAATCTTGTTACATCAAAATCAAACCAGGATAAATTACAAAAAAACTAAACAAACATATATCACTTACAATATATCCTTTTGGTGCGTTTTTATCGGAAGTTCTTGCAAGAGAGAAGAACCTATATATATTTTCGTCCTCGAGTTATTCTGATAAAAATCAACGAGTCTATACATTTTTCTATGGACATGATCTGAATTTTTCTTACAGTCGATGAATCTAGTGGTGAGACAAAATTCTAGACGAGCAAATTTCATCCTTGGATCCAGTACTATAACAACACACGAATATCACTATATTGTTCATAGTATATATCAAACTTGAACTTTAATTATAGCTTGAACCATCTTTTCAATAACCTAATCATGGGGAAGGGCATCACCAATGATGAGTTGGCTTAGTGGTTAAACCCCTAAACTACCGAAAATGTAATTAAGGACATAGGAGGTCACGGGTTCGATTCACGTTAGGAGGGGTCTGCTTTTCAAAAGAGAGTTAAATTACATGGGTTTCGGTCCGGAACCTCCTACTCATTCAAAAAAAAAAAGAAGCGCAAGGCATCACAATCAACATTCGATATTCCAAACTTGCATGAAATACAAGTTTGACGTGAAAAAATTTGAACAAGAAAATAGATTGGCAATCTGATCTAAATGGCTTTAAGAGTTCAGGTATGCACTTTCCTCTTACCCACTCAGTAAAACATCCTGATGTTTGATATATAGCTCTAAAAGAAGAATTCCGTCGAGTGGACACATCCTGAAGACCAAATGTTTCTATACAATTCTAACACATATGTTCTCAAGACTCAAAAGCCTTCATAAACTAGCTAGATATGTCACAAAACCAACTTTTCCCTCTCTCTCCTCTCATTTTGGATATTCTCACTTGCCATCATATGCCTTGGAGCCTCTCTTTAAGAAGCACAAAACCACCGTTATATCCCTTTTCAACCTATGAAAATCCTTTCTCCACCACTCCCTCTTTTAAGCCCGAAACAGTTATCAACTTCGGAGCTCATATCTGACACGATTACTAAACAATAAAGTGATCCTTATTTTCATAGCTTTGATTTTTTTTAAAGAATCCATATAGTGATATAGCCCAATATTACATCATAACCTTTCCAATATCGATTGTTTGGACTTCACAGCTATACTTCACTTTATAAGTCTTTAAACAACATACTTCACCCAACAAGAGAGAAACAACATACTTCACAATGGTATCACCTCAACTGGAGACTCGATTTTCAGATGCATTGATAAGTTTATCCGTGACGCTATCTCGGCAAAAAGGAAATGGAAATCTTTAGCAACTTAATGCAGATTTTGCTTGCTAATCATATAAATATATAATCTCTTTTGCAACATATCTAGGATTCCCCTTGTTTTTGCCTTCTTTTTTTTTGGCAAGGTTTATCCTCTTTGATATTAAGCAAATTTTGTAACTTTTTTAAAAAATCTTCATTCATTAATAATATTCACATGATTTTCAAAAAAAAAAAAAAATGTGAGGTGCATATGATGTATTGATCGATTTGCAAATTGCTTGCTATGTGCATTAATAAGCATTCATGTTAGTATTGAAGTAATTAATTATAAGCCTGGTTAGAATGATATAAATTTGATATTACATTGCATGGTTAAGATCGTATAGAAATTGATAAGCATGTTAAGATTACTTGATAATACATCTTTTAATTAGAATCTTATAAGGTTGCTAAGCATGTTACGGAATTGTATAAGTCCATGAATATGAAAATGATTCGTATGGAGTTCATTCGTATAAGTATCGGGGATGTTAAGATGCAAATCATATAGATAGACTGCAAAAGCAATAATCATATAGATTCAAATCACACAGTAAAGATTGCAACATGTAAGAAATCGTATTGATTGTAAATATGTTAGCAGAATGCATGACAGAAACACGGAGGTTTATCAGTTATATTAAGAATGATTAGTATTGGTATGATTGTATCTTAAATAGAGTCATTTTATTGATGTTGGCCTTGTTCGTTTTCTCATTTGCCAAACTCATCCAAATGATTCATCTGAATGTCTCATCATGTTGTTCATTTCACTTTTGTATATTCATTTGAATGAATCATCTAAATGAATCTTTGTTTATTTGATTATCTTTTGTAAATCTTCATTTCCATCTAAATGAGTTAATAAGAAAATAAATAAAATACCCATCATTTCATCTAATCATATTTTTAATCTTTATCGTAATTATATTAATTTTAATTCTTGATCTAAAATATATTTACAATTAAATAATTTTCAAATTATTATTTTAACATTTATAAATTAATTTTGGTCATGTAAATTCATATCAGTCTATAAATTAAGATTCAAATTTGCAATAAAATTCATTAGAATTTAGATTTCTAACCATATAAAACAACATAGCAATGTAATATGCAAAATGATACATAAAGCCATACAAAGTTTAGATAACCTTAGTAATAATTTCATGAAACCAGAACCTAAAAGCGATACATAAAGCCATACAAAGTTTAGCTATAACCCTAGTAATAATATCATGAAACCATAACCTTAAAGCTCATGCTGTGATCATAAACATTGTTCAATCTTGAGTCTTCACCATTTTGAGTCTTCACCATCTTACTGTTCATCTAAAACATGAATAGTAATTGTACCTTATTGTTCATCTAGTCTTGACTTCCTCATTTGTGATCCTTCTTTGCTTTTAAACTGTAAGAACATACAATATACCATTCAATGTTAAGAACTTGATTGAACTGAAAATCACTCACACCATCTCTAGACGTTACACACAACAATAACAGAGCAAAGAAACAATTTTTAGCCAAATCCAGGAGTTAAGTCAATTAAACACTTCAATTGTAACATAGAACAGAGAGACGAAACAAAGAAGAGGTCAAATACAAAAACTTTATCCAAGAACAGAGGCAAAGACACAATATTTAGCCAAGTCCGATAGATCAGGACCAAAATAGAACAAAGCAAAGACATAAACTTTAGCCAAGTTCCGGAGTTAAATCAAGACTTCAATTGTAACATATAGAAGAGAGAAAAAAACAACAGGTGAAAACACAAACTTTAGCTGATTAAATGATCAAACTGAGACATGAAAGAAGAGAGACATAAGAACCTTAATCGATCAAAAATTAGTCCATGATGTATTATGCAGCAAAGAAAACATTGATTAGAACATTAGTTTATCAATTTCCAGACCGGTATCATGTACATAATAAACAATGCCATAACCATATACATGTGATTGGTTTAATCCCAATACTAAGATCATGATCTGTAAGTCATTTATAAGATTTGAAAAGGGAAGATTCAGCTGTGAATACAACAAAAAAAAAGGCTACAGCAAATGCATTCACTAAGCTCATGTACTATAGACACTAAAATACTAAACTCATGACACTAAATTCAGAGCAAAATGAAAGAAACTAAACTCAAAGCTAAATACAACATTAATACCTCGAAGTCTAGTTCCTTTCGCCATCTCCATAGTAATAGAGTCACGCATAGCCTCCATCATTCTATCACCAGCTGGTTTGTATGGAAGATGCCCATCATTTTCATCACCATGCTGCTCATATGCTTTCACTGCTTCCTAATGTGCAAAATCACAATCCTCCTGTTGTGAATCTCGAATAAAATTGTAGAGAGCCATTGTTGTTGTTATAATTTTAACCTATTTTTCAGCTCATATTTGGAGTGCCTTAAGCAAGCTCTATGTCCTACACATAATTTTTAGTAAGCATTAGAACTAAGAGAAAACACAGTCTGACTATTTTGGCCTTATTAATGTCATATGCTGATATAAGTTATTAGTATTCTTTAACTTAACGTTACTGGATACTTGTCAATACAAACATGTTTTAATGCAGTTTCTACATGACAATAATATAATCATAGTTCATAGTAAAGAATTTACCTAGTCAGATTGGTGCGTTTTAACACGGTACGTACTTCTTCTTTAGATTCCCAAACTCATCATAACATTTTACCATCATCGTGAAATATTTATGACTTATATGTTAAATGAGATATACTAAAAATTCTTATCACCCAAGAACAGAGACATACACTCTTATCCTCTTTACAACATCAATGATCATCCAAGATAAGGTTTGAGATATGAGACTTTATAAGCTTTCAGCTTTACAATATATCAAACCCAAACTGTTAATGAGTTTAACAAAACACACATCTTGGAGCCTTAATGGGCCAGACGAAAATGGCTTGATAAGAGGTGAATTATGTATTTGACAAAGGTTACACACACACATATATATATATATATATATATATATATATATATATATGTGTGTGTAAGGAGCAACCCTAAAAGAATAGGGAAAGAGGAAGAGACAAGATAGAAACAAAGAGAGGCTGCTAGAAGAAAAGGAAGAAACAAAGGGTTATTCTTCTTATTCTTTGTTGTCTTTGAATCTTGTATTTCGTTGTGAGTGTATCTGTGAGACTGTAAGACAACATCACAAGTTGGTGGTGTGTGTAATCTATTTCTCATAGTGAAAGTTGGGAGCAAGAGTTCTCCCCCGACATGTACTAGTTATAAGCAGGGAAATCGGTTATCAAGTCTTGTGTTGTTTACACGTTTTAGCTAAGGTAATCGATCCAATTCCGTATAGAAAGATCTTAACAAGTGGTATCAGAGCAATCCATGATTGATTGCAAGGAAGATAGTTAGCTATGGAACCAACACATTGAAGATTTGAGGTTGAAAAGTGATATGCTCAAATATAATACCCTAAAAGTACTAAAGCAGTAGCTGCAGTATATAGGGGTCGAACCACAAAGACTCAAGAAATCACTCAATAGATTATAGAATATGAATTAAGCTAAGCAAAATCAATGTAATTGAAAACAGCAAACAATTAAAAGCAGTTGTAAAATCAATGGAGGGAAAATAGGCTCAGGGCATTTCTCAGGAAATCAAGGAATGCAGGCAAATCAATCAATCAGGATTCAGATTTAGCACGGTTCTTGAACTCAAAACACTAAGCTACAATTAACCAACTGTCGTTGCGAGAATTATCTAAATCTAAATCCTTGAATCCTAAATTTCTTTGCAAATTCTAAAGATCTAAACCAGCTTTAAAGTTCAGGTTTGATATGTTCACAAAACAACTAAACCAAATTTCTTTGCGGATAGTTATTTTGCTACCCTAGGGTTTTCGGGTTTCCAATCACACTCTTGTGTCTAATTGATCAACCTAAGATCTAAATTCCAGATTCGTCAACCTAGAACTAGCTTTGAGAACAACCTATGGTGAAGAACTAATTCAGATTATGAATCCTAATAGATCAACTTATCTAACAAGCCATGAAATCCTTTATGAGAAAACCCTAAACCTAAGAGAGATCTACTCAGACATGATCAATGAAACAGAAATCATAATTGAATAAAATTGCATAGAATAAATCAAGAGTAAACAAGGGTTCAGAATTGTCTCCCACAAAAATCCGGAACCAATCTCTCTCAAAGTATTCAGAATAAAATCAAGTCGGCTCCTAAAAGTGGCTAAAAACCCTAAATATAATGCTAAAACACGTTCTGGGCTTAATTGTAAATAATAGAATCTTCTGGGCCAAGTTGTAGAATCTTCAAACTTGTAAAATCACGTGTTCCGTTATCCTGCAGTCGGTGTCGATCGATACTGGGTTGGTGTCGGTCGACACCAGGACTCTGTGCTCGCCAGACTGGACTGTCTTCACGAAACTGGCATAACTTTTGATCGCACCGTTAGAATGGCCTCAAACCACTTCCAAATGAAAGCTAATCCATTGATCTGTCTTGTATCCAAATTTGAGCTCAATCCATCAATGGGAAATTATTCAACGGATGCCAAAAAGCTCTAAAGTACTCTAAAAGCTCTAATTAAGCTCCAAACGTGCTAAAACCTGAAAAGACTCAAAAAGGCTACAAAAACACTAGAAGGACTCTGAAAACAAGACCTATATCATGGCTAAAAACGGGTAAAAACCATGATATATCAAAAAGTTTGACGGTAAAGGCGATTTTGGGTTGTGGAAGCATAAGATGTTATGTTAATTGGAGATTCTAGGCTTAGAGTCTTGTTTGGTTGGAGATGCTACAATTTCAGAATCTGGTAAACAAGTAGAAGGAGATGAACCCAAGATAAATCCAAAGAAAGCAGAGAAAGATAAGAGAGCCAAGAATCTGATTAGCATGTCTAAGTGATCTGATTCTAAGGAGGGTTATGAAGGAGACTACCGCACTTGGGATTTGGAAGGCACTAGAGAGAGACTACCAGAAAAAGATCTTACCCAACATGATCTACTTGAGGGACAAGTTCACTATCAAAATGGTAGAGTATTAAAGCATCGAGGAAAATCTAGATACCTTTCTCAAGCTAGTTGTTGATCTAACAAGTATAGACATCCACATTAGTGATGAAGACCAGACTCTACAAGTTATGGCTGGCTTACCACCATAGTATGACTCACTAGTTGATACACTCAAGTATGGGAGTGGGAAGGATACTCTGGCACTAAACTCAGTTGTAAGCTCTGCATACTCAAAGGAAACTGAGTTGAAAGAAAAAGGACTGCTGAATGTGTCAAAGCAAATTTCAGAAGGATTATTGGTTGAATCGAGAGGTAGATCAACCAATAGGAGAAATAAAGAACCATGGGCGGAATGTTGTTTTATTTGTGGTAAAGAAGGATACTGGAAACGGGAGTGCCCTGAAAGAAAGAAACCTGCAGACTCGGCTAACGTCATACAAAGTCTGTACAACCTTTGGTGTTAACTGTGAGCACTCAAAGCACATGAAAGGAATGGATTATGGATTCTTGTTGTACATGTCACTATACACCAGATAAAAGGGTCTTATTTGACTTCAAGGAGTTCAATGGAGGTAGAGTGCTAATGGCTAACAACACTCATGGAGAAATCAAAGGTACTGGAAAAATCAAAATTCAGAATCCAGATGGTTCTATAGTGATACTCAAGGATGTAAAGTACATTCTGGATATGAGTAGGAATCTGATTTCTTATGGGATGTTAGAAATATCAGGCTGCAAGTATGAGGGAGGTAATTTTATGGTTCACTTCTACAAGGATAATAGAAAGGTGATAACATGAAAATATCACCAAGGGCTCTATTATCTTCAAGGTACAGTTGCTAAGAGTGATGAGAATGTGTCACAGGCTGAACCTGGTGGGAAGGATATTGTCAAGGCTGACAAGAAATTGAGAAAAAAAGAAAACAAAGAAGGTGACATTCAGTGAGAATCTAGTTCAAGGTTCTTTTTCGTATGGTTTTGAGAAAAAAGGTTCATCAAGCCAAGGTGGATATCCATCTTCATCAAAAGAATCAAAAAGTTCAAGAGAAGTTGATTTGAAGATTCTAGTTTGGTGGCATGTGCTTTGGCTGCTGGAGAGATTGAAGCAAAAGAACCTAAAACCAACGAAGAGAAAATGAAAACCAAGAAAGGGAAGAATTGGAAGAATGCTACAGATGAAGGCATGGATTCTCAAAGGAAAAAAGAGAAGCTAATTGGGAGTAAGTGGTTTAATAAATTGAAACTAGGTTTACTAGGTGTTGTTGAAAAGCAAAGGTATAATGCTAAGGTGGTAGCTAAGGACTTTTCACAACTAGACAGTGAGTTGGAGAATATTGATTACATAAGAAACAATGTTTCTAAGGGAGACGTAAGTCTATCTAAATCACTCAAGAAAGGGACTAAAGATTACTCAAATGGAAGTGGTAGGTGGTATGAAGTTCTAGCATCATTGTGAACTTCTCAACATCCATTGAAGTGGAGCAGCGACATTAGGTAACTCCAATAATCTCACAGAACAGGAAAATAAATATAGCTTAGTTTTGTGAGAAGTACTCAAGTGTCAGAATTGAGTAAGATCTTTAATTGGAGTTGGAGTTACCTGTAGAGATTCTGGAACTGTGTAGAAAGGGTCACTAGTTCCAGGTGGAGTATCTGAAGATAAGTTTCAAGAGGGAAACTTGATAAGAGAATCACATATCTTGAGATCAGAGTAAAGTCCAAGAGGAGGTGATTCAAGACTAGAATTTCTCTTCAAGACCTGTGAAATTGTGTTGAAAGGTATACATGTTTCAGGTGGAGTTACCATTGAAGAGGTAAGGGAGAGAAATCAGATGTACCTGCGAATTCTTCAAAGGAACCGGATTTGAGTGCAGACTTGCCAGACTTGAGTGCAGACTTGACACACTTGAGTGCAGAATTGCCAGACTTGAGTGCAGACTTGCCAGACTTGAGTGCAGTCTTGCCATACTTGAGTTCTGCAGTGCCAAACTGGAACTGTTGCAGTCTTGCCATACTTGTGTACGACAGAGTGGTGTACGACAAACTAGTGTATTGAAGACTGATGTACATGACTGATGTAGGGAGATGGTGTACGGAGCTGGTGTACGATAGATCATTCTTCAGCAGAGTGGTGTACAGTAGAGTGGTGTACAATTGTTGGTGTACGGGAGCAGACTTTTCCTCGGCAGACTTGTAAGATGAGTAAGTGGTAGAATTTTCCTCAACATTGCTTCTCCATGTTTGGAAAGAGAAGAAGCTTGAAGGGGCATAGTCACCAGGGTAGATTGCCAGAGGAGGTGACGGTCAAGTGGTATCTGGTTTCACGAGAGGGAAGGTTGACTTCTGATGATATCGTCAAGGTGTGTTGTCTTCAAAAGGTGGAGTTTGTTGATGGATTTGACAAAACACACATCTTTGGGCCTTAATTGTAGAACTTGTAATTCTCAAAGTCGTTAAGGATTGGACAACACAGATTTTACTCAAATTTTGTCTCTCTCTATCTCTCTTTCTTGTTTTATTCTCAGTGTATTCTCCTTTTATGTATTGCTCGATTCTTGTAAACGAAAACCATACACTTTTATTAGATATATAAACTGTATTTATAGGTTAACATGACACACTTTGATTAAGGGGCACGTCTCTAGAAGACAACCCAATTTAGAGAGAGACACACACACATGTGTAACTGTTTTGCAGTTAACAATTCTATTTGTTGGTGTGTGATACGAATAGTTTATACATAAATCATATACTTAACTATATAATATACGACTCTTCTAAAATAAAATAAGATAAAGACTTGATCACATACAACACTCATCCTTGATCGTGGCTTCATCGTTACGCTTAGCTCTTCTTGTAGAACCTCGAACCTTGTTGTGTTTAAGGGCTTCGTCAATATGTCTGCTATTTGTAACTCTCCTGGACCGTACTCACGTTTGATCTTCCCATTTTGTTCAGCCTCTCGTACAAAATGATATTTGATGTCGATATGCTTGGTCCGGAGATGTTATCATAGAAGATCATTACACCTTTCTCTGCCTTGAATACAAACTTATTCACCAGCCTCTGTAACCATATTGCTTGGTTTGCTGCTGAGCAAACAGCAATTTATTCCGCCTCGGTAGTTGATTGAGAAACTGTGTTCTGCTTGCTAAAATTTTAACAAAATGCACCCGATCCAATCGTAAAGACATAGCCACTTGTACTCTTCTTTTCCTCAACTAATCCGCCCCAATCGCTATCAGAAAATCCCACCAACTCTAGTTCTTCTACTCGCTTGAAATGAATCCCATATGTCAAAGTACCCTTGACATATCTAAGAACCCATTTGGCTTCTTGAAGATGTTTCTTTAATGGAGATGTCATGTAGCGAGACAAGTAAGAACTCGCATACATGATATCTGGTCTAGAAGCACTAAGATACAATATGCCCCCAATCATGCTTCTATACTTCGTAACGTCTTTAAGCTTTTCATTCAAGACCTCCTTTGTTTTGCCGTGAGGTGTCAATGGCGTTGACAAGCTTTTGCAATCTTGCATCCCAAATTTCTTCAAGAGCTTCTTTGCATACTTCTCTTGTGAGAGAAATATACCTTCTCCGTTTTGGATCATTTCCATACCAAGGAAGTAATTTAGTTCACCTAAGTTTGTAATCTCGAACTCACTTTTCATCTCCTCTTTAAATCGTTCAATCTTCTTCATATTGCTTCCGGTGACTATAATGTCATCAACTTACAAACTAATAACCAATATATCATCCAATGTCTTCTTTACATAGGGTGCCACATCACTGATACTTCTCTCAAAACCATTCTTGACAAAGTAACTGTCAAGTCGCCATACCATGCTCTAGGTGCTTGCTTTAAGCCATAGAGCGCCTTTTAGAGTTTAAGAATTTTTCCTTCTTTTCCTTCTTCTACAAATCCCAGTGGTTGTTCTACATAAATCTCCTCTTCCAAGTCTCCATTTAGGAATGATGACTTCACATCCATTTGGAAGAGTTTCCATTTGTGTTAAGCCGCAATCGCCATTAACGTTCTTATCGTATTGTATCTTGAAACCGGTGCAAAGGTTTCAAGATAATCCACGCCATATTCTTGTGTGAATCCTCTAGCTACCAATCTCGCCTTGTGTTTGATTGCTTCTACACTTGCATTAGTCTTCAAACAAAAGATCTATTTGACGCAAATCACATTTTTATCGCTTGATCTCTCCACAACTTGCCACATCTTGTTCTTTTCTATCATCCTTAACTCTTCTCTCATGGCTTCTATCCGCTTCACGTCATTCATTGCTTTATCCAAAGCATGAGGTTCTTTGGCCATCATAAGAAACATCTCGTGTATATGAGCATTCTCTTCAACTTCATTTGTTTGTTGCATCAATTCGTTAAACGATTTGATTCCTCTTGGACCAACGGATGTTTCTCCTTCTTCAACCGTGTTTTCAACTCCTCTACTTACTTGTTCTACTTGAGCGTTTATATCGTTATTTGCTTCTTGATCTCCTTAATCCCTTGAAGACTTGATCTTGAATTGTGAAAGAATCAATTTCTTTACTTCCTTCTTATCCCAATTCCATGTCTTATCTTCATCGAATGTCACTTCTCTTGACACTTCAATCTTCTCTCCACTTAGTATGAACACTTTGTATCCTTTTGATTCATTGCTATCATCAACAAATATGCCTTGCTTGGATTTAGCGTCAAGTTTTCTTCTCTTCTCATTTGGAACGTGTACGTAACATACACACCCGAATATCTTCAAGTGATTTACACTTGGTTCTTCCCACTCCATACTTCTAATGGAGTCACACCTTTCTCTAATGGCTTATATGGTAATATATTTTGCAAATAATTTGATGTTGCAATAGCTTCAGCCCAAAACTTGTTTGATAAACTCCTCTTCGTGAGCATTGATCTAGCCATTTCCACAAGCGTACGGTTCCGTCTCTCCGCAACACCGTTCTGTTGTGGAGTGTCGGGTGTTGTTACTTCACGATGTATGTCACTCTGTTGACATAGCTTGTTGAATTATTTTGATAAGAACTCACCACCTCCATCCGTTCTAAGCCTCTTAATCCGAGTCTCCAATTGATTTTCAACATAAGGCTTGAATATCTTGAATTTTGAGAGCAGTTCACTTTTGCTCTTCATAAAATACACCCATGTCATCCTTGAGTAATCATCAATAAATGTTGGAAAGTACTACTTCCATTTATTGATTCGGTTTACATTGGACCACACACGTCCGAGTGTATGAGTTCTAATACGTTGATTGTATTGCTTTGAGAACTTTTTGGAAAAATCCTCCTTGATTGTTTTCCCATCGCAAAAGACTCACATACACCTTTTATTACTTCAAACTTTGGAAGATCTTTTACAATCTTTAGCTTTTGCATTGTCTCTATCTTGTCATAGTTTACGTGACAAAAACGCTTATGCGAAAGATTTGTCTTTTCTTCCTTATCTTCGAATGCAACAAAAGCATCTTCACTTGAATTTTTCCAACTTATTGGAAAGCTCTTGTCTTCCATCTTGATATCCAAGATCTTTCTCCTATTTGGGTCTTGAATCATGCATTTATTGTCTTCAAAAATAACCTGATATCCATTAGATATCATCTGCGAGACATTTAGGAAATTCCTTGCTAGTTTGGGTACAAGAAATACATCTTTGATAACATGTACTCCCTTATTCGTAGAGACTCGTATATCTCCTTTGCCTTCTGACTCCTTTGCCTTCTGACAAGATTTTCTCACCATTTCTAATTCTTATTGTGATTCTCTTGCTACGATCCAAGGTACTAAAGTATCTTGCATCTTTAGACATATGATTGGTGCTTCCGCTATCCACCAACCATGTCTCTTCACAATTTGTTGAAGCTTCTTCTTCTTTAACGACACTAAAGAGCATATGAAATTTCATCTTCATAGTCATCTTCTGACTCTTCAAAACTTAGATGTGCTCTTTCACTTCGTCTAAGTTTACAATCTTTGCTATGTGCCTTGTTCTATCACACACATAACACTTTCTTTCGTTTTTTGCACTTTTGCGGAGCACCTCCGTTCTTCTTTCTCCAACAATCTACCTCATTGTGATTGTTTCTTTTTCACACACCACACCACTTATTAGTCTTCTCATTGCGTTTTTTGTCTTGCTTGTTTCCTTTTTCGAACAAAGCTTTTCTCCATAGAACGCACCCTCATTGATATGTTATTCTCGAAGGCTTAAACGTTTCTCATGCGTTTTCACAGTAACTATCATCTATGTCATAGAAAGAGTTGATAGATCATTTGTTTGTTCAAGGACAACAATGATGCTTTCAAACTTTTGCAGCAAGGAGATAAGAACCTTTAGAACCAATTGGTAATTGGTCTTATTCTCACCATGAACTCTTAGTTGATTGCTCATGTTAATCAACTTGGTTGTGAAATCATTTATGGTTTCACTTTCCTCCATCTTCATATTCTCATACTCTCTCTCTCTCTTTCTTGTTTTACACTCAACGTATTCTCGTTCCATGTATTGCTTGATTCTTGTAAACAAAAATGACACACTTTTATTAGATATATAAATGTATTTATAGGTTTACATGAAACACTTTGATTAAGGGACACATCTCTAGAAGACAACCCAATGTAAAGACACACACACACATGTGTAACTGTTTTACAGTTAACAATTATATTCGTATATCTTTGGGGTGTGATACAAATAGTTTATACATAAATCAGGTACTTAACTATATAATATAAGACTCTTCTAGAATAAAATAAGATGAAGACTTGATTACATCCAACATTAATGGACCAGAAGAAAATGGCTTGATAAGAGGAGAATTAAGTATTTGCCAAAGGTTACACATATATATATATATATATGTGTGTGTGTGTGTGAGGAGCAACCCTAAAAAGAATAGGGAAAGAGGAAGAGATAAGTAGAAACAAAGAGAGACT
This sequence comes from Crucihimalaya himalaica, assembly GCA_004349715.1. Classification (NCBI taxonomy): domain Eukaryota; kingdom Viridiplantae; phylum Streptophyta; class Magnoliopsida; order Brassicales; family Brassicaceae; genus Crucihimalaya; species Crucihimalaya himalaica. Next base: position 795,758 of record SMJT01000083.1, on the reverse strand, counting down.
GCTAGAAGAAAAGGGAGAAACAAGAGGGTTTCAAGGGTTCTTCTTCTTATTCTTTGTTGTCTTTGAATCTTGTATTTCCTTGTGAGTGTATCTGTGAGACTGTAAGGCAAAATCACAAGTTTGGTAGTGTGTGTAATCTCTTTCTCATAGTGAAGGTTGGGAGCAAGAGTTCTCCCTCGAGACGTACCGGTTAGAAGCCGGGAACTCGATTATCAAGTCTTGTGTTGTTTACACGTTTAAGCTAAGGCAATCGATCCAATTCCGCAGAGAAAAATCCTAACACTAACAATGGATATTTGTTTAAGAGATCTCACAACTGTCCTCTAATAACGATTGTTAACAACACCCTCAATACAAGCATAAGTTCTACAAATCTTTGATAAAATTTCAATCATGAGAGAGATTAGATTGATATTAAAATGACCAAAACACATAAAAATAAGAAAATAACAATAACCTACCAAGCTAATTTCACCAAGTTCGATCGAGCTTCAACAAACATAAAATTAAAATCGATCTGAGAAGGCTACAGAGTTTCTAATTCAATTCTCCCAAGTTCCATTAACCCTAAAGCTACATAGTAAACTAAGCAAGATAAATCAAAAGAGAGAAATAGAAACAGCTCTCAAACTAGTGAAGAACACGAGAATAGGAAAACGAGAACATACTTTTACAAACAAAACAGATCAATTAAATATGCAAGTTCTCATACAGAACGAAACCCAGAAACATACCTCAGCCATTATCGCCAATGGAGAAAACGAGAAAAGAGAGAAGACAATCGAAATAGACCTAGGGTTCATTATTTTATAGGGCTTGATGTAATTCTTTAATTTAGGGTATATTTGTCATTTGTTTTACCTAATCCAGCTCTATCCAAATGCTCCTATTCGGTTCAACTTGATGATTTCAAAATTTTTTGTTGAATTTTAAAAATTCATTTAGCTGCTTCATCCGGATGATGCTCATTTATGCACTTAACAAACGTCAATTCTCATCTTCATTCAGATGATCCATCTGAATGAGGAAACTAAAGTGTTTAAAAGTGTTTACATGTTCTTAGCTTTGTATAAAGAATAACTCTCATTATTAGGTTTAGAAAATCTCTCAAAACTAAACTCTCAAATCTCTTAAACTTCAACTTGTTATTCTTGATATCAATTGTTACAACTTAACAATGATATTTATAGTGTTAGCACAATTTTTATAATCCTATTCCTATTGAGATTAGATAACTCCTAATCCTATTAGGACTAGATAACTCCTAATCTTATCATAAATAATTTAAGCTTATCTTTATCCTAACCAACTTATTAGAGATATCTTAATCTACAAGATAAAATTGAAGTTTATCCAACATTCTCCCTCTTAAACTTCAACTTGTCTTTAGACATGTCTTGAACTCCTATCAAGCTTCTCATTTTCGCAAATTTGATCTTTGCCAACGCCTTAGTCAAAATGTGTGCCTTGTGTTCAACTCCTGGTACGTGCTCTATATCAACAAGCTCTTTCTCAATGCATGTAGGATATATCTCTTCTTCTTCTTGTGCCTTTGAAGTTTTTAGTTCGAAATCCATAGGTACTTGAGTCGGATTGCAAGTCTCCACATCGGCTTCTCTTAAGATCCTCCTAGCATACCCTTCTTGCTTAATTTTGATTCCATCTTCAGCTTGATGCACTTCAATACCGAGATAATACGTGAGCTTTCCTAGATCCGACATCTCAGAGTTAGTTGACATCCCAGCCTTGAACTCGCTTATAACTTTGGAGTGTTGCTGGTAAAAAACAAGTCGTCCACGTAGATAGTAACAATTAGAAGAGTTCTTCCCTCTTCCTTGCGATACATGAATGTTTCCTTTGAGCACCTTTTAAATCGCATCCCTTTCAATATTTGATCCAACTTAGTGTTCCAAGCTCGAGGGGCTTGTCTGAAACCATACAAAGCTTTTGAAAGCTTGTATACCTTGTGTTCTTCAGCTCTTACCTCATAGCCATCGCGTTGCTCAACATAAACATCCTCCTTCAACTCTCCATGTAAGAATGCCGTCTTTACATCCATGTAAGCTTGGAATAAAAGCCTCATTATAAATAAAATTGCTTTTTTATTCAAAATATAAGTAAGGTTTAAATATACTTTAAGTATATATGTACATTAACTCCATGTTTTGTAAAACAACATAAAAATAAATAAATAATACAATTTCATTAGAAATCATATTTATATCATAATAATGACCTTGATGATTAATTTATAGAATGTAGCATATCTAGTTTTATTATTTTGATAAAATGTTTAAAACAATGCCACGGATTAGCAACGATTTAGCAACGATTCGTTGCTAAATCGTTGCAAAGTTAATATTTAATTTTAATTAATTTTGCAACGATTTTGCATTGATTCTTTGCTAAATCGTCGCAATACGCCACCAAATTAGCGACGATTCGTTGCGCTATCCTCGCGCGAATAAATATGGTCCAAATTTTTAAAATTTCATTATAAAATTTTATGAAATTGTGGCGCCAATTTAGCGACGATTCGTTGCAAAATCGTCGCTATCCTTGCGGGAAAGAAAGATGATCCAAATATTTTAAATTTCATTTCAAAAATTTTGCCCCAGTTTAGGGTCGTATTTACGTCGATTCAGTGACGTCCGCCAATTCCTATATATAAAACATCATTCATTCTCTCCCAACTCACTCATTCAGTCATTCACTCTCTTCTCTCACTCTCTCTCATATGTTTTTCATGGATTGAAATACTTAGATTATGATTGGAATATTTAGATTAGGATTGAAATATTATTGTTAGGATGGAAATATTTAGATTAGATTGGAATATTATTTTTAGGATAGAATTTAGTTATGGAATATTATACATAGATTGAAATCTTTAGATTTGGAATGAAATATTTAGATTAGGATTGGAATATTATTGTAGGATTAAAATATTTTATTATGAAATATTATCTTAGGATAAATATATTTAATTATGAATATTATATTAATATTGAAATATATATTAGAATATTTTCATTTAAAAATGAACAGTATTTCAATATTTTATTCATATTTTATTTTTAAAACTGAATTTGAAAAATAAATTCACATAAATTAATACTAATTAAATATAATATCAAAATCTCCAAAATCGTTGCAAAATTGTATGAGTGAATCGTCGCAAAAACGTCACTAATTTTGAGTCGAGTTAGCATCAAATTAGCATCGAATTAACAATCGACGCTAATTCGTCGCTAATTTTGCGACGAATTTGCAACGAATTGATTGCGTCGAATTTGCGACGATTTTACGCACGAAGCAAAGACGCAAAATTTGCAACGATTTAGGGACGATTTGTATTTTGCGTCACGCTGTTTGCGACGTTTTGATTTTCGTCGCAAAGTCGACCCAAAATCTGTTTTGCAACGATTTAGCGAAGAATATGAACGTTGCAAAATAAGTGTTTTCTTGTAGTGTTTGTTTCCTGACTAAAGAAGACACACAATCTTTTCTCTTCATTGATTTATGGCAAGCCATGGACCATCTCTTGCTGGAACATCGTTTTGATTGTTTTAAAGCTGATATGTCCTAACCTTGCGTGCCACCTTCAAGTATCATCTTCTATCCTTGTGTGTAAGCATATTGGTTTACCTATCTTTAGACTTATCTTGTAAATTCTATTGGCTGAACGTATCACTTTCATCAAGAGTCTTCCACTTGGATCATGGAGTGTCAAGTAATCTTGTCTCATCCTCACATCGCACCCGACTTCTGTAGCTTGTCCTAAGCTCAAAATTTTGCTCTTAAGATCTGGAGTATAGTAGATATCGGTAACAAGTTTTTGCTCATCCGTCTTGCTTTGAAATAAGATTGATTCTTTCCCTCCGATTTTAATGCAAGATCCATCTCCGAATTTTACTTTTCCCTGTATGTTCTTGTTGAGCTCCAAAATTATGTCTTTTTGCCAAGATACCAAAATACCAAAATCCTCCTTCTCCATCATTGGTTTCGTATTTCTTTCGTGAAAATTTTCTTCATTCAAGAACATGACTTCATGCATATAAAGGGCTGGATCGACTTCTTCCATCTCTACTTTATTTGCTTCTTGTGTCTTTTGTGTTCTTTTAGGACCTGAGGAAGCAAAGTGGCCAGGTTTATCACAACGATAACAAATTACCTTTCATCGATTATTGATATGCTCAAATATAATACCCTAAAGTTTCCAAGCAGTAGCTGTAGTATTCTAGGGGTCGAACCACAAAGACTAAAGATTATCACTCAATAAATTCCAGAATATAAATTAAGCTAAGTAAAATAAATATAATTAAAATAGCAAGACGATTAACATCAAGTAGTAAGATCAATGAGGAAAACGCTAAGCCTAGGGAAATTCGCAGGTAAATCAGAATTGTAAATCAAATGAAATGTCAGGAAGATATTTAGCACTGTTCTTGAATTTGAAACACAAATATAAAATCAACCAACCGTCGCTGCGAAGATTATCTATGTCTAAACCTAGAATTCCAAATTTCTTTGCAAATCCTATGAATTCAAACAATGCATTAATGATCAGGTTCAATTGTTCACAAAATCCTAAAACAAATTTCTTTGCGAATAGGTCTTTTGCTCACCAAATACTAGTTCAGGAAATTAACCACACTTTCGTGCTAATTAATCAACCTAATATCAGATTCTAGTTCGCGAAGCTAGAATAAGCAGTAATTTCAAGTCTAGGTGAAGAACTCTATAGATTTTCCTAACAATTAAATCAAATTCAACAATCCATCAAATACCTTTGAATAACCCTAAACCTAACAGGAAATCTACTCAGACATGTAAATGAAACAAACATCATGAATAAAATAGATATCATAAAGTAAAAATAGAGTAAGAATACAAAGAGGGTTCAAAGTTCTTCTCCCAAAACTCTATTGCAAAATCTCTATCTCCCAAAATCTCTCTCTCCCCAGTGGCTAAAAAACCTAATTATAAAGCTAATACACGCTTTGAAGTAAATTGTAAAAATAAGGAAGTTTTCTGTTTCTTCTTCGGACTTGCTGAGGAATGCGCGTTCAGACTACTGGTATCGACCGATACCATAAATGGTATCGATCAATAAAAGAATTCTGAGTTGCGTTTCTTCTAGATGTCGGTGTCGATCGATACACTGTGGTGTTGATCGATACTCAGCTTCAGTTTCCGAACTGCTTCAGCTCCGAGATGCTCCAATAACTTCGATAAATCCAATTTAGCTCCGATTGTGCTTAATACCTGAAAAGACTCTGAAAGACTCTAAAAGTACTGAAAAGACTCGATAAAAACGGGTAAAAACCATGATATATCAACTCCCCCAGACTTAGTCTTTGCTTGCTGATATATCATGGTTTTTACCCACTTTTAACCATGATATAAGTCCTTTTTTTGAGTCTTTTCAAAAGTTTTAAAGTCTTTCGAGTTCTTTTCGGGATATAGACACATATGGAGCTAAATTGGATTATTGGAAGCTTTTGAAGCAATCTAGAGTTGAAGCAGTTTGGGGAGCTGAAGCTCAGCATCGATCGACACCTGAGAAGCATCGATCGACACCATTCATTTGGAAGAGATACGAATAAAGCTCCCAGTATCTATCGATACCATTTACAGTATCGGTCGATACCAGTGATCAGAACGGGTAACAAGACCGAAGATAAACCAGAAGTTTTCCTTATTTTTCGATTAGACTCCAAAACGTGTTTTAGCTATATAATTAGGTTTTTCAGCCTCCAGAAAAGACACTTGATTTTCTGGAGATAGAGTTTTCTGCAATTGTGTTTTCGGGAGAAGAACCTTGAACCCTATTTGTATTCTTACTCTATTTTATTTATGATATCTATTTTATTCATGATGTTTGTCTCATTCACCATGTCTGAGTAGATTCCCTGTTAGGTTTAGGGTTGTTTAAAAGGTATTTGATGAATTATTAGATCTGATATACTTGTTAAGGAATATCTATAGAGCTTTTCACCTAGACTTGAGATTAATGCTTATTCTAGCCTCGCGAACTAGAATTTGATGTTAGGTTGATTAACTGGCACGAAAGTGTGATTAGTTTCCTGAACTAGTGTTTGGTGAGCAAAAGACCTATTCGCAAAGAAATTTGGTTTAGGATTTTGTGAACAATTGATCTTGATCGTTAATGCTTGTTTGAATTTATAGAATTTGCAAAGAAATTTGGAATTCTAGATTTAGACATAGATAGTCTTCGCAACGACAGTTGGTTTACTTTAGATATGTGTTTTAAGTTCAAAAGCGGAACTTATTTCATTCCTGACATTTGATTTGATTGATATTTCTGATTTGCCTGCAAACTCCCCTAGGCCTAACCTTTATCCTACTGATTTACTTCCTTGAGTTAATTGTTTTGTTATTCTTAGTTACATTCATTTAGCTTAGCTTAATTCATATTCTAGAATCTATTGAGTGATATCCTGAGTCTTTGTGGTTCGACCCCTATATACTGCAGCTACTGCTTTAGTACTTTTAGGGTATTAGATTTGAGCACATCAAATTTTGGTGCCGTTGCCGGGGACTCTAATTTCACCATTAGATTACGGTTTAGAATTTCGACTAAGTTGTTGAGCATCGATCGATACCCCCTTGGTATCGATCGATACTTGTTATTATTTCTGTCACTTACGTGATTTAATTTCTGTGTTTCAGGTGCATGCAGCATCGAGAGACCAGAAGAAGCAAGAACAAGCAGTTGACCAATCTATCTAACAAAGAGCTAGCCGACTTAGAGCGTACAATCATAAAGCAAAAGAAACAAGCTGAGATGAACCATCCTATTGTGCTTGCTCGTGATGAGGCTGGGATTTTGAGAGATCAGGAAGGTCACCTGTGTGACACGCAAGGGCAGAGACTTGATGCAGAAGGAAACATTATTGCCCCTGCACCGGTAGCTAATGAGGTTATCCCATCGGGTGTGCGTGGGAATGTTGGGAATGCTCAGGTTAATCGTGCTAGAACGCTTGGGGAGTACAACATACCAGATCAGTTCTATGCAAACCGATCTGCGATTCGTATTCCAACTTTCCAGAGAAATGACTTTGAGCTGAAGCCTGCATACTACACTCTTGTAGGCCAGCACCCTTTTCACGGTCTTTCTCATGAGCATCCCATGGATCATATCAAGAGGTTCGAGGATTTGGTCACCAGTATAAAATACAAAGGAGTATCCAATGATTTCCTCTTCTGTAAGCTCTTCTCATACTCTCTAGGTGGAGATGCAGCTTACTGGTTGAAGCAGTTGCCTCCTGGTTCATTGACTACTTGGGAGGAGACTAATACTGCATTTCTGAACAACTTCTATGATAATGCGAGATCAGAAGAGCTCAGGAACAAGATCTCCCAGTTCTCTCAGGGAGCGACGGAGGCATTCAAGGCTGCCTGGGTTCGATTTTGGTCTTATCAGAGGGATTGCCCTCACCATGGTTTCTCGCAGGTTCAGTTATTGGGTATCTTCTTCAGAGGTATCGATTGGAGGTATCAGATGGCTTTGGACGCTGCAAGCAATGATAATTTCAACACCAGGTATTCCGAGGACACTTATGTGTTGATTGAAAACCTGGCGTCTAGCAACATCACTAAGAATGCAGATTTCGAGAGAAAGAAGCAGAATGGAAATGTTGATGGGTTGCAAATTGCTGAGGTACATGCCAAGCTGGAGTCAGTTCACAATCTGTTATTGGGTAAGCAACAAAAGGCAGTGCATTTTGCTGAGGAAGTCGAGAACATCGATGAAGGTGAAGCAGAGGATGTCAACTACATAGGTGGTAATGGTTTTCAGAATTCGTCGTACAACCGGGGTTTCACCGACAACTCTCAAAGAGGAGGATTCAAATCTGATTTCAAATCTGCAAATTTCGAAGCAGACTCCTTTGGTCAGAAGCTATTTCAGAACAGTGGGTACACTCGCACCTATGGGAATTCATCCTACCAGACACCACCTCCCAAGACTCAGGAAAGCAAAGTTGAGACTATGCTTGAACAGATTCTTGAGGGGCAACAAAAGATGACTGTTGATTTCAATGGAAAGATGGATGCCTTGTACACTGATCTGAATGGAAAAATCGAGGCTCTGAACATCCATCAGAAGAAGTTGGAAACTCAAGTCGCTCAAACTGCGGAAACAGTTAAGAGACAAAATGGTTTCTTTCCAGGGAAAACCGTGAATCCAAGGGAGCATGTTCATGCCATTACTGTGAGCAGTGGAAGAGAGGTCTCTCCAAGCTTGAACAAAACCTACTCTCCCAAGCAGCTCATCGATCTTACTGCAGATGACGACGATGAGATTCCTGGAATTGCCCTAGTATCGATCGATACTCCTCCAGTATCGGTCGATACCCCTCAACATCGATCGTTGGCTGTTCAGAGTTTTGGAGAACAAGATGCAAAACCACAAGTATCGATCGATACTCCCTCTGTATCGATCGATACCATTCCAAAAGTCGACCAGAAGCAGACTACAGGACATGTTGGGAGAGTCTATGTAACAAAGATTCCTTTCCCTCGACCTCCTGCCAAGTCTAAGAAAGAAATAGAAGAGGCAAGATGCAGAGAAATACTAGAAAAGTTGGTTGTTGAACTCCCGTTCGTAGATGCTATCATGACTGCACCAGCATTCAGGAGGTATGCTAAGAGGATGGTTACCAATGGTGTGAGTCCTGAGGAAGCAGCTCTGCTCACAAAGGACATCAGTGAAACTCTCCTGAAAAAGACAGTTTCAAGGAAAGAGAGGAAGGTGAAAATCTCTGAACATGTCACTGCTATGATTCAGAGTAGGATTCCAGAGAAGCTACCTGATCCAGGAAGCTTTGTACTAGACTGTTCCATCTCAACTAAAAGGTTCCCTCATTCTCTTGTGATCTTGGGCTCTAGCATTAACCTGATGCCTCTCTCTGTTGCTGAAAGTCTTGGGATGACCTATTTCGCTCCAACAAAAATCTCTCATCTTAGCTGATAGATCCAAAAGGTTTCCCGAAGGTGTCTTAGAAGATGTTCCACTAATGATCGAAGTGTATGATTCCCACAGGCTTTGTGATTTTGGAATATGTTGAAGAACTTAGGATCTCTTATTTTGGGAAGATCATTTTTTGGCAACAGCTGGTGCCATCATTGATGTGAGAAAAGGAACAGATAAACTTGATTTGGGTGATGAAGTCATGTTTAACATGGACAAGCTGAGGAGAGATCTTACAATTGATGGACAAACCTTTTCTGTAGAGATCTCATGGATGAAGTAACCACAGAGATTCAGAAGATATTAATACTGGGTATGTCAAAGTGTGTTGGATGCTACTGAGCAAATGAGCAAGCTGGTTGTTAAGAAAATTTGGTTGAGGCTCTGAAATGAACGATGTGCCTAAGGATTGGAGTGAGGAGTGTTTTTCAGTACTAGGCTGAGGAAGAGGATCTAGTTAAAGCCAGACTGCTAGAAAATGATGTTTTAACAATGGAGGCAAGGATTGCAGAGCTAAACTACATAAAAACTGGTGCAATTCGAGTTTCAGACCTTGCGTCGGTCGACATAGCATTCTGTCCGCCAGCTGATTCCAAGCAAAAATCCCACATCTCACACCGCTAGACACCTAGGAGAAAAACAAGGTCGGCACTTCTTTTTAATTCCAACCAATATGTCATCAAATATATTGCCATCTATTCACACTTAAGCAAGCTGCGAGATTCTCGTCGAGCGCTTGTTGTTTTTTTTTGATGACTGTGCAGGAAAACGAAGTATCCCACCCAATCTTCCATCCCGCCCTGATGTGTTCTCACTTCCTTGGTAGACCACATGCTGATATGCTTACACACACCTTGGATGAGACGTTTGTCACAGATGCATTCACTGTCTCTCTGCGACCACGTAGACACCGGTCAAGACGAAGCAGCTTTAGTGGGAGGAACCCACTGGTGAGTCTGTACATAAGTTTATTTCAATTTTATTGCTGAGTTTTGTGTCTTGAGTCTGTACGAGAACAGGTCCAGACGAGAGTATCGATCGACCAGTCAGTCAGTGTCGATCGTCCACATTATGAAAGGAGCCTGCTGACGACAACACATGGTATCAATCAATACCAGGTTTGTATCGATCGATACCAGGCTGTATGATCGATACTAACCATACACGAACGGTAACTTCTTTGCGTTTCATTCGCCCGTCTGTTTCTTTGATTTGTTTCCCATAGTTGACTAGATAACACTGGGGACAGGTGTTGTTTAAGTCTGGGGGAAGGTAGTTCGACTTTGGTTGTTTTTCTTAGAGTCAGTCTTTTGAGTCAATTTTTTGTTTTATTGAGTCAAAACCAGTTGGAGATTGAACTTTGCTTGTTTCATTGTTTTGACTTTGTTTTGTAAGTAACACTTTGTTACAGAATCAGTCTAGATCGCTAATGAAAAATCAAAGACTACCAGTTGACCAGAAAACACCATGTTCTTTAGCAAATTCTTCTAAATCTGAGCCAAATCTGCACTTAACCTCTGAGGTTGGTTTTGCTGAACTTGATTCATCATTCATATCTGACAAAGGGAACCCATGTGTTTGAAAATTATGGTATACTTCTCCTTGACATATGTTGATACAAAATGTGCATAAAAGATGAAATGATTTGCCGCGAGTAGAGGGCTAGGACATTTCTG
>SMJT01000083.1:769057-785059 GCA_004349715.1 Crucihimalaya himalaica | reverse complement strand
CTTTTTGAGTCAAATTTTTGTTTATTAGACGTCAAAACCAGTTGGAGTTATGAACTTATGCTTTGAATTATGCATGTTTGACTTTTGTTTTTGTAAGCTAACGCATCTTTGTTACAGAATCAGCTCTAAGATCGACTAATGAAAATCCAAAGACTAACCAGTTGACCAGAAAACACCCATGTCTTTTTAGCAAATTTCTTCTAAATCCTGAGCCAAATCTTGCACTTAACCTCTGAGCGTTGTGTTTCTGAACTTGATTCATCATTCATAATCTGACAAAGGACACCATGTGTTTGAAAATTATGGTAATATCTCCCTTGACATTATGTTGATACAAAATGTGGCATAAAGATGAAATGATTTCCGCCGAGATAGAGGGCTAGGAACATTTCCTGTGATCCCATTTTATCACTTGATAAGGAATGATCAACAAGAGTTCTGAGCGAGGCGGTAGCGAACATTTCTAATAACCCCTATTATTCCGCTAGATCTTTTGATACTCTAAGAGGGGAGACCGGGGATTCGTGGTGCAGAACAACCACAATTCTCGCGTTCTCAAACTCTTGATTTGTATAATGCGAAGCCAAAAAAAATAAAAATTTAAGAGAACATAAAAAGAGATAAGTCTGGGGGGAAAAACATATCTATAATTTGGTGTCCTATAGAGATATCGTTTGAGGAAGAAAATCTAGAGATGCTGCTTTTCCTGAATAATCAAACATCATCTAGTGTTGAAACGAACAATGAAGGATTTAGTTATGATTGATGTTGTGAGATAATGTGTGTGGATAATGGGAAAGCTGCGACTGTCTACGGAGAAGTTACATGGTGGTCAGATCTGAAACTGTTTAGGTGATGATTGAGAGCTTGGAAAAGGAGTCATTACAATTTCTCAAGAGAAGGTGAGTCTCCATGTTTTTCAAACTCTCTTTCTCTGTTTGGTTTTCTATTGGTTGAGGGCAAGCAAAGACTAAGTCTGGGGGAGTTGATATATCATGGTTTTTTACCCACTTTTTAACCTTTTTTGAGTCTTTTCAGTAGTTTTAGAGTCTTTCGAGTTCTTTTCAGGATATAGGCACATATGGAGCTAAATTGGATTATTGGAAGCTTTTGAAGCAATCTGGAGTTGAAGCAATTCGAGGAGCTGAAGCTCAGCATCGATCGACACCTGAGAAGCATCGATCGACACCATTCATTTGAAGAGACACGAATAAAGCTCCCATTATCGATCGATACATTTACAGTATGCGTCGATACCAGTGATCAGAACGATAACAAGACCGAAGATAAACCAGAAGTTTTCCTTATTTTTCGATTAGACTCCAAAACGTGTTTTAGCTATATAATTAGGTTTTTCAGCCTCCAGAAAAGACACTTGATTTTCTGGAGATAGAAGTTTTCTGCAATTGAGTTTTCGGGAGAAGAACCTTGAACCCTATTTGTATTCTTACTCTATTTTATTTATGATATCTATTTTTCATGATGTTTGTCTCATTCACCATGTCTGAGTAGATTCCCTGTTAGGTTTAGGGTTGTTTAAAAGGTATTTGATGAATTATTAGATCTGATCTACTTGTTAAGGAATATCTATAGAGCTTTTCACCTAGACTTGAGATTAATGCTTATTCTAGCCTCGCGAACTAGAATATGATGTTAGGTTGATTAATTGGCACGAAAGTGTGATTAGTTTCCTGAACTAGTGTTTGGTGAGCAAAAGACCTATTCGCAAAGAAATTTGGTTTAGGATTTTGTGAACAATTGAACTTGATCGTTAATGCTTGTTTGAATTTATAGAATTTGCAAAGAAATTTGGAATTCTAGGTTTAGACATAGATAGTCTTCGCAACGACAGTTGGTTTACTTTATATATGTGTTTTAAGTTCAAAAGCGGAACTTATTTCATACCTGACACGTGATTTGATTGATATTTCTGATTTGCCTGCAAACTCCCCTAGGCCTAACCTTTATCCCACTGATTTACTTCCTTGAGTTAATTGTTTTGTTATTCTTAGTTACATTCATTTAGCTTAGCTTAATTCATATTCTAGAATCTATTGAGTGATATCCTGAGTCTTTGTGGTTCGACCCCTATATACTGCAGCTACTGCTTTAGTACTTTTAGGGTATTATCTTTGAGCACATCACTTGCCCTCAAGCAAACAGAAGACCAAACTAGAGAAAGAGGTTTGAAAACACGGAGACTCACCTGTTCTTGAAGCATTGTAATGACTCTTTTTCCAAGCTTTCCAGATATCACCTAATCAGTCTCAAATCTAACCACCATGTACTTCTCCGTAGATATTCGCAACTTCCCAGATTCCACACATTATCTCACAGCATCAAGATACTGAACCTTTCGTTGCCAGTTTCATCACTGCAGCTAATGTTCAAAAACCTTCTAGACTCTTCCTCACATGATATCATGACAAGAGAACCACCAAAATTTCATGCTTTGGTATTGTTTTCCTCTCCCCCATACTTATCTCTTTTTATACTCTTAATTTTGGATTTAGCTTCGCATATACAAATCAAGGTTTGAGACGCGAGTATTGATGGTGATTGCCACCGAATCCCCGGTTCTCCCCTCTCAATGTATCAAAAGCCTTAGGCGAATAACTGGGTCTCGGGAAATGTTCCTACCCATCGCTTCAAATCTTTGTCTAGCCCTCTACACGGCAGAAATCATCTCATCTTTTATGCATTTTATGTATCAACGTATGTCAAGGGAGAGGTATACCATAATTTTCAAACACATGGGTTCCTTTGTCAGATATGAATGATGAATCAAGTTCTGTAAACACTAACCACAAAGATGAAGTGCAAATAATTTGGCTCAAGGTTTAGAAGAAATATGATGGAGACATGGGAGGCTTCTAGTTGATTGGTCAGTCTTTGGATTTTTCATTAGTCGATCTAGGACTAATTCTGTAACACTGGTCACTTAAAAGCAAAGTCAGAGCAATGGATTCAAGCAAAAGTTCATAATCTCCGACAGGTTCTGACTCAAGAAAACAAATTTTGACTCAAACATAACTGACTCTAAGAAAAACAAACACATTGTCAGTAACTACCTGCCCCAGACTTAAACAACACTATCCCCACTGTTATCTAACCTACAGAAGGTAAAAGAAAGCAAAAGAACAGAGTGGCTGAAGGATTGCACAAAGGTTACCCATGTGTGATACTGGTTATAGATCGATGTCTGAACTGGTATCGACCGATGCTTGCCAAGTATCGACCGATACCAGTAATATGTCGATCGATACAGAGACCTTTTGTCGTGAAACTGATGCCCAAAATCATGTCCAGAGAGCCAAATGTTAGATCGAAGCACTGTTAGATCACTAGAACACAAGTTAGAAACAACAAAATCAAAATAAAGCCACAAATTCAACACAAATAGAGTACTGACAATGAGACCTAAGAGTTCAAATTGAAAGACAAAGAAAAGAAAAAGAACAGGGAAAGAAATAACGTGAAACCAAGGAAACAGAGAGTCTAATCATCTGAATCATCAGTGTCGGAGACGGCGTATCGGGAGGAAGGGCTGGGTGTGGAAGAATGGGCATCCGTAGAGGACATGCAGCGGAAACGAGAAACAGCGGCCCAAATGCTCTGTAAGCTCTCCACGACGTATCTCTGAAAGGTGGCAGTCTCCATCGGCAGATCCAGTGGTGGAGAAAATGAGGGTGCAGGAGCAGGTGTCTGTCAGCGCTGTGAACGGCGGGGCTGACTTCCTGTAAAGTCAGCAGCGGGTGAATCATCATCATCTGCCGGAGTCGAGGGAATGCGTGGCGGAGCGCGTACACGTGTAGCTGGAGCAACCAAGAGTAAGCTAAGATCTAGATCGAAACGCAGCTGGGAGGCGTCACCGTCAATAGTGGTCAGAGCGCGGTTGGGGAGCTGCACAAAGAGCTCGCCGTCGGTCTTGGGAAGACACCAACGCCGAGTTGGCTTTAGCCAACACATGTGCTGCATATGCTGCTCATCCATGAGAGAGCGAGCCGTGACAATCGAGCACTCTGAAGTGGAGATACCAAAATGCTCGAAGATGGTAATGAAGAGGTTGCCGACCGACTCGGTCTTCCGTGCAGTGGCGTAGTTGCGTCCGGAGAAAGGCTTGGTCTTCAGAGAAACCAAGTGGTGCGCGAAGACGGCGCCCATGTTAACCGCGAGGTTAAATTCGGGCCATTCATATCGATCCTCATGAATGACATCGCCGACAGCCTTGTAGAGGAGGATCAGCTCAGAAATCCGGAACTTGTTCCGCTCCATCTTGCAGAGGAGAGTGGTGCTCAGTATGCGGACGATGCAACGAAGAGTGGGGTGGCGAACGTCCATCTGCTTGGTGGTCTTCGAGTGGTAAGCTCCAAGACCGATGTGTCTCCAGAAAACTTGGATATCCTGAAACTGAGTGGGCAGAGCCACCTGCCAGAGGTCGCGGTCGAAGCCGTAGATGTCGCAGAGGTCAGGGATCAGGAGTCTGTAGCAGACGCCTCGAATCAGGAGTCTGTAGTGGACGCCTCGAATCAGGAAGGTCAGAGTGCCCTCTAAAGCATCACGGTCGACCTCGTCTCTTTAGTAGACGCATGCTGTCGCAAGGAACTAGCAGACAAGGTCGGGGTAGAGGTCGTACTGCCGCGAGTACAATGTCCCCAAGCTGATCCTGTCGAGCATGGCTGAGAGCTCCACGTCGATACCTAGACGGCGCATGGTGTGAGGGTCAATGAAGCGCGTAGGAACCACAGCAACACGCAGCCACTCGTTGTAGAACAACGTATCATAGTCGTCCCACTCTTCGGTGATAGGCCTATAGATGCAGGCCTCGCTCTCGGTCTCCTCCTTAGGTAAAACTGTCCAATGTCTCCCGAGAATGATCCGCTTCCCTTCCAACTTAGGCCAGGGAGGCCTGGCAGCAACAGCGGGGGCGGAGGGAGACGGTGTGCGGTGTGGTGCAGATCTCTGGTGGCTGATGTGGACCACAAGAAAACTCTGAGGACCCGTGTCATTGGTGAAGCCTCCTTTCAGAACCTTGTAACGATCGTTGGTGAAGCAAGCTTTCACAAAGCCGGCGTGCCAGAACGATCCATTGAAAGCCTCCATGGAGTCCTGTAGACTGTATTCGTGGCGTGGTGGGTTGGAGCTGAAGGCTTCCGAGTGTCATGCTTTCTTACGGGGTGCCATCTGCGAATAAAAAAAGCCAACACAAATGACCACATCGTCACATAGATACTGCATAGTAGTAGTGAGCAACTCAACAACAATCAACACATTTAGCTCATTCCAATTCAATCATCACAACACATTGTCAGGAGACGAAATTCTCAGAAAAATCAACATGCAAAACAAGCCAATTCAATCCCATCTATTGTGTGCTCATGCCTCTAGAACTATCTAGGAAGTGAGACGATTCAAGAAAGTAAAACAGAGGAAACATAATCGAGTTTTTCCAAACCTGCCAACGAATCCAATAGTTGAGATTTCGAGTTTATTACCTTGCAGATCGAGAAAATGAATGCTAGGATGACAATGGGGATGAAATCGGAATAGGCGTTTAAATCGATCAAATTGGTTAAGAAATGAAGAAATGGTGAGAGAGAGTCGTAAGTTGAGAGCGGCGTCGATCGATGGAAATGAGGGAGATGAAGAAGAATCCCGAGGGTTTTATAGAGAAACTTACATGGGCGAAGGGTATCGACCGATACCGTAAGTGGTATCGATTGATACTCGCGACATGATAGCACAGCTCTTTCCTGGTCTCAGTATCGATCGATACTGATGGGTGTCGATCGATACTGCTCATCTGAACCTGGTTCACGAGAAGACACAAGACAAAAACAAAAATGAAAATGAAGGGAAAGACTTATGTACAGACTCACCAGTGGGTTGCCTCCCACCAAGCGCTTGTTTAATGTCATTAGCTAGACATAGAGATCAATCAGGCAGATGGAGGATCAGCCAGAGGCATAATGTGGCCATCTAGAATAGAGGCTTTCACACAATAGTATTTCACCCGCTGTCCATTGATAGTGAACTCCTTTCCCTCGGCATTCACCAACACGACTGCACCATGTGGGCGGACTTCCTTGATTGTGAAGGGACTTGACTAACGAGAACGCAATTTCCCGGGAAATAACTGTAAACGAGAGTTATACAGAAGTACCTGGTCAGTCGGTTCAAAGTGGCGAGAAAGGATCCTCTTGTCGTGATAGGCCTTAGTCCTTTCCTTATACAGCTTGGAGTTTCATAGGCGAGGTGTCTGTTCTCATCTAGCTCATTTAGTTGAACCAATCGCCTTTGAGTAGCAGATTTGATGTCGAAATTCATCAATTTGTAGCACAAGCTGCTTTGTGCTCGATCTCAACTAGAAGATGACACGCTTTCCCGTACAACAAATGGAATGGTGTGGTGCCGAGTGGTGTCTTGAAAACGGTCCGGTAAGCCCAAAGTGCATCGTCGAGCTTCGTTGCCAGTCTTTCCGTGTAGCGCCAACTGTCTTCTCCAAAATCTCTTTGATCTGTCTGTTGGAGACCTCAACCTGTCCGCTTGTCTGAAGATGATAAGGAGTAGCAACGCGATGATAAACACCGTATTTACTCAGCAGCTTTTCGAAGATCTTGTTGATAAAGTGAGTGCCACCATCAATTATAACAACACGAGGTACTCCAAATCGAGGGAAGATAATGGTCTTGAACAATTTCAGAACAACGGAAGAGTCGTTGGTAGGACTAGCAATCGCTTCCACCCATTTGGAGACGTAATCGACATCGACCAAGATGTACTTATTCTGTCGAGATGGAGGGAACGATCCCATGAAATCGATTCCCCAGCAGTCAAAAACTTCTACTTCGAGGATGAAGTTATGTGGCATCTCATGTCGCTTGCTGATCTTCCCTCTCCTCTGGCAGACATCGCAATGTGAGATAAAGGCGTGAGCATCTTTGAACAGTGTAGGCCACCAGAAGCCAGCTTGAAGAACTTTGGAGACTGTCTTGAACGTGGCAAAATGCCCAGCATACTCAGATCCATGGCAATGATATAGAACCTCTGGCACCTCAGTCTCAGCGATCTTCTGTAAATGCCGTCAGAACAATGCTTGTATAAGTAAGGCTCATCCCAAAAGAATCGTCTGACATCCCGCATAAACTTCTTCTTCTCATACTTCTTGAGATGCTTTGGTTCATACTCTGCGGTGAGATAATTGGCTATGTCGGCATACCAAGGTTCAGCAGGAGTGGTGACAGCCGAAGATTCCTCAGCAGAAGAGTGATCTGGAGTCGAAACGGCAGCGGCAGAGAAAGGGTGTCGATCGACACTGTATGGGTATCGATCGATGCTGGAATTCTGGACACGGGGAGACTGTGAGATCTTGTGAGAGTATCGACCGACACAGGGTGGGTGTCGATCGATGCTGATGTTCTGCACTGGCAGGATCGCAGCAGGATCAAGTCGAATCTTAGTTTCGATGAAATAGATCTTCTCCTCAGGTAGGGAGTCGTCAATAGGCACTGTTTCATTGATTCTCATGCGCGAGAGGTGATCTGTAACTCCATTTTCTACCCCTTTCTTATCCTTAATCTCAATATCAAAACCTTAGAACAGTAAAAACCAACGGCAAAGGCGAGGATTAAGATCATTGTTCTACAGCAAATACTTAAGAGCAGCATGGTCGGTATGAACGGTCACCTTACTCCCAATCAGATAAGAACGAAATTTCTTAAAGGAGAACACAACGGCGAGTAACTCTTTCTCTGTAGTGTTGTAGTTCTTTTGAGCATCATCCAACGTCCTGCTGGCGTAGTAAATGACATGGAGCTTCTTGTCCTTCCTCTGACCCTAAACCCTAAACCCTAAACCCTAAACCCAACTGCGAAATCACTCGCATCGCACATGTTCTCAAAGGGGAGGTTCCAATCTGGTGGTTGAACAATAGAAGCAGTAACCAACGCCTTCTTGATCTGTTCGAACGCGACAAGACACTCAAGTGTAAAATTGAAGGTGACATCCTTACAGAGAAGAGCAGTAAGTGGGCAAGCTAACTTGGAGAAATCTTGAATGAATCTGCGATAGAACCCGGCGTGACCAAGGAAACTCTGAATGTCCTTCACAGATGTTGGTGGCAGGAGGCTTGTCATAACCTAAATCTTAGCCTTATCAACTTCGATCCCAGCCTTAGAAACCTTGTGTCCCAAAACAATGCCTTCCTGAACCATAAAGTGACACTTCTCCCAGTTTAGAACTAGATGTTTCTATTCAAACCTCTGTAGTACCTTGCATAAGTTTTCTAGGCATACCTTAAATGAAGATCTGTAAACTGAGAAGTCATCCATAAATACCTCCATGAACTCCTTGATCATATCTGAGAAAATCGACATCATACATCTCTGGAAAGTGGCTGGAGCGTTACATAACCCAAACGGCATTCTCCTATAAGCGAACATGCCGTAGGGACATGTAAACGTCGTCTTTTCCTAATCGTCTGGATGTATCGGGATCTGGAAGAAGCTCGAGTATCCATCTAGGAAGTAGTAATACGGGTGACTTGCCAACCTTTCCAGCATTTGATCGATGAATGGCAGCGGGAAATGATCTTTCCTAGTAGGAAAATTCAACTTCTTGTAGTCTATACACATGCGGTGTCCAGTGATCGTTCTCGTCGGGATCAGCTCATCTTTCTCATTCTTCACCACAGAGAATCCTCCTTTCTTAGGTACCACATGAACGGGACTGACCCAACTGCTGTCTAAGATGGCGTAGATGATCCCTGCCTCCAGAAGCTTCATTATCTCTTTTTTCACAACTTCCTTTAGATTCGGGTTCAGTCTCCTCTGATGTTCGATCGAAGCTTTAGACTCGTCTTCCAGATGAATCCGATGCATGCACAGATCCGGTGATATACCTGAAATGTCATCAATAGAATAGCCGAGAGCTTTGCGATACTTGTGCAGCTTGCTCAGCAGTAAGGCGACCTATGCGTTGTTAAAAGAAGAATTAACAATAACAGGATAAGTGGAGTTAGGACCAAGAAAGACATACCTCAGATTAGCTGGAAGTGGTTTAAGATCGAGTTTAGGAGCTCTCTCCTCACTCCAGTCACCAATCGAATCAGATCGTGCAGGAGTGACAACTAGTTCCTCGGGCAAAAATAGCTGGTGTCGATCGATGCTTACACTGGTGTCGATCGATGCCTCAGGGCTGTTGTCAAGGATTGTGGCGTACCCAGCAACAAGCTCACTCAAATTTGTCTCTGTTTCAGCTGAACAAACCAGTGCTCTCTCCAACGGGTTCTCAGGGTGTAATCTCATGAAGTTCTTGTTCGATATATCACTGAAGGTATCGATGAAGAATGTTTGCCCATCAATGGTTGGCTTTTTCATCATCTTCTCCATGTTGAAGGTCATGATCAAATCACCAATGTTAAGAGAGATTTTCCCATTCTTGCAGTCGATCAAAGCGCCTGCTGTGGCTAGAAAGGGTCTGCCCAAAATTAGTGGGTCTCTCGGCTCCGAGTCGTACTCCAGGACTATGAAGTCAGTTGGGACCAAACAGTCTCCGATCGTTATTGGAACGTCCTCGAGTAATCCTTCGGGAAAGGGAACTGAGCGGTCAGCAAGGATCAGAGAGATTCTAGTGGGTGTGAAGTCTGTCATCCCAATTTCTTAGCTACTAAATACGACATGAGGTTGACTCTAGAACCGAGATCGCAAAGGGAGCGTTCAAACCTTTCAGTGAAGATTGTGCAGTCCAATACGAAACTTCCAGGGTCTGGTCGCTTTTCTGGAATCTTGTTGAGTAGGATCGCACTGCATTCGTGAGTAATCCTCAGCACTCCCTCCTCAAGATTCACATTGCTTGACATCATTCGCTTGATATATCTTCTGAAAGCTGGTGAAGTCATGATGGCATCGACGAAAGGGAGTTCAACAACCAACTTTTCTAGCATTGCTCTGCATCTGGCCTCTTCTACTTCCTTCTTAGTCTTGGTAGGAGGTCGAGGGAATGGTATCTTAGGTACGTAAATCCTCCCAGTGTTCCCCGTGGCTTGCTTCTTCTCGATGTCTGGACTGGTATCGACTGACACTGGGTGAGTGTCGATCGATACTGGTGGTCGTGCAATAGGTGTTGATCGATGTAGGTTGGAATCGACTGACACTGGGTGAGTGTCGATCGATACTGGAGTAATTCCTGGAATCTCATCGTCGTCGTCTCCAGCAAGATCGACGAGCTGCTTTGCAGAATAAGATTTCTTCACTCCTGGACTGACTTCTTTTCCACTTCTCAAGGTAATAGCGTGGACGTGTTCCCTTGGATTCACCGTTTTTCCTGGAAGGAAACCATCCTGTCTCTTAACTGTTTTTGCAGTCTGGGCAACTTGAGTTTCCAGCTTCTTCTAATGAATGTTAAGAGCTTCGATTTTTCCATTCAGGTCAGTGTACAAGGCATCCATCTTCCCATTAAAATCGACAATCATCTTCTGCTGCCCCTCAAGAATCTGCTCAAGCATGGATTCAACCTTGCTCTCCTGAGTCTTGGGAGGTGGTGTCTGGTAAGATGAATTTCCATAGGTGCGAGTGTACCCACTGTTCTGAAATGGTTTCTGAGCAAAATAGTTTGCTCCGAAATTTGTAGACTTGAAGTCAGACTTGAATCCTCCTCTCTGAGAGTTGTTGGTGAAACTGCGGTTGTACGACGAATTCTGAAATCCATTACCACCAATGTAGTTAACATCCTCTGCTTCACCTTCTTCTATGTTCTCGACTTCTTCAGGAAAATGCACTGCCTTCTGCTGCTTGCCCATCAACAAATTGTGTACCGAATCCAGCTTTGCATGTACCTCAGCAATCTGCAGTCCGTCGGTGTTCTCATTCTGCTTCTTCTGCTCGTAGTCGGCATTCTTGGTGCTGTTGCTAGACGTCAAGTTCTCAATCAGTATATAAGCATCTTCAGGATACCTCGTGTTGAAATTTCCATTGCTTGCAGCGTCCATAGCTATTTGATATCTCCAATCAATCCCTCTGAAGAAGATACCCAACAACTGAACCTGTGAGAAACCGTGATGAGGTCAATCCCTCTGATAAGATCAAAATCGTACCTAAGCAACCTTCAATGCCTCAGTTGCTCCCTGAGAAAACTGAGAGATCTTGTTCCTGAGCTCTTCGGATCTCGCATCATCATAAAAATTGTTCAGGAACGCATTTTTAGTCTCCTCCCAAGTAGTCAAAGAACCAGGGGGCAACTGCTTCAGCCAGTAAGCTGCATCCCCACCGAGAGAGTATATATGGGAAGAGCTTACAGAAGAGGAACTCATTGGGCACTCCATTGTACTTGATAAAAGTGACCAAATCTTCAAACCTCTCGATGTGATCCATGGGATGCTCGTGAGAAAGACCATGAAAAGGGTGCTGGCCTACGAGAGTGTAGTATGCAGGCTTCAGCTCAAAGTCATTCCTCTGAAAGGTGGGAATACGAATCACAGACCGATTGACATAGAACTGATCGGGTCTGTTGTACTCTCCAAGCGTCCTGGCGCGATTAACCAGAGCATTCCCAACATTCCCACGCACAGCCGGTGGGATAACTTCGTTGGCTACCGGTGCAGGGACAACAATGTTTCCTTCTACATCAACCCTCTGTCCTTGCTCATTACACAGATGACCTTCCTGATCTCTCAAAACCCCAGCTTCATCACGAGCGAGCACAATCGGATCGTTCATCTCTGTCTGTTTCTTCTGCCTTCTGATCGTGCGCCCTAAATCAGCTAGTTCTTTGTTGGATAGATTGGTCAACTGCTTATTCTTGCTTCTTCTGGTCTCACGATTGTGCATACACCTGAAACACAGAAGTTGAAGCACGTAAGTAACAGGGATTAAGACGAGTATCAATCAATACCTGAAGGGTGTCGATCGATGCTCGACAACTTAGTCGAAATTCTAAACTGAAATCTAATGGTGAAATTAGAGTCCCCGGCAACGGCGCCAAAACTTGATATGCTCAAATATAATACCCTAAAGTATATAAGCAGTAGCTGTAGTATTCTAGGGGTCGAACCAAAAAGACTCAATATTATCACTCAATAAATTCCAGAATATAAATTAAGCTAAGTAAAATAAATATAAGTAAAATAGCAAGACAATTAAAATCAAGTAGTAAGATCAATAAAGAAAACGCTAAGCCTAGGGAAATTCGCAGGTAAATCAGAATTGTAAATCAAATGAAATGTCAGGAAGATATTAAGCACTGTTCTTGAACTTGAAACACAAATATAAAATCAACCAACCGTCGCTGCGAAGATTATCTATGTCTAAACCAAGAATTCCAAATTTCTTTGCAAATCCTATGAATTCAAACAATGCATTAATGATCAGGTTCAATTTTTAACAAAATCCTAAACCAAATTTCTTTGCGAATAGGTCTTTTGCTCACCAAATACTAGTTCAGGAAATTAACCACACTTTCGTGCTAATTAATCAACCTAATATCAGTATCTAGTTCGTGAAGCTAGAATAAGCAGTAATTTCAAGTCTAGGTGAAGAACTCTATAGATTTTCCTAACAATTAAATCCAATTCAACAATCCATCAAATACCTTTGAATAATCCTAAACCTAACAGAGAATCTACTTAGACATGGTAAATGAAACAAACATCATGAATAAAATAGATATCATAAAGTAAAAATAGAGTAAGAATACAAAGAGGGTTCAAAGTTCTTCTCCCAAAACTCTATTGCAAAATCTCTATCTCCCAAAATCTCTCTCTCCCCAGTGGCTAAAAAACCTAATTATAAAGCTAATACACGCTTTGGAGTAAATTGTATAAATAAGGAAGTTTTCTGTTTCTTCTTCGGACTTGCTGAGGAATGCGCGTTCAGACTATCGGTATCGACCGATACCATAAATGGTATCGATCGATAAAAGAATTATGAGTTGCGTTTCTTCTAGATGTCGGTGTCGATCGATACACTGTGGTGTCGATCGATACTGAGCTTCAGTTCCCAAACTGCTTTAGCTCCGAGATGCTCCAATAACTTCGTTAAATCCAATTTAGCTCCGATCGTGCCTAAAACCTGAAAAGACTCTGAAAGACTCTAAAAGTACTGAAAAGACTCGATAAAGTGACTTATATCATGGTTAAAAACGGGCAAAAACCATGATATATCAATTATTCTTTTCTCTTGTCTGATTTAATCTCCTTGATTTGTTCTTTCTTGTGAGTTGAATATTCCTCTTCCTCATATTCTTCCTCGTGAAGCCATAAAGTTTTGTTGTTTAGAGTTTACGTAAAACAGCTTGCCTTGTGTTTCATCAAGATTCTCCTCATCGAGAATTCTGTCTTCATAGGCCTTGAGTCTTCCTATGATGTCTTCAAAGGCTGTTGTGTTTAGATCTAGAACTTGCTCGAGAGAGGCTATGATATGGATGTACTTTCTTCTTGGCAAACTATTGAGAAATTTCTTCACAAGCTTTGGTTCCTCAATCGTTTGTCTAAGAGTGGCTGACTTTGATGCTAACTTCGATAATTTTCCCGCAAAGTTATCTATTGTATCCATTTCCTTCATCTTGATCCGTTCAAACTCAGTCATTAGAGTTTGAAGTCTTGCTTCCTTGACATGATTTTCTCCTAGGTGACGAGATTTTATTGCTTCCCATATTCTTTTAGGAGAATCTTGTTCGCCTACTTCCAAGATAAGAGACTCTAAGATGGATTGAAATAACAATCTTATTGCTACATCGTTCTTGTTGGATACGGTTGAATCAGGTTCAATCGTTTCCCACACCTTATTGATGCCCAGTAAGACCTTCATCTCCATGGCCCATACTGTGTAGTTTGTTGGTGTTAGTATGGAGCATTGGATCGACGATGGAATGACATCCTTTGGCCGTGAAGTGGTGACGTCTCCCATGGCTTGATTAGATTGACTTCTTAATCTAATGATCTTCGTGATCGATTTACCTAGACGCTCTGATACCAAATAAAGTGTTTAAAAGTGTTTAGATATTTTTAGCTTTGTATAAAGAATAACTCTCTTTATTAGGTTTAGAAAATCTCTCAACACTAAACTCTCAAAGGTCTTAAACTTCTACTTGTTCTACTTCTACTTGTTCTTCTTGATATCAATTATTAAAACTCAACAATGATATTTATAGTGTTAGCACAAGCTGCACAACTTTGCGAATCCTATTCCTATTAGAATTAGATAACTTCTAATCCTATTAGGACTAGATAACTCCTAATCTTATCATAAATATTTTAAGCTTATCTTTATCCTAACCAACTTTTTAGAGATATATAAAGTGATATATCATTTTTTTTACCCGTTTTTAGCCATGATATAAGTCCTTTTTGTTGAGTCTTTTCTCTAGTTTTAGAGTCTTTCAGGTTCTTTTCAAGATATAGGCGCTATGGAGCTAATTGGAGAATTTGAGAAGCTTTTGAAGCAATCTGGAGTTGAAGCCGTTCGAGAACAAGCTCAGCATCGATCGACACTAAGAAGCATCGATCGACACCCTTCGTTTGGGAGTCCCACGACCAAAAGACCAAGCATCGATCGATACCACTTATAGCATCGGTCGATGCCAGTGACCAGAATGTGAAGAAGCCCGAAGATCATTCAGAAGCTTTCCTTATTTTTCGAGATAGATTCCAAAACGTTTTAGAAACAATATAATTAGGTTTTGAGCCTCCGTAGAGGTTATCTTGTATTCAGTTTACCTTGAGTGATTTCTGGAGAGAGAGTTCTTCGACAATCGAGTATTTTGGAGAAGAATTCTTGAACTTTTTGTTATTCTTATTTCTTATATTATGACATCTATTCTATTCATTCTGTTTGTTGCATTCACCATGTCTAAGTAGATCCCTTGTTAGGATTAGGGTTGCTAAAAGGTATTTGATGAATTGTTAGATCTGATTTGATTATTAGGAATAAATCTATAGAGCTTTTCACCTAGACTTGAGTTTAATGCTGATTTTAGCCTCGCGAACTAGAATCTGACTTTAGGTTGTTGATTTGCACGGAAGCGGATTGATTTGCCTGATCTAGTGTTTGGTGAGCAAAAGCCCTATTCGCAAAGGAATTTGGTTTAGGGATTTTGTGAACAATTGAACTTGAACTTAATGCTTGTTTAAATTCATAGAATTTGCAAAGGAATTTCGAATTCTAGGTTTAGGCATAGATAGTTTTCGCAACGACAGTTGGATTACTTTATATCTGTGTTTCAAGTTTGAAAGTGGTGCTTAATCTATTCCTGACAATTGATTGGATTTGGTAGTTCTGATTTGCCTGTTAGTTTCCCTAAGCCTAGTGCTTTCCTCCATTGATTTATATTCTTGAGTTTGTTGCTTTGTTATTTTTAAATTCCATCTATTATGCTTAGCTTAGTTCTTATTTCTGAAATCTATTGAGTGTTATCTTGAGTCTTTGTGGTTCGACCCCTAGAGTACTACAGCGACTGCTTAGATACTTTTAGGGTATTAGTTTTGAGCATATCAAAATTTGGCGCCGTTGCCGGGGACTCTAATTTCACCATTAGATTACGATTTAGAACTTCGACTAAGTGTTGAGCATCAATCGATACTCCTCAGTATCGATCGATACTCGTTGTTTATTTTCGTCACTTACACGTCTTTCCTTTGTCAACAAGCAGTTGATCAACCTATCTAACGAAGAACTAGCTGATTTAGAGCGTACAATCAGAAAGCAAAAGAAACAAGCTGAGATGAATCATCCAATTGTGCTTGCTCGTGATGAGGCTGGGGTTTTGAGAGATCAGGAGGGTCACCTGTGTGACGCGCAAGGGCAGAGAATTGATGCAGAAGGTAACATTATTGCCCCTGCACCGGTTGCTAATGTCGTTTTCCCACCAGCTGTGCGTGGGAATGTTGGAAATGCTCAGGGTAATCGCGCCAGAACGCTAGGGGAGTACAACAGACCGGACCAGTTCTATGCCAACCGGTCTGCGATCCGTATTCCTACTTTCCAGAGGAATGACTTCGAGCTGAAGCCT
>SMJT01000083.1:673047-762626 GCA_004349715.1 Crucihimalaya himalaica | reverse complement strand
TGCTCACCAAACACTAGATCAGGCAAATCAATCACACTTCCGTGCAAATCAACAACCTAAAGTCAGATTCTAGTTCGAGAGGCTAAAATCAGCATAAACTCAAGTCTAGGTGAAAAGCTCTATAGATTTATCTAATAATCAAATCAGATATAACAATTCATCAAATACCTTTTAGCAACCATAATCCTAACAAGGGATCTACTCAGACATGGTGAATGCAACAAACACAATGAATAGAATAGATGTCATAATATAAGAAATAAGAATAACAAAAGGTCAAGAATTTCTTCTCCAAAATACTCGATTGTCGAAGAACTCTCTCTCTCCAGAAATCACTCAAGGTAAACTGAATACAAGATAACCTCTACGGAGGCTCAAATCCTAATTATATTGTTTCTAAAACGTTTTGGAATCTATCTCAAAAATAAGGAAAATCTTCTGAATGATCTTCGGGCTTCTTCACGTTCTGGTCACTGGCATCGACCGATGCTATATAGTGGTATCGATCGATGCTTGGTCTTTTGGTCGTGGGACTCCCAAACGAAGGGTGTCGATCGATGCTTCTTAGTGTCGATCGATGCTGAGCTTGTTCCAGAGGCTTCAACTCCAGATGCTTCAAAAGCTTTTCAATTCTCCAATTAGCTCCATAGCGCCTATATCTTGAAAAGAATCTGAAAGACTCTAAAACTAGAGAAAAGACTCAACAAAAAGGACTTATATCATGCTAAAAACGGGTAAAAACATGATATATCAACTCCCCAGACTTAGTCTTTGCTTGCCCTCAGCAAACAGAAAACCAAAGAGAAAAGAGGTTTGAAAACATGGAGATTCACCTTTTCTTGAGACATAGTAATGACATTTTCCAAGCTCCCAGTTGTCACCATAAACAGTTTCAGATCGGACCACCATGTACTTCTCCTTAGGCTGTTGGCAGCTCCCCATTATTCACCCATTATCTCACAGCATCAATCATACTAAATCCTTCATTGCCGTTTCATCACTGATGTTGAATATTCAAGAACCTTCTAGATTCTTCCTCATGCGATATCATGACTAAGGAACCACTCAGATTTTACACTTTGGTATTGATTTCCTCTCCCCCAGACTTATCTCTTTTATGCTTCTGATTTCAAATTAGGCTTCGCATACACAAATCAAGGTCGAGACGCGAGAATTGATAATTGATAGCACCTAATCCCGCGGTTCTCCCTCCTCAAAGTGTCAAAAGTCTTAGGCGCAATAATGGGGTTTCAGGAATGTTCCTACCTCGCTTCAGACTTTGTGTGATCAATCCTTATCCAGTAGAATAATGGGATCACAGGGAATGTCCCTAGCCCTCTACTCGGGGCGGAAATCATCTCATCTTTTATGCAACCATTATGTGTTAGGAGAGAGGTCTATCATTTTTATCCAACGCATGGGTTCCTTTGCCGATATGAATGATGAATCAAGTTCAGTGAAATACCAAACCTCAGGAGTGAAGTGCAAAATTGGCTCAGGATTCAGAAGAAATTTGGCTGGAGGCATGGGTGTTTCCTGGTTAACTGGTTAGCCTTTGGATTTTTCATTAGTCGATCTAGGGCTGGATCTGTGACAATGGTTACTCAAAAAGAAAGTCAGGACCCTGACATCAAGCAAAGGTTCATAATCTCCAACAATTTTGACTCAATAAAATAAACAAAATTGACTCAAAAAGAACCAAAACTGGACTGACTCTTATCAAAAACAATCACAATGTCAGTAATCACCTCCCCCAGACTTAAACAACACTGTCCCAGTGTTATCTAGCCTATAGAGAAGAACGGCAAAATAAAGCAAAGGAACAAATTGGCGTGAGTAAGGTTCGACAATACCGTGGAAAGGTGATGGGCATCGATCGATACTGGGAGTATCGATCGATGCTGAAGATCAGTGTCGATTCATAAACTCGAGAGAGTGTCTACTGAAGAGCAAAAGCCCTATTCGCAAAGGAATTTGGTTTAGGGATTTTGTGAACAATTGAACTTGAACTTAATGCTTGTTTAAATTCATAGAATTTGCAAAGGAATTTGGAATTCTAGGTTTAGGCATAGATAGTTTTCGCAACGACAGTTGGATTACTTTATATCTGTGTTTCAAGTATGAAAGTGGTGCTTAATCTATTCTTGACAATTGATTGGATTTGGTAGTTCTGATTTGCCTGTTAGTTTCCCTAAGCCTAGCGCTTTCCTCCATTGATTTATATTCTTGAGTTAGTTGCTTTGTTATTTTTAAATTCCATCTATTATGCTTAGCTTAGTTCTTATTTCTGAAATCTATTGAGTGTTATCTTGAGTCTTTGTGGTTCGACCCCTAAAGTACTACAGCGACTGCTTAGATACTTTTAGGGTATTAGTTTTGAGCATATCATAAAGCTACGAGATAATGTTAAAGTTTATCAAACAGAAACGAACAGGGACGTTGTTTGTTTGAAGATCATTACTTTACAACTAATCAACTTACACCGAAAAACTGTTTTACATCAAGTGATACTTATAGTGGACAAGATTAAAAAAGAATAGAAAAGAATCCTATGAACATCTTATAGAAAACCAATGTTGGAGAGCTCCTTGAGTACAACGGTCTGGAAGCGTGTTAATAGAAGAGATCCGGTTACGAACGTGTAGTCGATTGTGTTGATAAGCTGACAAGCGGAAACAAGTTGTTGGCCATGCCGTCGAGCGTTACGCTCTCTCCAAATTTAATGTATAGAAGCTTGAAAGACATATCTGACCAAGAAAATAGTGGGGTATCCAAGACTGGTATCCGATACTAATGGAATCAAAATGGACCAAACAATGGTGAAGCATCTAAAGAGAAAGATCCCAGCCAGCTTCCTCCATATTTCTGAAGAAAATCTACAGGTACAGAAGAGATGGTGCCGCGACTCCATCGGATCTCCACAAAAAAAATAGATGATGTATCCATGCTCCCATTCCAATAAGCCATGCGATGGCCAGTAGTGAGACGGTTGAGGATTGCTAGCCACACAAATATCGAAAACTTCGGCGTAGAGTGTTTGAAGCAGATTCTTCTATGCCATGTGGTTTGTGGGGAAACGGTTCGGATGAGTAACCAATTGTTTCTCGAGTTGAAATGTGGTTGAAAAGTGAAAACAGTCCCCTTTATTGAGCCATTAGTTGAATTTTTACCATGTATTATGTTAAACTGATATGATGTATATCTCTCTCTTTCTTGTTTTCTTATAACAAGAAAAAGTGATTCATTGCATACCGGATCATATTGTTGACACTTTCAGGATAGATCAATCAAAACCTGTTTAGAAACCTATGGGAGTTCTTATCAAATTGTCTGCAGAAACTGAAGAACATATATGATAGAGATGAACATATATAATGTATCATATAATATGGGAACTAAAACTGATTGTGATAAGAGTAGGTCAAAAAGAAGTTTCATACTTCTAGTAGATGGAACATATTAAGTTGGAAGTATGGAATCTATAAAGTTGTAGCCTTGAGAACCATTAAATCTTAGTAAATGGCTTTAATTAACTAAGGCTGTAAAAGAAGTCATTTGGCTTGATGGTTCGTGTTCACTAAGATAAGTTTATCACAGACCACTTAGTCGATGGTGCTCACAAAGCTTGATATCAGTGTTGGAACTTCACCATGTCTACGTCGATTACGTTCCATCCAAAGGTGATTAGTGCAAGTTAAATGTGAATCTGAGAAGAAATTACCAAGTTTAATCATTTTGAACTATGGGAACAATTATAGTAGCACAATTTGTCTTATTGTGTTATAATGGACCAGAAGTCGTGGGTTTGACCTTTAATAATTAATACACACAAAAAGTTTTGTTTTAAATTAGTATTAATAACAGTGTTAACGTCACGGTCAATGGTTTTCAGAATGATAAGCGAGGTTTCCTTTGCAGTGTTTTTAGGTCAAAGATATTTTGCATTTTGCATTTTATTTTTTCAATTATTTTTAATAGAATGAAATCTCGAAAATAAAGGACATCTATAAAGGGATTGAACATGAACTGCCATTGAAGGAAAATATCTTTCAAAGATTGTTTTCCATTTTTCCTTTTTCTTTTCTATATATATATATATATATATATATACAATTTTCTGCAAATGATTCGTTAGATATAATATTTATTTAACTAATTTTTAAATATAGTTAGCCCGCAATAGTCGTTTTTCTTAGATGTAAATGGCGCAAAATAATTTAAATATTCGTTATAGATAGTTGGTATAATAGACGTTAGATATATTTGGCGCGAAATACTTTAAATAATTGTTATTTTTATTTTTATATATGTATTAATATACCTATACGTAATAGTCGTTAGATACATACAATTGGCGCGTACTATTTTAAATATCCATTACTATTGATATTTGTTAGGTATTTGAAATTAGCATCTAATTCACAAAAATTTATAAAAATGTCATAGTATTTAGCTAGTTTATGTAAGAAAATTAAAATATTGGAAAGAACATGCATATGGAGATTGTGAAGTTTATATGAGATTCAAATCATAAGTTTAAATATCTTACTAGTAAAAAAAATCAAAATTTAAGAGATAATGTATACTGTGAGAAGAAAAAAATTAGAGGTGGTTAAAAAGTGTGGATAAGATAAAAATAAAAAGTAAAATCTTGGGAGCGCATCAACCAGTACGTGCCTGTCTCTATATAAAGTAGTCTCTTCCATTGGCGAGTTTCATCCAGCCATTTCCTCTCCACTCCTTCAGAGATTTTGAGATTAGGTTTTTGTTTACATAAGATTAGACAATAGCTATGAGTTTAGTGAGTGATGTTAATGAAACCAAACGAGTCGTTGAACCAGTTGATGTTGAAGATTGTGCCGTTTGTCACGAGCCATTGGCAAACAATGATGATGAACGAACTCTTGTTACGCTTCGATGTCGTCACCTCTTTCATCTGGGTAAAATTTTGTTAGTTTTTTTATTTTATTTAACATATTAGACTACGTACATTTTGGATTTGTTTGCAGATTCTTTATATTTGTTTCACAAGTCTTCTATATCAATATTTGTTCTGTGGCGTTTTGTTGTGAATATATTATCTTAGATTCTTTGGGCCTTCAGATTATACATTACTCCCTGAACATCCTTGGTTATCTATATGATTATGTCAACCAAAATTTTCCCAGCATATATGTACGAGATTGTTGGTTGAGAAAGATAATAAATCATTCGCTAAAAGTTTTGATCTTTTCTTATAATCTAGGTTGTGACATCTTTCAATTTCTTTCTTGACATGTGTTCCCTACAGACTGTATTGGTTCAGCTTACAATAAAAAGAACCGTATGGAGTGTCCAACTTGTAGACAAATAGAGAAAGGCCAATGGTTGTTTGTAAACCCAGAAGTGGAGCCTTCATATCCGGAGATCAATTTCGATAATTATGTGCTTGAAGTAGTCGACGAAGGACCTAATATCCCAACGTTACCTGACACGGTAACAGATCTATACATTGATTTTTCCAAATGTCTCGTATTATATTAGGTTTGGGATTTTGATATTATTCAATATGAGTACTTAACATATTTGACTATTTTCATTTGTTGGTTCAGCCAACCATGGTGTGGAGTGACAGTGTGACGTTGCCTGATTCTGTTGAAAGTCATATCGATAGAATCTTTTTAACCGATAATTCAGCTATGTTAGCTTCATATGTTCCCAACCAAATCACTGACAATGACAACACGAGGCTTAACATATGGAGAAATGAGCCTTTCGTTGAGACGAGGATGCAGCGTCAGATAGCAGAACATGTAGCCCTTATCGCTGATAGCGAACGTCATTTACTCGCCATGATGTATGAACATCATGGCATCACCGGTGATAGAGGCGGTGAAAGCAGCGGTGGGGAAGCGGTGGCGGAGGAAGTTGCGTCGGGGGAAGCGGCAGAAGATGCGGATATGACGGAAGAGAGTAGCAACGGAAAATAGCAGTGACAAAAGCAGAAGTTGTGGCTCGAACATAATAAGACTTTGCTTCATTTATGTGATCATTCGGACTTTGCTTCATTTAGATTCTTTTTGTGTCGATTTTTGTTTATTTATATTTCTTGGTTTTGTTTTGTTTTGGAGAACTTAGCATTGAATTCCTTTTGTGCTATAATAAAGTTTTATGGTTTCTTTTTATTTTATATATATTAGACTAACCCAAGTCCTTATAAAGTTAAAGAACACAAATTATTCTTGTAAGTTTTAGGTGTAAGTAGCACTAAAATGTTAATAAACTAATTAATACAATACATAAAGTTTTTCAATGTAACTTTAATTAGCACCAACAATCATATTTTACATTACTCAGATTTATTATAAAAAAAACGTGAATGGTTAGAAAAAATATATAGGACTTCCTTTCAAACGCAACGTGAAGAAACAATCATTGAACTTTTCAAAATATGTTGGTCACAAAGTAGATATCATGAAGGGAACAAATAAAGAAAAAAAATAGATAGTAAGCCTTTAGAGAAAAAAATATTAATAAAAACTTATGACTAAAATTTATGAACCGGGCTTTGGTATTGGACCGAAACACTAGTTTTGACTGATGTCATTATCGACCAGTTTAGGGGTTTAACTCAGATCCGGTTTATAATTCAATCCAAATTTAACTAAAACTTAAAACATTTTAAAGCATTGAAAATTAAATAATTTATTATTAAGAATGTATATTAGCGAATTGTAGAGCAAGTTAGCAAATTGGCTTTCTCTTCCTAGGAATTTTTTTTTTGAGAAATTGTTAAAACTAAACCAAAAATTGAGTTTGAATGCAAAACTAGATTTCAAATTGAAAAAAATGCAAAACTAGACCTTTGGGGTATGAAAATTACATTAACCCCCTTATTTGCAAAAAAAATAAAACAGAAACTGCAATTACAGTTTTAACCTCCGCGCGGCGTAGACTTCTTGAACGAAGTCTCACAGTAGACTTCGTTCATGACATCCATGAAGTCTGAACCGTAATTAAACCTTAGATTAAAATTAAGAAAATAATAAAAAATATTTTCAATGCAATTTCTTCTAAAGAAAATAAGATTATCTAAAATATGAACTTTATAAATTAAAATTTCCGAAACTTTCATAAATTTTAAGCATGTAAGGTTGATTATGTTCTAAAATACCATAAGCAGTCGCAGACTTCGACCATGAAGTCTAGAACCGTAATTAAATGTGAAATTTTAATAAAAAATGATAAAAAATTATTTCGATCAAAATTTTTGAAAGATAAATTATTTTAAATCAAATTCAAAGGTTTAAAAATTAAATTTCATAAAGTTTCATAAAACTAAGCAATTTGATGTAAACCATGAGAGGCATAATAGGTTTAGGGGTTGCCAATGGGTAAGAATCCATGCATATATCTTTAGGGTTAGACTTAGTTTGATATGTTTTGGATATAAAATGCTGATCCTTCATATATTTGTTAGATTTTGGATATATTATATTATTTTGATGTCAAATGTTAGTATTTGTTAACAAAAAATGAAAAAAAACATTCGAATTTTAGAGTTTAGGGCTTACAGACTTCTCGCGTGTCGGGTGAAGTCTCAGAGTAGAATTCGTGTATGAAGTATGTAATATTTTGTAAGCGTAGACTTCTCTGTAGAGGTTTGAAATTCAAATAAA
Source organism: Crucihimalaya himalaica (assembly GCA_004349715.1). Lineage (NCBI taxonomy): Eukaryota > Viridiplantae > Streptophyta > Magnoliopsida > Brassicales > Brassicaceae > Crucihimalaya > Crucihimalaya himalaica. The sequence goes on along the minus strand of SMJT01000083.1, from coordinate 754,968 downwards.
TCTAAAATTTTGAAAATTTTCTTGAAATGTTTTGAAAAATTCAAAAAAAAGTAGACTGTTTATAGTTTTGTAGAACATAATCAACCTTACATGCTTAATTTTTTGAAACTTTCTAAAATTTTAATTTATAAAGTTCATATTTGGATAATCTTATTTTCTGTATAAGAAATTAAATTGAATTGAATTTTTATTAATTTTCTAAATTTAAATCTAAGGTATAATTACGGTTACAGACTTCGACCATGAAGTCTGCAACCGTAATTAAATCTTATATTTAAATTAAAAAAATGATAAAAAAATAATTCGATCTGAATTTTTGATAGATAAATTATTTTAAATCAAAGCCAAATGTTTCAAAATAAAATTTAATAAAATTTCATAAAAGTAAGCCATTTGATGTAAACCATAAGAGACATAATAGGTTTAAGGGTTGCCAATGGGTAAGAATCTATGCAAATATCTTTAGGGTTAAAATTAGTTTGATATGTTTTTGATATAAAATGCCGATCCTTCATATATTTGGTAAATTTTGGATATATTATACTACTTTGATGTCAAATGTTAGTATTTGTTAACAAAAAGTGAAAAAAACATTCAAATTTTACAGTATAGGGTTTACAAACTACTCGGATCTCGGGTGAAGTCTCACAGTAGACTTCGTGTACGAAGTCTGTAACATTTTGTAAGTATAGACTTCTTGTAGAAGTTTGAAATACAAATAAATCCAAAATGTCGTAAATTTTTGCGAAAAAATTTAAAAATTTAAAAATAAATTGTAAAAAAATAAACTTCGCTAGGAAAGTGTGGGATTGTTTATAGTTTTCTTGAACATAATCAATCTTACATGCTCTAATTTTATGAATGTTTCTTAAATTTTAATTTATAAAGTTCATATTTGGATAATCTTATTTTCTATATAAGAAATTGATTGAATTGAATTTTTATTCATTTCCTAAATTTAAATCTAAATTTTAATTACGGTTCCAGACTTCGACCATGAAGTATGCAACCGTAATTAAATTTTATATTTAAATTAAAAAAATGATAAAAAAATATTTCGATCAAAAGTTTTGATAGATAAATTATTTTAAATCAAAGGCAAATGTTTAAAAATAAAATTTCATAAAACTAAGCCATTTGATGTAAACCATGAGAGACATAATAGGTTTAGGGGTTGCCAATGGGTAAGAATCTATGCAAATATATTTAGGGTTAAACTTAGTTTGATATGTTTTTGATATAAAATGCCGATCCTTCATATAGTTAGTAGATTTTGGATATATTATACTATTTTGATGTCAAATGTTAGTATTTGTTAACAAAAAGTGAAAAAACATTCGAATTTTACAGTATCGGGCTTACAAACTTCTCGGATCTCGGGTGAAGTCTCACAGTAGACTTCGTGTACAAAGTTTGTAACATTTTGTAAGTGTAGAATTCTCTGTAAAAGTCTGAAATACAAATAAATTCAAAATGTCGTAAATTTTTGCGAAAAAATTTGAAAATTTCAAAAAAAATTGTTAAAAATAAACTTCGCTAGGAAAGTCTGGAATTGTTTATGGTTTTATAGAACATAATCAACTTTACATGCTTTAATTTTACGAAAGTTTCTGAAATTTTAATTTATAAAGTTCATATTTGTATAATCTTATTTTCTGTAGAAGAAATTGCATTGAGTTTAATTTTTATTATTTTCCTAATTTAGATCTAATGTTTAATTACGGTTCCAGACTTCGACCATGAAGTCTGCAACCATAATTAAATCTTCAACTTATATTAAAGAAATGATAAAAAATATTTCGATGAAAGTTTTTGATAGATAAATTATTTTAAATCAAACCCAAAGGTTGAAAAGTAAAATTTCATAAAACAAAGCCATTTGATGTAAACCATGTGAAGCATAATAGGTTTAGGGGTTGCCAATGGGTATGAATTCATGCATATATCTTTAGGGTTAGACTTAGTTTGATATGTTTTGGATATAAAATGCTGATCCTTCATATATTTGTTAGATTTTGGAAATATTATACTATTTTGATGTCAAATGTTAGTATTTGTTAATAAAAAGTGAAAAAAACATTCGAATTTTAGAGTTTAGGGCTTACAGACTTTTCGCGTCTCGGGTGAAGTCTCACAGTAGAATTCGTGTATGAAGTATGTAATATTTTGTAAGCGTAGACTTCTCTGTAGAGGTTTGAAATTCAAATAAATCTAAATCAAACTTTAAAATAATTGAAACTTAGGTTCTTAAACAGAGATTTAGATAGATAAATTCTCTATCTAGGGACAATTCCCTTACAGCGTAAATATCAAACACCTCGAAGTCGTCCTTGAAATCTTCAACCTCTTCCATCACTGGATTGAACAAAATGTCCGATAAGCCTTCTTCAGTTTCCAGCCAAGTGTCATCATCACCACCTGTGGGAATTAGATTGGTATTGTCGAGATCAATTACGGTATGTTAAACTGTAGGAATAACGCACTTACGCGCGAACGGATTTATCCTCCATAATTTAAGCACCACAATCACCGCTCCACCCATCAAGTTCCTAAAAACATTCAAGAAGTTATAAGCGTGTTCAAAGGTTGACAAACACTTTAACATATTGTCACTATTATGATTAATAAAAGGTGGTTGTAAATTACAGTACTGTGAGTTTCGTCATGGTTTTATTATTGTTTGGTTTAAACTTATATGGCATCTTTGATGTGAAACACACTCTTTGTAAATGTACAGCCATGTGGACTCTCTTGAAAGGGGCATGTGTTGCAGAGCATGCCCATAGTATCTATATCATAAGTGTTCTCCTTCAGTTAAATAAAGTTACATGCATATAAATTATGGTTTAACAAATTTGAATGTATACCTATAGCAACGTTTGTTTTCGTTTTGATGTCACGTATTTGGGTCAAACTTAAAAAATCTAAGTAGTGCTTGTCGTTCAAAGGATCAATTTTTATGATTCCAGTCTTTGTAGACAGGATTGTAAGTACGAAGCGAGAGTTTGTTGCACGGAACGCTGCGAATCTTGGTTGTACTGCTACTTTCTGTATTTCAATCTAGTGCCCTTCATACTTCTCCAATCCATAGAACGTTGGCACATGTACTGGAGTAATCACCAACTCCATCTTAGTTCCCTGCATAAATAAAAAGCATCACCAAAGTATTGTATTGTCAGATCCATGTGACTGCATGTCTGCATGTAAGTGAATATCTCTTACCGCTTCATCTACTAATACGTAGGTGATATATCATGGTTTTTACCCGTTTTTAGCCATGATATAGGTTTTGTTTTCAGAGTCCTTCTAGTGTTTTTGTAGTCTTTTTGAGTCTTTTCATGTTTTAGCACGTTTAGAGCTCAATTGGAGCTTTTAGAGTACTCTAGAGCTTTTTGGCATCCGTTGAATAATATCCCACTGATGGATTGAGCTCAAATTTGGATACAAGACAGATCGATGGATTAGCTTTCATTTGGAAGTAGTTTGAGGCCATTCTAACGGTGCGATCAAAAGTTATGCCAGTTTTTGTGAAGACAGTCCAGTCTGGCGAGCACAGAGTCCTGGTGTCGACCGACACCAACCCAGTATCGATCGACACCGACTGCAGGAAAAGGAAACACGTGATTTTACAAGTTTGAAGATTCTGCAACTTGGCCCAGAGGATTCTATTATTTACAATTAAGCCCAGAACGTGTTTTATCATTATATTTAGGGTTTTTAGCCACTTTTAGGACGAGACTTGATTTTATTCTGAATACTTTGAGAGAGATTGGTTCCGGGTATTTGTGGGAGACAATTCTGAACCCTTGTTTACTCTTGATTTATTCTATGCAATTCTATTCAATTATGATTTCTGTCTGAGTAGATCTCTTAGGTTTAGGGTTTTCTCATAAAGGATTTCATGGCTTGTTAGATAAGTTGATCTATTAGGATTCATAATCTGAATTAGTTCTTTACCATAGGTTGTTCTCAAAGCTAGTTCTAGGTTGACGAATCTAGAATTTAGATCTTAGGTTGATCAATTAGACACGAGAGTGTGATTGGAAACCCAAAAACCCTAGGGTGAGCAAAATAACTATCCGCAAAGAAATTTGGTTTAGTTGTTTTGTGAACATATCAAACCTGAACTTTAAAGCTGGTTTAGATCTTTAAAATTTGCAAAAAAAATTGGGAATCAAGGATTTAGATTTAGATAATTCTCGCAACGACAGTTGGTTAATTATAGCTTAGTGTTTTGAGTTCAAGAACCGTGCTAAATCTGAATCCTGATTGATTGATTTGCTTGCATTCCTTGATTTCCTGAGAAATACCCTGAGCCTATTTTCTGTCCATTGATTTTACAACTGCTTTTAATTGTTTGCAGTTTTCGATTACATTGATTTTGCTTAGCTTAATTCATATTCTATAATCTATTGAGTGATTTCTTGAGTCTTTGTGGTTCGACCCCTATATACTGCAGCTACTGCTTTAGTACTTTTAGGGTATTATATTTGAGCATATCAGTAGGACCAGTGGGGACCTTCATTGAGAACGGGGTAAGAGTAGGCGCGGAGAATTTTGACTTTAAAACACCAATCTGTTTTGCTTCTATTGTCTCTTTCATTTGCTTTGGCTAGAAGGTTGTAAGCATCCATCGAGTTTTTGTTTTTCTTGTTGTGAGTTTTGTGTTGCTGAGATAAAAGCAGTGAAGAAATGAATTCCTCTATGGAGGTGGAATGATTAATTGATGGGAAACTGAAAAGACGGATGTATCTTATCTTAAGGACGTGACTTTAAAAAAAAAAAAAATTGCTGCGTTTCTGGTTCTTTAATGTTTTGTTTTAAGGGTTACAGACTTCTTCAGTAATGTCTGTATAGACTTCATGAGAAGACTTCAAACGCAGACTTCACCGAGAGACTTCTTTGGCGAAGTCTGCAACCGACTTCCTCTGTAAGTCACCGATTTATCTAATTTTGGGGGGAAAAAAAAATTTACTAAACAATTTACAGCTGTAAATGTACATTTACCGGTTTGGCATAAACAATTTACAGCTGTAAATATACGAAGTCTGTAAGCAAAGTCTCCGAATGAAGTCTGAAAATGACAGACTATAGACTTCATGACCAGACTTCACACGCAGACTTCTACGAGAGACTTCTTTGGCGAAGTCTACAACCGACTTCCTCTGTAAGTCACCGATTTATCTAATTTTGGGGGAAAAAAAAAATTACTAAACAAACAATTTACAGCTATAAATGTACATTTACCAGTTTGGCATAAACAATTTACAGCTGTAAATATACGAAGTCTGTAAGCAAAGTCTCCAAATGAAGTCTGAAAATGACAGACTATAGACCTCATGACCAGACTTCACACGCAGACTTCTACGAGAGCTTCTTTGGCAAAGTCTGCAATAGACTTCTTCTGTAAGTAACCGATATTATCTAATTTCAAAATATTTCAAAAAATTTCAAAAATTTACAGTCTGTCAAGATAGAAATTTCGGAGACTGAAAAGACGTTTAGGTTAAAAAAAATAATGTAATTGCAATAGTTAATCTGGTAAAAAAATTAAGAAATCTCCATCGCTCTTTTTCTTCTCTGAATCACCAAAAGTCACTGGAAATCACTAAACGGCGCCGACTCTCTTTCTCCTCTTTCGCCGTAAGTTATCGATTTTCTTCCTCCCTGCGGGAAAACCCCAAACTCTAAACGCCGACACTCTTTCTCGCCAGAAAATCACCATGCGACGACACTCTCTCTACTCTTTCTCTGAACTGTTTCTTTTTTTTTCTGTATCTAAACCCATCTTTTATTTTATTCGCAGATCTGGAAATCGCAGACTTCATTCACATCTTCATCTTCGTACAGCTAATCAAATTAAATTTCAATTTAGTCTCTTCGTCTGTCCCTTTTTACTAGATTGTTGGAGACTTCATAAGGGAAGTCTATATGAAGACTTCACCGGCGAAGTCCGTACACTTCACAATTATCTAACTTCCCGTTTTTTCATCTGTGACATAGGTTTGTAATATGGCTCTTTCGCGCGAAATAGCTGAATACGAATCGAAAGAGGCTATTCACCATATGCCAGAGTTTCCACACAGGCATTTTCACCAAAGACGTTGAGCCGCAGCCTGAGAAAAGTATAGGCCACTACAGCAGAACACCTAAGCTTCTTATAGCTGTCAGGGGTGTACTAACTCGTGATGAATGGGAGAGGCTTTGGACTTTCCCTCTAGGTGTCTTCCTAATGTACCACGAGCAACAGATCGCATGGGCATCAAGGCTGGTCCACTATATGCTCAGTTTCCAACTTGTATGCTTCAAGAAGCATGAGATTTGGAGTCTAGTAAGTGAAGTCCCAGTGAGATTCTCTTTAAACGAGTTTGAACACATCACCGGGCTCAACTGCGATTATGTTGAAAACCTTATGACTCCGGAGCCTGAGGCTGAGATCACGGATGAGCTGAGGGATTTTTGGGTAAAGCTTGGAGTCGATGTGGCGGTTGGACAAAGCTATGAAGACTTGGTATCAGCGTGTACACGCTATGCTCAATGGGATCCAGAAGATCAAGTGAGGTTGGGGTATCTAGCCATCCTTGCCAGCTGCATTGATGCTCACCCTCACCATCAGGGCATCAATGTGAACGTTGCTAGGTTGGTGATGGATCTGGACAAGTTTGCTGCATACCCTTGGGGAAGAGTAGCTTTCAAGATTCTGATTTCGTCGGTGAAGGCTGTTGATATCTCCAGGACTTATCACATCATCGGATTTGTCCAAGCGTTGCAGTTCTGGGTTTACTTTGCCCTACCGGACTTTGCAAAAGAGGTCGGAGATCCTATCCCCATTGATCCCATTGACCCAAGGCCGCCTCTCCTAGCTTACAAAGGATCAAGAGGGAGGAAAAACCTCAGAAATGGCATCCTCAAGCAGGTATGTCTATTATTATATTATATGATCTCCTTCATACATGTGTGTCTGTTATTATATTATCTGATCTCCCTCTATTCATTTTTATGTTTGTAGACCACAATCTGCAGCTATGTGGAAAAACCATTTGATGAGATGTTCCCACGGTGGGATGATGATGATGAGGATGAGAGAATTGTCAACATTGTGAAAGCAATGTATGGACGTTTCTCAATTAACCCTTGGCAGTGGCAAAAAGGACACTGGCCATCTAAGGGCGAGTTGCCCTCAAACTTCAAGGTGAAGGTTCCTTTGAAGGTGAAGGATGAGGTGAAGGATGAGCCTTATCATGGCTTTAAGAGAGAGCTAGAAGCTCCTGAAGAGGGTAGTTTGAAGAAAGCTCGTCTATCCCCGAAAATTTGAGCAGCGCATATGTGATGCGTTGAAGGATGTAGTTGACACTCGACTCAACACGTTTGAGGCAGAGTTGAAGGGGCAGTTGGTTGAGCTTGGAACGAAGATTGTCTTACTCACTGACAAAGTAGACGTTCTGAGTTCTGCTTTTGATAAGTTCACCAGCGGAGCTATGAAGAATCTACCCGAGGAAGTGAAAGAGAATCCTCAGGAGAAGCAGGCTCAATCTGAAGCCAAATCAAATGCACCTGACGAAGGGGTTAGTCTTCATCCCCTTATCCCAAAGATTCCCAAGGGGGAGAGGAAAAGTAAAAGAGTAGCTGCCAGGAGTAGTCAGACACACAAATGATGTGAAATTTGTTGGCATGTTTAACTCTTATTTTGGATTGTTGTTGGGAAAATGTTAACTCTTATTTCAGAAGCTTGTAAAATTTTTATTTGAATGATGTTTGTTTGTCCATTGGAAATTGCAATAAAAAAATGTTTGCTTCAAACTATGCAGAGCAATGTTAAACAGGGAAGTGAAGACAGTGTTATGCTGGTAGAAAACTCCAAAGATGTAGATAAGGAGTTTGATAAAGCAAAAAGGGCAAAACAGAACTTGAAGGAGAAAGCAGCATTGCTCATGGCTAAGAAAATGGGTGATCAACAAAAGTTGCTAGAGAGGCTGGTTGTTCGACCAGGCAATGGCTATAACCCTTTTGCTCCTATTAACAAGGACAAAAAAGCTAAGATGATTGCCTTCTTGGCGACTTGCCCGTAAGTCACACTATTTAAGCACCTTTTTAATCATAGTTTATGTGACGTGATTTTGAATGTGTGTAACTTCATTTTAAAGAGAGACGAAGCAGAAGAAACCCAAGGAAAACTCAACCACATTCTGGTACCGCACGCTGCGGTCTCCCACAATATAGCTTTGGGACCTGGTGAGACTTCTTGTAATAAGTCTGAGAGTGAAGTCTGAGAGTGAAGTTTGAGAGTGAACTCTCAGACTTCACTCTCAGACTTTATATGGATACTTTTTTTTTTTTATCGTTACTTGTAAGGTTGCTTTACAATAACTAATTATTTGCTTAGTGCAGCACATTGATGCTGGAATCAATCTACTAAGACAACGGTTCATGAAGCATCCAGAATGGTTTAGGAGCGACATAATCTGCTTCAAAATCAATGCAATATGATACAAAACTAACTTATATGTGCACAAAAAGGAATGAAAATATACTCTAAATGCATGCAATATATGCACATATCAATATACTTTCTCCAACTATCGACAACATGATCAATGCAACATATCCCATTATTAACATCATTGTCTATCCTTCGCGCCAAATAAGCTTTCTCATCGGAGTCTGCTTCCAAGATGCTAGTGATATCCTGTCAATATCAGAAATATTTAATTATATTCAAAATGCAAACACAAACAAATGTTGACAAGAAACTTCACAAAATGTTACCTTAGAGCCACCAAGCTCATCATTAATGTCTTCCAATGGAAAATCTTTCATGATACTTTCAGAGAACTTGTGTTTGCACATCTGTAGACACTCTTTCTCAGTAGGAACAACTTTTCTGAATTTCCCACCTGGCTGTGGGATATACTCAAATGTCATAATCTACACATATAAGAACAATATCTCAATGAGTAAGTCCCAATTACTTGTACCATATTATACCTAAGGTTACTTGAACCGTAATTAAATCTTAGATTTAAATTAGGAAAATAATAAAAAATATTTTTAATGCAATTTCTTCTAAAGAAAATAAGATTATCTAAAATATGAAATTTATAAATTAAAATTTCCAAAACTTTCATAAATTTAAGCATGTAAGGTTGATTATGTTCTAAAATATCATAAACAGTCGCAGACTTCGACCATGAAGTCTGAACCGTAATTAAATGTGAAATTTTAATAAAAAAATGAAAAAAAAATATTTCGATCAAAAATTTTTGAAAGATAAATTATTTTAAATCAAATCGAATAGGTTTAAAAATAAAAATTCATAAAACTAAGCCATTTGATGTAAACCATGTGAGGCATATAGATTAGAGGTTGCCAATGGGTAAGAATCCATGCATATATCTTTAGGATTAGACTTAGATTGATAAAATTAAATTTCATGCAATCTTCTAATTTCTTACCAATTTCTTTTAGACTTGTGGCCGATGACATGTTCCATTGGGAGGGTATGCTATTTGGCCCTATTGGCACCCCTTATGAGGGAGGGATTTTCAAAGTGATTGTTCGTTATCCGCCGGAATACCCGATTAAACCCCCACACGTAAGTTTTGATCATATTCCAGTTACACAAATGGAACTTAGGGAACGCACGCATGTTTAATAGTTAGTGAAACACATAGGGATAATTGGTAATAGAATATGTCCTTTTCATGTAATTGGAAATTCCTTAAATATCGTGAAGGTTTGGGTAATGTAGGTTCGTTTCAGCACCCCGATCTACCACCCTAATGTGGATCGCGGGAGTATCTACTTGAAGATGCTCCTCCCTGAGCACTGGAGAGCCGACTACAACATAACCACAGTATTTGAGGCTCTTGTGAATATGTTGTATGAGCCGGAGTTGGGTGAAGGAGATAATTTTGTGGATTCCGTTGCTGAAGTCTACATTAAAGATCGGGACCGTTTCACTGAGAAGGTACGAGAAATGTCTGAAACTTTTGCCGGAGGATCAAAGAGCACCTGATCCTTTAGATCTTTATGAAACGGAGCGGGGTGGGGGGGAGTTTTATGTAAATTATATCTTCAAACCTTATTATGTTAACTATGGTTCAGAACCTTTATTGCTCTTATATAAGTAATTATCCTTAAAATCGGTCATACAAGAACCGCAAAAATACAAAAGGTTTTAGACAACAAAAGTATAAAAAGCATAATTATATAAGTAAAAAAGTTGTAGACTTCATCTTCGTACAAAACCCTAATTTTAGACATCAATGGAAGACTTCATCAAAAGACTACCACAGGAGACTTAATCTGCGTACTGAACATCTAATTATAGACTTCTACGGAAGACTTCAAATACAGACTTCTTCTGGAGACTTTTTATGCGTCCTGAACTGACTTCTATGAGAGACTTCAAGAGCAGACTTCTACTTTCCTTCAACCTTGAAACTCTACGTAACAAAAAAAACAAAAGAAAACAGAGTCCCCTCAAAAACAGAGCCCCCTTAAAACAAAGATTTTAACTTACACAGTTAGCGCGAGTATGTCCAGATTGCCTGCATTTTGAACAACTATATTGCTTTTGAGCCTTCCGAGGTTTTGGCGTAGTCTTTCTGGCAGTTTCAAGCCACGTTTGCCACCTTGACTTCTTCTGCCTTCCAGGAGGACGCCGGATGAGTGGAGGGAAAACCTTGGCAAACTCGGGCTCTTTGATATCGACGGTTTTGGGGAAAATGTTGCCTGCATACGTCGAATACAAATATTCCTTTGTGTATGACGGGCATACGAGGGCGGCAACATCCATTTTAAGCTCAGGAGCAGCAGCAATAGCATGCGAGCAAGGTATTTTCTCAACATCATACACTCCACATCCACATGTTCGATGTTGGAAATCAACGATACAATCTCTATGTCCTCCCTTCACGTGAAATCGCCAACCGTCTATGCGTTCGACAGTCATCTGGTCAGCATAATGCTGACGAATAGTTAGCAAATATTCAACTCCCTTGCTATGTTTGGTTGTGAGACTGATAGCGTCTTCTCTCCTTTTAGAAAACCATCTTCCTAGCTTCTCTCGTATGAATTCCAAAAGAAAGGGTATGGGAAATCCTCGAGCTGGCTTAAGTGCAGAGTTTATCGATTCAGCAATGTTGCTCGTTTGTATGTTGTATCGTTCTCCTGGAAAGTGAACGCGGGCCCATAGTTTCACATCTGCGTCCTCCAAGTAAGCTGCAAGATCGGGCTTCGTCTCACGTAAGGCGTCCATGTATCTGTTAAAATCATAATGCGTATATGCATACGCAGCCCCTCTGACCAAGTACATAAGTTGCTTTCCCTTGTACTTCGTGATTATGTTATTCTGTAGGTGATAATAACATATCCCTCTTGTTGCCCATGGCATAACAGTTTCAATGGCATTCTTAATCGAGGCGTGCCTGTCGGACACTATGACCAAAGGAAATTGATCAGAGACACATCCACTCAACTTAGTGAAAAACCATTGCCATGCTTCATCATTTTCAGAGTCTACAATAGCAAAAGCTAACGGGAATATTTGGAAATTCCCGTCCTGGCCGCAAGCCACTAGCATAACTCCACCATACTTCCCCGGTAGATGACACCCATCCACCACCATAACTCTTCTCAGAAACTGAAAACCGGTAATAGAGGCTCCAAGAGCCATAAACAGATATTTGAATCTGTTTTGATCATCAACCACAAGATCAGTGACAGTTCCGGGATTGGCTAGCCCGATGCGATAGAGATAAGACGGCAGCTGCTCATATCCATCTTCAGCTGTTCCCCTCACCAAGTGTTGTGCAAATATTAAAGCTCTATAGGAAGTGGTATAATTCATCTGCATACCATATTTATTCTTCATTGCAGATCTAATCATCTTCGGCGTTACTCCATCGATTGTTCCCCATTCATCATAAAACAGTTTAGCAATATATCTCGGAGCATGACGTTTGCGCAGAGAAATTCGGTCTGCAACATTGCAAGTATGATCTTTTTTGTACAAGGTAACCCAAAACCTTTTTGGTTCATTTTTCACAGCCGCTCTAATCCTCCAATTGCATCCTTTCACACCGCAGATGGCTACGAACAACTTTTGTGTAGACTTATGCACTTTGAACGTGAATTTCGACATTATAGCCGTCAACCGCAGCTCGGATACAAGCGCATCCTTTGTAGGAAAACTCGCAGTCGTATAGATACCGTCTGACCATGTCATGTTGGATCTTGGGCCTTCACCAACAAAGCCACCTTCCGCAACAGGACACGTATTATCCTCATCATCATTTTCACTACCATCCTCATCCTCAACTTTCCCATACACAGTATAATCCTCAAGGTATTCTTCTTTAACCTCACCAGCATGAGATTCTTCCGCATCATCATCATCATCATCACCATCGTCGTTGACGTTAACCTCACCACCATCAGATATATCCATATCTTCGTCTTCAAACTCTTCTACATCCTGAAGGTCTTCGTCAACACTTTCACCAGCAACCTCATTGCCACTAGCCATACCAAAACGACTCGAGACGCAAAGGCGTACAGCATGCGTTTTACATAACTCAACCAAGGACCGCACTTGTCTATCATTTGAGACATGCATAGGTGGTGTAGGACAATCCGTGTCCGTTAGTTGCAACATTGAATTCGGCAACGAGTAAGTTAACTCGACGAAGTCGTTCTTGTCCAGCTCATAGTCTGCTAGTGCCATCTCAATGAGTTCACGGTGTGTACAAGAATCACTCAAGAAAAACATTCTCCCTCCTTTGGGATGATCCACCTCAAAATGCCACTTACAGTCTCTCATCACCCATTCTCCAAAGACAGCAGGTACATGAACCATTTTCTGAAAGACATTTGAAACAACACAAAGGCAAACTGTTAGTTTGTTTCACAGTAGACTTCAAAGGTGAAGTCTGTTGAAAAATAATTATCAGAAATTCGTAAAATCGATTTAAGATAGAATATAAGACATTGAGATGTGAAATTCATACATAAACAACAACAATAACTAATACACATGTAAAAAATTTAAAATCTCGAAAATGCATATTATATATGATACAAATCCATTTTTTAAAAAGATAGTGCAAGAGACTTCTCGAACGAAGTCTACGCACAGACATCCTCTGTGAAGTCTAAATTTATAACCTAAACACCCAATAAGTTCAGAAAAAATATATAAAAATAATTATGCGATTAAAATAGTTCAAATTTCTAAAACATCAAAAGCCATACGTAACAAACATGTTAGGACAAGAAAAAAAAAACTAATTACAAATAGGCTAAAATTGCATTTTTACTGAAATTATCATTAGAGACTTCACAGGCGAAGTCTCTTAGTAGACTTCTTTGATGAAGTCTGCTCTGCTATGGGAAGCAGACTTCGCCCGTGAAGTCTAAATTTATAACCTAAACACCTAATAAGTTCAGAAAAAATATAAAAAAATAATTATGCGATTAAAATAGTTCAAATTTCTAAAACATCAAAAGCCATACGTAACACACATGTTAGGACAAGAAAAAAAAAACTAATTACAAATAGGCTAAAATTGCATTTTTACTAAAATTATCATTAGAGACTTCACAGGCGAAGTCTCTTAGTAGACTTCTCCGATGAAGTCTGCTTTGCTATCTGAAGCAGACTTCGCCCGTGAAGTCTGAAGCACGGGTCTAATTTTGCAATTGACCAGATTTTGACTTTTTTAGCAGACTTCACATGCGCAGTCTGCTACACAAGGAGACTTCGTCAGAGAAGTCTATACCAGTTTGGGGTCTAGTTTTGCAATTGACCACAGTTTTGACTTTTTTAGTAGACTTCATCTAGGAAGTCTTTTCGGTAATAGACTTCATTTAGGAAGTCTATTACGTAATTAGACTTCCTCGATGAAGTCTTTTTGCCTTCAGAGACTTCTTCGGCGAAGTCTACCCATAAAGTAGGGTATAGTTTTGCAATTGACCAGAGTTTGACTTTTACATGAGACTTCGTCTGAGAAGTCTATTTAGAAAAAGGGTTACTTTTGCAATTGACCAAAAAAATTTATTTTTAAATTCCAGAATTACCGATGGTTGTAGACTTCATACGAGAAGTCTACCAATAGTCAATGTTTCGGAATTTTGGTCAAATGCAAAACTAACCCCTTTTTCACGCAGACTTCTCAGATGAAGTCTCGATAAATAGTCTTCGTTCCGGTCAATTGCAAAACTAACCGCCTTTTTTCGCAGACTTCACAGAAGAAGTCTTTGTACAAAGTCAGACTTAACGGTCAATTGCAAAACTAGACCCCTTGTAACCAGACTTCGACGGTGAAGTCTAAACACCGTTTTTTGTTTTCAAAGGAGAACTTCAGACTTCATCGTGGTTTATCGTGATGTCTGAGACCCAAAAAGTCAATTGCAAAACTAACCCCCGGTTGACTATTGAGACTTCACCGATGAACTCAATTTTGTTTGGTAAGTGTGGTTGGGAACTATTGAAGACGATGGCATTTTCGTTATTACGTGAGAATCTTTGGGTTATTGTTTTTCAAACCCAGCTACCAGACTTCACAAGAGAAGTCTGCGCTAGGTATTTTTGTGAAAAAGAAGCTGGGAAGGGTATTTTAAGGCATTTTGAAAAGAAAAGAAAGAGGGGTCTAGTTTTGGAATTAACTTCAAATAAGGGTCTAGTTTAGCAAGAAGCTCAAAAAACAATAGCTAATTTATTCATTAACTAAATTTTACTATAATATATCTATTTTCTAAATATTATAAAAAATATAAAAGGAAAAAACTAATTTATTCCTTTTATAAATTTTTGAAAAACTAAAAAAAATAGTAATATTTTACTTTTCTACTATAAGGTAAATTAAGTAACCTACAACCTTTGAAAAAGGAAAAAAGAATAGCTAATTTATTCTTTTCTAAATTTTACAAAAAAATCAAAATATAATAATATTACCAAAATGAAATTTAAAAAGAAATATCTTCTTTTTCTAGCATAGTTAAAAACTAAATTAAATAACTTAAAGCCATTGAAAAAAGAATAGCTAATTTATCCAATTTATTCCTTGTCTAAATATTACGAAAATAATAAAACTAACATTTAATATCTTCCTTTTTTAGCATAATAAAAAGGGTGATTTAAGTAACCTATAACCATTGAAAAATGAATAGCTAATTTATTCATTTTCTAAATATTACAAAAATATAAAACTAACATTTTGTCACATCATTGGATAAGAAAAACTGGTATAATCTATATTTTATTTTTAAAAAAAGTAAAGAAGAAAACCACATAAAATAAGGAACTAAACTCAATTACGTTATTTTAAAAAATATGTTCTTCTTACATAAAATAGAAATTGATTATTAATCAACAAAATCGCCAAAATAAAATTAAAAAAATTAATATTACTATATTTCTAAAAAAGGATTACATCTTTTCTTAAAAATATAAAACTTCCAATATTGAATTACAAATTTTCTAATACTAAAAGAAAAAAGTTGTCAATATGAAACTCTATATAAACAAATCACTTCAACAAACAAAACACTTTAGTTCAAAAACACCATCATTAAAACATCTCTTTATTATTTAATGATTATTGAATGTTAGCTTATATATATATATTTAATTATAAAAAAAATTCTAATTTAAAATTGTTTTTCTTCTATTTTTCAGAAAATGACTATCATCGAAAAGACAATGAACAAAGATTATCTAACACTAGATCAGGTAAACAAAAAAACTTCTTTATCCTCGAACGGTAGTACGTCTTACTAGAAAGTGAGAAGCGAGAAATTTAAAAAAGAATAATGAGCTTATAAGATTGAATTTTCTCCTACTTGATGAAATGGTAAATATTTATTAACTTCAACCCAAATATTTTCTAATTTATTATTTTAGTTATTTAAATTATTTATCTTAATTGTATTATTATTTCTCATAAACTAATAATTTATGTTTTAACTTTATGTATTACACTAAATTGAAAATAAAACGGTTGGATCCAAAGTTATTTTATTACAAGTAAATCCAAAATTTAAACTATAAATACTTCTACACTGAATATTATATACAATATGTTTTTCAATAAATATAGATTATTAGATAATATAAAATCTTTACTAAATTCAATAATATTATATTTAAAATTTTGTAAATATAATAACTTATAATAAAAAGTAAATAATTTTATAAATAGGCCTAACATTTATTTCAAATGATTTAATAACATCTATAACATATCTACAAATATGGTTTTATATTGCATGTCGTGCGCAATATTTATATATTTAGAAAATAATTAACATTGATTTTTAAAAAAAATATTAAAACAATTTTTTAATTAAGTTTACAAAACGAATATTAAAAATTAAGTAAAATAATTTCAACTTAAACCCGTACAACGCACGAATCCATATCTTGTCATCATATAAATCGGAGTAACAACACAATCAAATCAAATACTAACATTCTAATTTCACTGGTGTAGCCAAACCGGATAAATAAATGTTAGTCATTCACGAAAACGGAGATACAACTCAATTTTTAAATGGTGTGGGCAACTATAAATTCTTATGCATAAGGAGATGCTATAGATATGTTGAGGAGTGTGGATTAGACAAGCCTTGAATCTTGATGTCAAATCGACTTAAAATCCCCGCAGCCTTTTAACTATATGTTGTGGGTGTGGAGTTACTTTGAGTGGCATTTCAAAGGTCAATCAATATACATCTTTCATTTGAAAGGAAATCTCAAACAACCACTTATTATAGTTCCCGGTAGCTTTTTAGGTATTTATCTAGCATCCTATTACAGTACATTTTATATTATGAAATCACAGTATTGATGTCTTAAATAATATTTGTTTCAATATATTGAGAGAGAGAGAGAGAGAGAGAATAAAAAAACAACTGGCAATGAAGAAACTAACAGGATTTTGTTATAATAAGTTATTACCAAAACAAAAAATAGAAAGAAAAAACGGATATGGCAAAACAAAAACAATTCCTGTTTGTTAAGATGAGACATCCTTCAACGTCTTTACGCGTCATCATCATCCTTACATCGTTCTTCTCCCAATCATTCTTCCTTAAACTATTTTCCCCTCTAGATCTATCTCTATCCAAATCTCCTGACAATTCTCCCAAAACCTATCTTTTGATATCTATTGTTCGTTCGTTTCCTTTCACCCATTCTTGGATCTGCTGAAGAAGCCACAAGGAGCTTCATTCATGAGCCTTTGAGAGAAGTCCGGTACCATATTGGTTGATATGTTAAACCGATTTACGTAAGAATTTGTTATATTTTGTGTGTAAAAGTTGAGAAACGATCATGTCGTTTAGATCACATTCGACGGGGAGTAGTCAATTCGCAGAGAAGATAACAGAGGATCCTGTAACGTATAAGACGGCACAAAGCACCGTCACGTGCATTTACCAAGCGCATATATCCGGATTTTTGAGGAATGTGACGGTATTGTGGTCCAAGAATCTGATGAATCATTCGCTTATGGTCATGGTGACCAGCGTGGAAGGCGATATGAATTATTGTTGCAAGGTCGATCTCAAGCCTTGGCATTTCTGGAATAAGAAAGGCTACAAGTCGTTTGAGGTGGAAGGTAACCCGGTAGAGGTGTATTGGGATTTTAGGTCTGCGAAATTCATGAGTAGCCCTGAGCCGAGCTCGGACTTCTATATGGCTGTAGTATCGGAGGAAGAGGTGGTTTTGCTTGTGGGTGATTACAAGAAGAAAGCTTTCAAGAGAACAAAGTCGAGGCCCGCTTTGGTCGAGGCTGCCTTGTTTTACAAGAAAGAAAACGTGTTTGGCAAGAAGTGTTTTACAACCAGGGCTAAGTTTTACGACAGGAAAAAAGACCACGAGATCATCGTGGAAAGCTCGACCTCGGGGCCTAAAGAGCCAGAGATGTGGATAAGCATAGACGGGATTGTGTTGGTACAAGTCAAAAATCTGCAATGGAAATTTAGGGGGAATCAGACCGTGCTGGTAGATAAACAACCGGTTCAAGTGTTTTGGGATGTGTATGATTGGTTGTTCAGCACGCCGGGGACAGGCCATGGTATGTTCATATTCAAACCAGGGACCGTCGAAGATAGCGAGATGGAAGGAAGTGGTCACGGTGGTGGTGAGAGCGATACAAGTACATGGAGCAGGTATCATTCGACCAAGAGTAGTAACCCTTGGCCGCCCGAGTTTTGGCTTTTTCTCCATGCTTATAAACTGGAGTAGTAGTATTGCGAAACAAGAAGCTTTTGCCTTTTCACATATTTGTCGTTTCCTGTGGGTGTAATTTTATCTTCCTCATATATAAAGATGACAACAAGACAGTCACGTACGAGTACGACGATAAATGTTATGCCGTAGAAATATTTGTAATGCTCCAATTGCACCCTCACGACACAAGCTTTTTTAATGTCTTTTTCTAAAGAGTTTTGAACATCTTATATATTTTTAAATTAGTCTATCATAAAATTATATTATACTTTATTTAATTTATGAAAAAAGAACTAAATAAAAATCTAAATGGTGTATATTTATTGTTGTCTTTAATTTATTTTTGTAATATTGTAAGTAAATTTTAACATGTATAGCCAAAAAGTAATTAAAAAATAAAGTTACAATTGAGTTTTTTTCAAATATTAGAACATCTTTTTAAATTAGTCTTTGATAAAATTATATTAATTTCTTTAAATTATGGAAAGAACTAAATAAAAAATAAAAGAATATGTATATTTATTGTTGTCTTTTCTTTTGGAATATTATCTGTTTTCCAACATATTTTATTTATAATCACAAATATGTAAATGAACTATATTCGATAATTGTAATAAAATTATTAAAAATATATTACAAAATAATATAACAATAACGTCACATGAATGATAAAAAAACAAATTGTGTTTCTCATAATTTTAGGATAAAAATAATTTTATTTATTTTAATATAAATAAAAATAAATCTAAAAATAGATGATGTGTATTTTATTTTAGAAAAAATAACATGTCTTTTGTCAGAGTAAACGCTATAAAATAGTGTTAGATTAGGGAAACATAATTTTGCATCTCGTTTTGATATCTTTAATAGCAGATACCTCACTGAAAACGCTATGATGGTGTTAGGCGGTGAAAAAAAGTTTCGTTCCCGCGACACTTAGAAAAAATTTAGACCAACCCAAAATTTTTGGACTAAAAAAAGTAATCCTTAATCGATCTAGCTCAGACATAAAATTTCATTCTTCCCCCTTTCGCTCTTCTTTACTCGATTATCAGAAGCTCAAACCTGATCCAACTCTCTCCCTCACAAATCTCACACTTTCGAACCAAAAGCACACAAATCTCAGACCTAATCCGACTCCCTCCCACACAAATCTCACTCTTTCGAACCAAAAGCACCCAAATCTCATATCTAATATATGACTCTCTCCCACACAGATCTTCCCTTTTGGTCGATTTTAACTATAGATCGAGGCCTATCCTGAAGAAAGCCCTTGTGAATCCACTAAGCGAAGGTGAAACCCAGTTTTTTTTTGTTTCTGAGAACGAAATCATGTTTTTTTCTTGATTTGTAGTTATTTAGGCTGCTTTCAATTTGAATTGATCCTTTTCAATTGTTTTAACTCTTTACCAGGAAGATTTTGTTTAAGGATTAAGTGCTTTGGTTAAAAGTACTTGTAATTATCTGGGTATTTTCTTTCACTTTGGATTTTGATTATTATTTGTATGAGTTTAATCGATTGATACTTTTGCTTTTCTTTTGTAGTTCGATTTAAGCAAAAATAGAACAAACTCTATCAAGTATCTCACTCAAATTTGATTCTTCAATCACATATCGTTATGTATTGTTGTTGTGGCTTAACGTGATTGTCTCTGATAATAACTTGTATGCACATTTGGTCAAAGCTGTTGTGACATGGATAAAGATTGGGTCTGGTTACCAAGGTATTGTGATTACACATATTCATTGATTTCATTTCGTGATTGGAGATTCTGAGTTTTTATATCTCACTTTCTATTAACTTATAGGAATAGCTTTGAGTATGAGCAAGGAGCGACTAAGTTTGTGTTTGATTCAGCAAGAAGTTTGGGTAATCCATCATATATGTTTTGTCCTTGCATTGGTTGCCGGAATGTTTGCCATCAATCAACTGAGACAGTGTTAGAGCATCTAGTGATTAGAGAGGGATGGATCATAAGTACAAGAGAAATAAATGTTGGAGTAAACATGGGGATATAAGGAATGATAAGACAATTGATGTTCAGGTGTCTGAATATGAGGCTATGACTTGATTAGGACAACTTTTATGGCGAGTGAAGGAAATCAACAATCTCAGAAGCAGAATGTAGATCAGTTTGAGGAAATTGACAGTCAAGAAGAATCAGAGTTTTGAAAGAAGTTAGAGGATGCAGAAACTCCATTGTATTTGACGTGTCTGAACTACACCAAGGAGTCTGCAATCATGGAACTTTACCGGATAAAATTCAAGAGTGGCATGTCAGAGGCATACTTTGATCATCTTTTGACGCTAGTTCATGAAATGCTACTTGGAGGCAATGTGCTTCCTATCTACAAATGAGATGAAAAAGTTTTTGAAGATTTTTGGTTTTGGTTATGAGTTTATTCATGCTTGCAAAAATGATTGTATCCTTTATCGAAATCAGTATGAGGAGTTGGTTAGCTGCCCAAGATGTAGTAATTCAAGATGGGAAAGGAATAAGCACACAGGTGAGGAGAAGAAAGGGATTCCAGTAATGGTGCTTAGGTATTTTCCGATTAAAGACAGATTTAGGAGGATGTTTAGATCAAAATGGTTGTCTGAGGATTTGCGTTTGCCCTTCACTAATGCTAGTTTTGATGGTACTACGCGACATCCAATGGACTCATTGACTTGGGTTCAGGTTAACGATAAATGGCAAGAGTTTGCTGTTGAAGTGAAAAACCTTAGACTAGGACTCTCTACAGATGGGATGAATCCGTTTTTTATTCAGAACACCAAGTACAACACATGGCCGGTGCTCAGTCAATTACAATATGGCTCCAACTCAGTGTATGAAAGCAGAGAATATCATGTTAACAATGTTGATACATGGACCATCTGCACCTAGCAACAACATTGATGTCTATCTACAACCATTGATAGATGACCTAAAGGATTTGAAGACTGAAGGTATGGAAGTTTATGAATCATATAAAAAGGAGAGTTTCACTCTTAGAGCTATGTTGTTGTGGAGTATAACTGACTATCCAGCCTTAGGGTAGCTGGATGTAAAGTGAAGGGGAAACAAGCGTGTAATGTTTGTGGGAAGGATACACCTTATAGGTGTTTAAAGTTTAGTCAAAAGCATGTATATATGAGAAATAGGAAGTGACTCAGGCCTGGTCATCCTTACAGACGTAGAAAAGGGTTGTTTGTCAACATTGTAGAGGCTGAGACTACAAATAGAATTCAAAGTGGAGCAGAAAACTTTGAAAGCCTTAAGGAGTTTAGGAATATTTTGGAAGACATATAGATAAGAAAGGTAAGAGAGAAAAAAATTGATGTACATGAAGATGATGTGATTTCAAAGAGAGTTGCAGTAGGTCGTGTTTCTTCAACTGATCCAGCAGACAAGGTTCATTTCGTCTCTTAAGGTCCCAATGCTAGCAAGGTCTGGGTAAAAGTTTCAAAGGTTGATGGTGTATGAGTGTGGAGACTAAATTCTGAAGTTGAATGCATAGTTGATGCAGTAGGAACCACAATGGCTTGGCCTAATTAAAGATAAAATTATATTGACGTGAGACACTTACTCTGTTACATTATATTTGAGTTTTACTTAGTACTTTCATTCTTATCTTCAAATTGTTAATATGTTGAACTTGTGGTTGTATCTTTGTGACAAAATTAATGAAGTATTTTGATAGTTATTGTAACGTCTCTAAACCCAGAATGCTATTTTATATCTCCAAACAAATTAGTCTATAACAGTACTAAGAAACAATTACATTTATTTAAATGCTATGGTAGTATTATAAATAATAACACATAAACGCTGTGAATAATATTATTAATAACGAAAGAAAGACATCATTGTAGAATATTTAGTTGCAGACTAAAATGCGCTATAGTGAGTGTTTGACCTATAATGACGGGCGATGATAGCACATAAAATTTCTATGTAAAGTGTTTGACCTATGGAAATATATATTGATATGCTCAAATATAATACCCTAAAAGTACTAAAGTAGTAGATGCAATATGTTAGGGATCGAACCACAAAGACTCTAGATATCACTCAATAGATTTCAGAATATGAATTAATAGAAATAGCAAACGATTAAAAACAGGTTGTAAGATCAATAGAGGAAAACGCTAAGCCTAGGAAAATTCGCCTGCAAATCAGAATTGCTGATTAAATAGATTGTCAGGAATATGTTCAGCACCGTTCTTGAACTTGAAACACGAATATAAAACCAACCAACTTTCGCTGCGAAGGTTATCTATGTCTAAACCTAGAATTCCAATTTTTTTTGCAAATCCTATGAATTCAAACAAGCATTAATGATCAGGTTCAATTGTTCACAAAATCCTAAACCAAATTTCTTTGCGAATAGATCTTTTGCTCATCAAACACTAGTTCAAGCTATTAATCACACTTTCGTGTCAATTAATCAACCTAATATCAGATTCTAGGTCGCGAAGCTAGAATAAGCAATAATCACAAGTCTAGATGAAAAACTCTAATGATTTTCCCTAACAATTCAATTCAACCTAACAATTCATCAAATACCTTTGAATAACCCTAAATAGCATAGAATAGATTGCATTAAAGAAATAGAGTAAAAATGCAAAGAGGGTTCCAAATCTTCTCCCAAAACTCTCCTAAAATAATCTCTATCTCCGGGTATGAGTTGTCTCCCAAAAAGTGATTGAAAAACCTAATTATATCCTCCAACATGTTTTGGGCTTAATTGTAAATAATAAAGTCTTCTGGGCCAAAGAGCAGATTTTTTAAACTTGTAGAAAGTCGCGTTCTCTTCCTTGGACATCGGTATCGACCGATACCATAAGTGGTATCGACCGATACCATAAGTGGTATCGACCGATACCATAAGTGGTATCGACCGATACCATAAGTGGTATCGACCGATACCATAAGTGGTATCGACCGATACCATAAGTGTTATCGATCGATAGAGAAGCACCGAGTCATGTTCCTTCCAAGTGTCAGTATCGATCGACACTAGTTGGTGTCGATCGATACACATGCTTCATATCGGCTCCTGAACTGCTTGATCCATGTTCAGCTCCAAAATGCTCCAGAGAGCTTCAATAAGTCCAATTCAGCTCCAAACGTACCTAAATCCTGAAAATACTCTAAAAAAACTCCAAAAACACTAGAAATACTCAATAAAAAGGACTTATATCATGGTTAAAAGCGGGTAAAAACTATGATATATCAACGCCCCTAGACTTAGCCTTTGCTTGTCCTCAAGCAAACAGAAAACCAAATCAAAGGGAGAGGTTTGAAAACATGGAGACTCACCTGTTCTTAAAACACTGCAATGACCCTTTTTCCTAATGTCTTCTCATTGCTTCACCAGTTCCAAATCTAACCACCCTGTACTTCTCTGTAGACATTCGCAGCTCCCTAAGCTTCACAACATTATCCATAAAAACTGTCAATGCCAGTTTCATCGCTATGATCAATGTTCAAGAACCTTCTAGACTCTTTCCCATACAATAACATGACAAAAGAACCACCTCAAATTCACTCTCTTCTTTTCTGGTATTTAGTTCCTCTCCCCCAAACTTATTTCATTTCATGCTTTTCCTTTTTTATGTGATACGCGAGTATTGATGGTGTTTGCCACCGAATCCCCGGTTCTTCCCCTCTCTATGTATCAAAGGTGTAGGCGAATAGTGGTATCACGGGAAATTTTCCTAAACTCGCTTCCAACCTCTGTGTGATCATTCCTTCTAAGCAGAATAAAGGAATCACTGGAAATTTTCCTAACCCTCAACTTAGAAGAAAATCATTTCATCTTTTCGTGCTTAATTCTTGGACTTAGAGTGAGGAAGAGGTATACCATTACTTTAAAACAAATGGGTTCCTTTGTCAGATATGAATGAGGAATCAAGCTCTATGAACACTAAACACATCGATGAAGTGCAAAAATTTGGCTCAGGTTTCGAAGGACTCTGCTGGAAACATGTGTGTTTTTAGTTAACTGGTAAGTCTTTGGATTTTTCATTAGTCCGATCTGAAATACTGGCTCTGTAACAATGGATACTCAGAAGCAAAGTCAAGACAGTGGATACAGAAGCAAGATCATAATCTCCTACAAAATTTTGACTCAATAAAGCAATTTTGACACAAAAACAACTAACTCTAAGAAAAACAAACACCATGTCAGCAACTACCTCCCCCAGACTTAAACAACACTGTCCCCAGTGTTATCTAGCCTAGAGATGACAAAAAAAATCAAAAGACTGAGCGGTAGATGAAGCGCACATAAGTTACCCGTGTGAGATGGTTGGTATCGACCGACACTACCTGGTGTCGATCGATACCGAGTGTCTGTCGAGACAGAGACTTCTTTTTCGTGGCACTGGGCGGGGGGTGTCGACGAATACCATAAATGGTATCGACTGATACTCGTGGTAACCTATCGTTCCTTCTTTGTGGATGTGGTATCGATCGATACAGACTGGTGTCGATCGATACTGCTCAGCTGAACCTGGTTCACGTGAAGACACAAGACACAAAACCAGAAATAAAATTGAAAGTGAAGACTTATATACAGACTCACTAGTGGGTTGCCTCCCACCAAGTGCTTGTTTAATGTCATTAGCTTGACATGGCAATTTTTCAGGCGTTGGGTGGTTCAGCTTCCGCAGGTGTAGGGTATCGACCGATACTGGATGGGTGTCGATCGATACCGAGGCACTGAACTCGGGGAAATTTCAGAATCTCGGCAGACATGCTGGGAATCTCAGTCTCGATGAAGTAAATCTTCTCTTCAGGTAGGTAATCATCAATAGGCATGGCTTCATTGATCCGCATCCTCGATAGATGATCTGCAACTCCATTCTTTACACCCTTCTTGTCCTTAACTTCAATGTCGAAGCCTTGGAGCAAAAGAACCCAACAACATAGGCGAGGCTTGAAATCCTTGATCTGTAGTAGATATTTGAGAGCAGCATGATCGGTATGAACGGTCACCTTACTCCCAATCAGATAAGAGCAAAATTTCTCAAAAGAGAAGACGACTGCGAGTAACTCCTTCTCTGTAGTGTTGTAGTTCCTCTGAGCATCATCCAACGTTCTGCTGGCATAGTAGATAACATGGAGTTTCTTGTCCTTCCTCTGACCCATAACTGATCCAACTGCAAAGTCGCTCGCATCGCACATGATTTCAAAAAGGAGGTTCCAATCTGGTGGTTGAACAACAGGAGCGCTGACCAGTGCCTCCTTAATCTGCTCGAATGCTACGAGGCACTCGGGTGTGAAATCGAAGGTAATATCCTTACATAGAAGGGCGGTTAGTGGGCGGGCTAGCTTGGAGAAGTCCTTGATGAATTGTCGATAAAACCCGGCATGACCAAGGAAGCTTCGAATATCCTTCACAGATTGTGGCGGTTGAAGGCTCGTCATAACTAGAATCTTAACTTTGTCAAACTCGATCCCAGCCTTAGAAACCTTGTGCCCCAAAAAAATATCCTCATGAACCATAAAATGGCACTTTTCCCTGTTAAGGACCAAGTGCTTCTCCTCACACCTCTGTAGCACCTTGCACAAGTTATCTAGATAGCCTTTGAATGAAGATCCGTAAACTGAAAAATCATCCATGAACACCTCCATAAACTCCTCAATCATGTCTGAAAAGATTGACATCATACACCTCTGGAAAGTGGCTGAAGCGTTACATAATCCAATGGCATTCTTCTGTAAGCGAATGTGCCATAAGGACATGTAAATGTCGTCTTCTCCTGATCATCCGGATGTATCGGGATCTGAAAGAAATCGGAGTACCCATCGAGAAAGTAGTAGTATGGGTGACTTGCTAATCTCTCCAGCATCTGATTGATGAACGGCAGTGGGAAGTGATCCTTCCTTGTAGCAGCATTCAGTTTCCTGTAGCCAATACACATCCGGTGTCCAGTGATCGTCCTTGTTGGGATCAACTCGTCTTTCTCGTTTTTCACCACAGTGATTTCTCCTTTCTTAGGTACTACGTGAAGTGGACTGACCCAAGGGCTGTCTGAGATGGCGTAGATGATCCATGCTTCAAGAAGTTTCATGATCTCTTTTTTGACCACGTCTTTCAGATTCAGGTTAAGCCTCCTCTGATGTACAGTCCAACACAAAACTTCAAGGGTCTGGCAGCTTCTCTGGAATCTTATTGAGCAGGATTGCACTGCACTCATGAGTGATCCTCATCACGCTCTCCTCAAGGTTCACATTGCTTGATACCATCTGCTTCATATACCTCCTGAAACCTGGTGAAGTCATGATAGCATTGACAAAAGGAAGCTCAACATTCAACTTCTCTATCATTGCCTTACATCTGGCTTGTTCCACTTCATTCTTAGTCTTGGTAGGGGGTCGAGGGAAAGGTATCTTGGGCACGTAGATTCTTCCAGTACTCACCGTGGTCTGTTTCTTCTCGACTTCTGGGCTAGTGTCGATCGATGCAGGTGGTTTTGAAACATCCTCAGTAGATCCTTAAACATGTATCGATCGATGTTGTCTGGTGTCGGTCGATACTGGTGGGTGTCGATCGATACTAGGTGGATTTCGGGAGTCTTATCATCGTTATCTACAGCAAGATCGACGAAATTCTTTGCAGTATATGCCTTCTTCACTCCTGGACTGACTTCTTTTCCATTCCTCAAGGTGATAGCATGAACATGTTCCCTTGGATTCACTGTTTTCCCTGGAAGAAAACCATCTTGTCTTTTAACTGCTTCCGCGGTCTGAGCAACTTGAGTTTCCAGCTTCCTCTGATGAATGCTAAGGTCTTCAATATTTCCATTCAGATCGGTGTACATGGCGTCCATCTTCCCGTTGAAATCAACAGTCATCTTCTGCTGCCCCTCGAGAATCTGTTCAAGCATGGATTCAACCTTGCTCTCCTGAGTCTTGGGTGGCGGGGTTTGGTAAGATGAACTCCCATAAGTGCAAGTGTAACCGCTGTTCTGCATCGGTTTCTGGGCAAAGGAGTTTGTTCCGAAACCCGAGGGCTTGAAATCAGATTGGAATCCTCCTCGCTGAGAATTGTTGGTGAAACCTCGGTTGTTGTTGAACTGATACGTTTGATTCTGAAAACAATTACCACCAATGTAGTTAACGTCCTCTGCTTCACCCTCATCTATAATCTCGACCTCTTCAGCAAAGTGCACAGCCTTCTGCTGCTTGCCCATCAACAAGTTGTGCACTGAATCCAGCTTAGCGTGCACCTCAGCAATCTGCGATCTATCAATGTTCCCATTCTGTTTCTTCCGCTCGTAGTCTGCATTCTTGGTGCTATTGCTAGACGCCAACTTCTCAATCAGCACATAAGCATCCTCGGGATATCTCGTGTTGAAATTACCATTGCTCGCAGCATCCACAGCCATCTGATATCTCCAATCTATCCCTCGGAAGAAAATACCCAGCAACTGAACCTGTGTGAACCCGTGATGCGGAAAATCTCTCTGATAAGATCGAAATCTCACCCAAGCAGTCTTAAACGCCTCTGTTGCTCCCTGAGAAAATTGGGAGATCTTGTTCCTTAACTCCTTGGATCTCACATCATCGTAGAAGTTGTTCAGAAACGCGTTCTTTATCTCGTCCCAGGTGCTCAAAGATCCAGGAGGCAACTGCTTCAGCCAGTAAGCTGCCTCCCCACCAAGAGAGTATGGGAAAAGCTTACAGAAAAGGAACTCATTGGGCACTCCATTGTACTTGATACTAGTGACGAAATCCTCGAACATCCTAATGTGATCCATTGGGTGCTCGTGAGAAAGACCGTGAAAAGGGTGCTGACCCACAAGAGTGTAGTATGCAGGCTTCAGCTCAAAGTCATTCCTCTGAAAGGTGGGAATACGAATTGCAGACCGATTGGCATATAACTGATCGGGTCTGTTGTACTCTCCAAGCGTCTTGGCACGATTAACCAGAGCATTCCCAACGTTCCCGCGCACAACAGGTAGCGCAGCTTTGTTGGCTACTGGTGCAAGGATAATGACGTTCCCCTCTGCATCAAGCTGCTGTCCTTGCTCATTACACAGATGACCTTCCTGATCTCTCAAAACCCCAGCCTCATCGCGAGCGAGCACAATTGGATTGTTCATCTCTGCTTGTTTCTTTTGCTTTCTGATTGTGCGCTCTAATTCAGCTAGTTCCTTGTTGGATAGATTAGTCAACTGCTTGTTCTTCCTCCTTCTGGTTTCATGATTAGGCATACACCTGAAACACAAAAGTCAGAGCACGTAAGTAACAAAATTTAAAAGGAATTGCGACAAGTATCGACCGATACCAGATGGGTGTCAATCGATGCTCGGCAACTTAGTCAAAATTCAAAGCTAAAATCTAATGGTGAAATTAGAGTCCCCGGCAACAGCGCCAAAATTTGATATGCTCAAATATATAATACCCTAAAAGTACTAAATCAGTAGTTGCAGTATGTTAGGGGTCAAACCACAAAGACTCAAGATATCACTCAATAGATTTCAGAATATGAATTAAGCTAAGCAAACTCAATGTAATTAAGTAGAAATAGCAAACGATTAAAAACGGGTTGTAAGATCAATGGAGGAAAATGCTAAGCCTAGGGAAATTCGGCGGAAATCAGAATTGCAAATCAAATAGATTGTCAGGAATATGTTCAGCACCGTTCTTGAACTTGAAACACGAATATAAAACGAACCAACTTTCGCTCCGAAGGTTATCTATGTCTAAACCTAGAATTCCAAATTTCTTTGCAAATCCTATGAATTCAAACAAACATTAATGATCAGGTTCAATTGTTCACAAAATCCTAAACCTAATTTCTTTGCGAATAGATCTTTTGCTCATCAAACACTAGTTCAGGCTATCAATCACACTTTCGTGTCAATTAATCAACCTAATATCAGATTCTAGGTCGCGAAGCTAGAATAAGCAATAATCACAAGTCTAGATGAAGAACTCTAATGATTTTCCCTAACAATTCAATTCAACCTAACAATTCATCAAATACCTTTGAATAACCCTAAACCTAACAAGGAATCTACTCTGACATGGTGAATGAAACAAACATCATGAATAGAATAGATTGTATTAAAGAAATAGAGTAAAGAATGCAAAGAGGGTTCCAAATCTACTTCCAAAACTCTTCTAAAATAATCTCTATCTCCGGGTATGAGTTGTCTCCCAAGAAGTGATTGAAAAACCTAATTATATCCTCCAACACGTTTTGGGCTTAATTGTAAATAATAAAGTCTTCTGGGCCAAAGAACAGATTCTTCAAACTTGTAGAAAGTCGCGTTCTCTTCCTTGGACGTCGGTATCGACCGATACCATAAGTGGTATCGACCGATATCATAAGTGGTATCGATCGATAGAGTAGCAGCGAGTCACGTTTCTTCCAAGTGTCAGTATCGATCGACACTAGGTGGTGTCGGTTGATACAATGGTTCGTATCGGCTCCTGAACTGCTTGATCCATGTTCAGCTCCAAAATGCTCCAGAAAGCTTCAATAAGTCCAATTCAGCTCTAAACGTACCTAAATCCTGAAAAGACTCTAAAAACTCCAAAAACACTAGAAAGACTCAATAAAAAGGACTTATATCATGGTTAAAAGCGGGTAAAAACCATGATATATCATATATCAATATTTAGTTTCTTAATTTTTTTGTCAAACATTACAATTTAATATGATACACAATGATGAAAATATTGTAGTCAATATTATAATAAACAACAATTAGTGATATAATTATGAATTAAATATTTTGGTGTATTGACTACGACCACAAATTTGTATTTTCTCGGATATATTTGGAAATAAATTTGTTTTTAATGTACAGACTTTACTTCCATGGAACAACACAACTACGCAGAGATGTCAATATTGTTTGATGGTTCAATCCGGTTTTTAGTTTTGATCTATTAGTTTGATTTTAAAAAATATCAATATAAAACAAAAAAAACAATATAGATTAGTTAGGTAGAATTTTTACTTTAACTTTAAATTTAAATTTAATTCTTAAACCAAATTATATATATATTTTCCGGAAAGTAAATTTTATTTTATTCTCATTTCATTTTGGTCTGAATTGGGTAAGGTCTTTCTGATATTTGAAAAAGAACTACTTTAACCAAATTCGGAAAAAAAAACCAAATTAAAAGGTGTTGTGAGACTAAGGGTTTTAGGAATTGAGAGTATGTATTATTCATGAGAATAAGAGAGTATATATAGGAATACAAATTAGGGTTTAGCTTAGGAAATAAATAACTTAGAACATTCTAATGTATCCATAATGGGCATCCATATGATATTCATAACACTCCTCCTGATGACCATTATGATAACATAATCCTAAATGCGCATGTGAGAAATGCTGCCTCATTAAAACCCTTAATAGGAAAACCTAGTGGAAAAAACCATGGTTAAAGGAAAAAGAGTGTAGCGCGCATTTACTCCCCCTCAGGAATACATGATTGATCTTTGAGACGACGCAATCCAATATGATGAACTAGCTTCTTGAAAGTAGCAATCGGAAGCGCTTTGGTAAACAACTCTGCCAAATTTTCACTTGAACGAATCTGTGTGACACGTACCTCGCCATTCTTTTGTAGTTCATGGGTGAAGAAGAATTTTGGTGAAATATGCTTTGTCCTATCGCCTTTGATGTAACCTCCCTTCAATTGGTTCGATACATGTTGCATTATCCTTGTGCATGACTGTTGGAACTTCTTTTCCTGTAGGTGTACCACAATCTTCTCGTATATGGTGTATAACCGATCTTAACCATACACATTCATGACTAGCTTCATGGATAGCTAAAATCTCTGCATGGTTAGCAGAAGTGGTTGTAATGGTCTGCTTCATAGAACGCCAAGAAATAGCAGTACCACCGCAGGGGAACACATATCCTATCTGTGATCGAGCATTATGGGGGTAAGATAAATATCTTAAATCTGCAAAACCAATCAAATCTTCTTTGGACGAGTTAGAGAAGAATAAACCCATATCTTTTGTACCCTGAAGGTAACGAAGTAGATGTTTGAACCCATGCCTTTGGGTTGGGCATGAGCTAAATCTTGCTAACAAATTTACCGAAAATGATATATCAGGTCTTGTATGACTATCAAGGTACATTAATGCTCCCATTGCACTTAAGTATGGTACTTCAGGACCAAAAACTTCTTCATTCTCTTCCCGAGGACGGAAAGGATCTTTATCCACGTCAAGTGCTCTTACAACCATTGGGCTACTTAATGGGTGTGCTTTGTCCATAGAGAATCTCTTAAGAACATTTTTTGTGTTTGTAGTTTGGTGCACAAAGATTCCATTCTCCAGATGCTCAATATGTAATCCTAGACAAAATTTTGTCTTTCCAAGATCTTTCATCTCAATTTCTTTATTTAAATATTCAATTGTCACTGAAATCTCTGCAAGAGTCCCTATAATGTTTAGATCATTAACATACACATCAATGATAACAAAATCCCGATCCAAATCTCTTTAGAAAAATACATGGACTAATGGGGACATTCTTATAGCCTTCACTTATGAAGTACTCGCTGAGGCGGTTGTACAACATTTTCCCTGATTGTTTCAATCCATAAAGAGATCGGTTCAATTTTATGCAATATTGTTCTCGAGAACTATTATTTTCTACTTCACGCAGTTTAAATCCTTTCGGACTGTCATGTAAATGGCATTGTCCAGTGGTCCATATAAGTAGGATGTGACTACATCCATTAGGTGTAAATCAAGTTTTTCTCTTATTGCCAGACTAATCAGAAATCTAAAAGAAGTTGCATCCACCACATGAGAGTGTCTCTTCATAATCAATTTCACCTCTTTATGAGAATCCTTGTGCTACTAGACGTGCTTTGTATCTCACAATTTCACCATTTTCATTTCTTTTTTTGCACAGACTCATTTATGTCCCACTGGTTTTACACCTTTAGGTGTACGGACTTCTGGTCCAAATACTTTTCTCTTTCCAAGAGATTTTAATTCTGCCTATATGGCTTCTTTCCTTTTTTATCAATTGCCACGTTGTGTACACTCTTCAATAAACCGTAGTTCTTGATCCTCTTCTTCATTCATAACATCAACTGTTACATTGCATGCAGAATATCATCGATGTCGATTTGCTTTTGGTTCTATTTTTTCCTAGACATGACTTAACTAGTAGAGATCTCTTCATTATCTTTTTCATTTTCATTATCAGGTACCTGAATCTCATCATTTGTCATGTCTAATGTCTCTTCTAGAGATCCTTTAAAATATTTTTCTTCCTCGGTCTTGCCATCATTATGTTCTACTCCTTTCCTTTTCCGAGGATTCTTATCTTTGGAACCAAGAGGTCTACCACGCTTCATGCGTGCTCTAGACTCACTAGCAGTGTCATATTGTCCTTCTGGGACATTAATTTTAAACGGAGCATTTAGAGCTGGTATATGACTTTCACTCTATTCGGGTCAATAAATGATTTTGGCAACTTATTGGCTAAGCTTTGCAACTATATTATCTTTTGAACTTCCAGTTCACATTTCTTAGTACGAGGATCAAGATAAGCCAATGATGATTCCTTCCAACTTATATCTACCAGTTGTTTATTTTCTCCCCCTAATGTTGGAAAAACAGACTCATTAAAATGACAATCTGTAAATCGAGCTTTAAATAGGTCTCCTGTAGATGGCTCTAGATATTTAATTATCGAGGGTGATTCATATCCAACATATATCCCTAACCTCCTTTGAGGTCCCAGCTTAGAGTGCTGTGGTGGAGCAATAGGAACATACACAACACATCCAAAAAATTTCAGATGGGCAATATTTGGTTCCTGACCAAAAACCAATTGCAGTGGGGAGAACTCATTCTTACTCGTAGGTCTGATGCGAATTAATGATGTTGCATGTAATATAGCATGTTCCCAAGCAGAAGTTGGGAGTTTGGATTTCATAAGTAATGGTCTAGCAATCAACTGGAGGCGTTTGATCAATGATTCAGCCAAACCATTTTGTGTATGAACATGTGCTACAAGATGTTCAACACTTATCCCAACAGACATGCAATAATCATTAAAAGCCTGATATGTAAATTCACCAGCATTATCAAGACGAATTGTCTTTAGAGGAAAATCTAGAAAATGTGCTCGTAATCTAATCAATTGAGCAAGTAGTCTCGCAAACGCCATGTTACGAGTCGATGACAAGGATACATGTGACCATCTAGTCTATGCATTAATTAAAACCATAAAATATCTAAAGGTTCCACATGGTGGGTGAATTGGTCCACAAATATCTCCTTGTATCCGTTCCATAAAATTGATTGATTAATTCCAAATTTACTTTGGCTGATGAATGTCGTATGATCAGCTTGCCTTGTGAGCATGCAACACATTAGAAATCATGAGGAGGAATCTTCAGGTTCTTTAATAGATGTCTACATGAATTTCTTATTATTTTTTGCATCATTATTGAACCGGAATGGCCTAACCGGTCATGCCATACAATAAGATTTTTCAGAAAACTTCAGGCTTTCTATAGCATTTGTCTCCATTATACTAATATTTGTGTAGTACAATCCAGTAGAGAATGCAGGCAGTTTCTCTACTATAGTTTTAGTGCCTTGGGTAATACTCGTGATTTGGAGATATTCATCATCTCCTTCATTTATTGTCTCAACATGATATCCATTTCGGCGAATATCTTCAAAGCTCAATAAATTTCTCTGAGACTTAGGAGAGTATAATGCATCAATGATTTCAAATTTTGTTCCCATCGACAATATTTGTAAGAATAAGTAGATTAGAGAATAGAGAATGTGATTAGAGAGATTTAGGAAGAAGAATCATGAAAATCCATGGAGAATAGAAGAAGAAAGGTAGAAATCGATTTCATTAGAAAAAAGAGAATAAAGTTGTATCAAGAGTAAAGTAAAGTGATTACAAATGAATGGCTTATATATCTTAGCTCCTAGGTTTACAAGGAACCCTAAAGAGGAAGGAGAGAAGCGCAGCCACCAAAAGAGGAAGTGGTCCACACCGGAGAGAGAGAGGAAGTGGTCCACACCGGAGAGAGAATGAAGTGGTCCACACCATGGAGGTGGCTTCCACGCGCCCANACTTTCTATTGCAACGAATTTGCAACATTAAAAATTTGTGACGTTTTAGCGTCGATTTACAGACGAAATTGCAACACTTTTTCCGTCGCAAAAAAACCAGTACAACAACCTAAAAACGTGTTTTTAACTCCTTAAAATCTTCGCTAAATCGTTGTTATTTTGCAACGATTTTGCAACGAATTAAAATTAATAAATACGTTGCTAAATTGTTGCAAATTTGCAACGATTTAGCAACGAAATAAAAAGAATAAATACGTTGCTAAATCGTCGCAAATTTGCAACGATTTTGCGTCGAATTAAAACATCGCAAATTAGCGTCGATTTAGCGACGATTCTAATATTCGTCGCAAAAACGTTGCTACGCCGACGCTTTTTAGCGACGGAATTAATTCGACGCAAAAAAACGACGCAAATCGCCTGTTTTCTTGTAGTGAAAGCCGCCATTCCAGATGGGCACATAATGCCTCTGGCTGAACCACCAGCTGCCAGAATGATCCCAATGTCAAGCTAAGGACATTAAACAAGCGCTTGGTGGGAGGCAACCCACTGGTGAGTCTGTACATAAGTTTTTCTCTTCAGTTTCATTTTTGTTTTTGTCTTGTGTCTTCACGTGAACCAGGTTCAGATGAGCAGTATCGATCGACACCCATCAGTATCAATCGATACTGAGACTAGAGAAGAGTTGTGCTATCATGATGCGAGCATCGATCGATACCACTTACGGTATCGGTCGATACCCTTCGCCCAGGTAAGTTTTTCTATAAAACCCTCGGGTTTCTTCTCCATTTCTCTCATCTCCATCGATCGACGTCGCCGCTCACTCCGACTTTCTCTCACTATTTCTTCATTTCTTAACCGTTTTCATCGATTTAAAATCCTATTCCAATCGGAATTTCGTCTCCATTGTCATTCCACCATTCACTCTCTCGATCTGCAAGGTAATCTACTCGAAATCTTAACTATTGGATTCGTTGGCAGGTTTGAAAAAATTTTGATTTTGTTTCCTATGTTTTACTTTCCTGCATCGTCTCACTTCGTGAATAGTTCTAGAGGAATGAGGACACAATAGATGGGATTGAATTAGCTTGTTTTGCATGATAATTTTCCTGAGAAATTCGACAATGTGTTGTGATGGCTAAATTGGAATGAGATGAATATGTCGATTGTTGTTGAGTTGCTCAATGCTACTATGCAGTATCTATATGACGATGTCGTGATTTGTGTTGACTTCTTTTGTTCGCAGATGGCTCTCCGCAAGAAGGCACGACACTCGGAAGCCTCCGGTTCCAACCCACCACGCCGCGAGTTCAGTGTCCAGGATGAGGTGGAAGCTTTCAACGTATCATTCTGGCACGCTGGCGTCGTGACAACTTGCCTGACCAGAGATCATTACCGGGTTCTGAAGGGAGGATTCACCAATGATACGGGTCCTCAGATTTTTCTTGAGGTCTACGTCAGTGATCTGAGAGCTGCGCCACACCGCACACCATCTCCCTCCGCCCCCGTTGTTGCTGCTAGGCCTCCCTGGCCTAGGTTTGAAGGGAAGAGGATCATCCTGAGGCGTGATTGGGCATGATTGCCTAAGGAGGAGACCGAGAGCGAGGTCTGCATCTATAGGCCTATCGCCGAATGGGACGACTATGACACGTTGTTCTACAACGAGTGGCTACGTGTTATTGTGGTCCCTACGCGTTTCATTGACCCTCACACCATGTGCCGTCTGGGTATTGTAAGAATATGCGGATTAGAGAATAGAGAATGTGATAAGAGAGATTTAGAAACAAGAATCATGAAGATCCATGGAGAATAGAGAAAGAAAAGTAGAAATCGATTTCATTATCAAGGAGAGAATAAAGTTGTATATTTGCAAAAGAGGGAGGCTACTGCTTATATATGAGCTACAACAAGGAGACAATCTAAACCTAAGTGATGAGGTGGCGCCGCAAATCCAAAGTGGTCCACACCACTCCAACGTTCCTTTTGCCCTCTCTCTTATCCAAATGCGCTCTCCTTGTTTTGAATATGTGATGGGCCTTTGTGAGGCCTAAACCATCTTCTAAAACACTCTCCCAAGGCCTGATTCAAGTCTTTAAACATTCGGCCTTGTTCATGGTTCGTCTGTACGGATGAAATGCACTTATTCTTCTTCTTGATCAATACTCCCCCTCAAGCTTAGCCGCAAAAGATCTTTGGAGACTAAGCTTTGGTTGTCCATGATAATCACCTCATTAAAAACCTAGACACGGAAAACTCTATGGGACAAAACCGTGTTAAGGGAAAAAGAGTATGATCACCATGGACGAGGGGACTTGATCAAGGACGAGTCAAATCCACAAGGCCAACTCTGTCATGGATGAGCTTACACACTTGGAGACTTGCTGCCTTTGTGAAGATATCCGCCAATTGGTCTTCACTTCTTGTATAACATGGGAGAATCACTCCTTCTTCAATCTTCTCTCGAACTTTGTGACAATCCACTTCTATATGCTTGGTCCGTTCATGAAACACCGAGTTTGTAGCTATGTGGATGGCTGTTTGATTGTCACAATGTAGGGTGATGGGAGATGTAGACTCAATGTCGAGGTCCTTGAGGAGGGCCTTGAGCCAAGTCAACTCGTTGGTAATGTGCCTCATTGCTCAGTATTCTGCTTCCGCACTTGAACATGAGACCACCTTTTGCTTCTTGGTCTTCCAAGTGACAAGGTTGCCTCCAACAAACGTGCAATAACCGGTTGTGGACCTCCTATATCCTCTATCTCCAGCCCAATCCGCATCACAATAACCCACTATCTCCGAGCTTTCATTCTTTCCCATCAAAATGCCTTGACCCAGACTACCTTTGAGATTCCTTAGAATCCTTTCCACCATGCTCCAATGATACACCGTGGGGTTTTGCATGTGTTGACTCACCTGGTTCACGGCAAAAGAGGTATCAGGCCGTGTAATTGTGAGATAGATCAATTTATACACTAGTCTTCGGTATTGAGGTGTTCATCTTCTTTCTCCCCCTTTCGGTTGACCTTGTAGCCATCTTCAAGAGGAGTTTTGGCTGGCTTTGATCCAAGCTTCTCTGTCTCATTCAACAAATCAAGAGTGTACTTCCTTTGTGAAAGAAAGAGGCCTTCAGAAGAACGACACACTTCAATCCCAAGGAAATACTTTAGAGCACCAAGATCATTAATGTCAAATGATGATTTTAAGAAAGCTTTGGTAGATGCTATACCTTCCGTGTTGTCTCCGGAGATGATCAAGTCATCAACGTAAATGAGTACAACAACTATACCTTTGGGACCTTGTAATGTGAACAAGGTGTGATCGGCCTCGGAACGTTTGAAACCTCGGTCTTTGAGGGTGGAGCTAAGCTTTTGGTACCAAGCTCTCGGAGATTGCTTAAGGCCATAGATAGCTTTTCTCAACCTTAGAACTTTGCTGGGAGCTACCGTATCCTTAAGGCTGGGAGGTGGTGTCATGTACACTTCCTCTTCAAGTTCTCCTAGTAAGAAGGCCTTCTTCACGTCCATTTGCCAAAGTTCTAAAGTGAGATTGGTAGCTAGGGATAACACCACTCTAACCGTATGAAGCTTGGCAACCGGAGCAAACGTATCCGTGTAGTCCTCCACCATTGTTTGTTCCACTTTGTGGTGTATCCCCAACTTTCTTCGATCCATCCGTGTCATTGCCAAGGTGATCAAGGAGGAAACTTAGGCTTGCAGATCGGTCAGATGGAGAGCTAGAGATATCTTTTAGCTTCTCCCAATCTTTTACACCATAATACCCACGTTCTTCAATGAATTTCACATCTCTTGACACCATCATCGTTCTTCAAGTATATTTTGATTTTTCATCAATGAATGTCACAAAATACTTGTTGTTATCCCTAGATACGCATGGAGATGTCCAAACATCCGAGTGAACTAAGTCAAAACAATCTTCATAAATAGTGATTGATTTAGGGAAAACAACCTTGCAATGTTTACCGAGAATACAAGCCTCACAACTTCTATGATCAAAAGAAATATTAGGCACCATCAATTCAAGAGCACGAAAATGGGGATGACCTAACCTAGCATGCCACATTGCATTCAAACAAACTACACTACTAGAGTTTAGAGCTACGGAATTAAAAGCATTCGGAGAAGAGTTCTCAAGAACATAAAGATCATCTTTGGTGCCTCCTCCTCCTCCTCCATCTCCAAGTATCTCCTCCAAGTGGACTTAGGCATATAAAAGGCTTTAGAATCCTTGTCAAACAACCTCAAATTCCCTACTCTCTTAACTGATACATTATCACCATTAGCTATGATTACATTCCCTAAGGCCGGTTCTATATTCCCTAAGAGATTCGGATTGCTAATCATATGGTGTGAGGCACCCGAATCTACAACTAGAGAAGTAGAAGGAGTAGCAAGTTTATGAGATAGTAGTGAGATACCGGATTCCTTTAGTGAGGCAATGGAATAAGAGCTTCAAGATCTGACTTCCGCACCACATCTCCAAGAGAGGAAGAGGCTGCCATTGTTTATCCTTGACCTTGTTCTTCCTTGGAATCCGTTGAGAGATGTGCTCTTGGATTCTCTTTGAACTTGTTTGGTTTGAGATGGGGATGGAGGATCCAGCATTTGTCCTTGAGATGACCTTTTTTCTTGCAATGATCACACCACCAAACCTTTCTTTCATCTTGCTTGTAGTGGCCTTTGTTCGCAAGAAGAAGTTTTCCTTTTCCACTAAACAATCTGAGAGACCCTTGCTCTCTTTGGACTTGAAAACACACCTCATCAAGACTTGAGAGTCTATCCGCACGGAGGATATGCTTGATAAGATCATTGTACGATGGATGTAAGGTCAATAGGAGGCCAAAGACCTTGTCTTGCTCACGCCTCTCATTGAGAACCGCAGGGTCCATGGTGCTTGGCCTCAACATTTCAAGTTCAGCCCAAAGTGACCGAAATCTTCCAAGGTGCTTAGTGAACTCCATGTCATCTTGCTTGAGAGAGTTGATGGCTCTTTTAACTTCAAAGACTCGGCTGAGATTGGAGACATTCCCGTAGATGTGTTTGAAGTTCCCCACAACTCCTTCGCCGTTTCACAATATGAGTAAGCTTCAAGGATGGAGGCTTCAAGGGATCCTTGAATGATGGCAAGCACGGTCTGATCTTCTTGGAACCATTTAGCCTCTTCGGCCATGATTTCTTCAGCCCTTTCCTCATCTCCAACGGCAACCTCCTTGATTTCAAGCGTCTTCTCCACATGCTTCCACAAGCCTCGACCACAAAGTGCCGTCTTTGTGGTCCTAGACCAGAGGAGATAGTTCTCTCCTTTGAGAGTAACCGGGATCATCAATGGCTTATTACTTTCCATTTGCAATGATCTTGACACAAGACTGAGTAGATCGAATGAGATGAGAGAATGAAGAGATATTGAGTAAAGCGAATGAGCGAACAAGAGAGAATGAACTAGAACGAATGGAGAGAATGAACGAACAAGAGAGAATAGAGATTAAAGAACCCAAGAATATGCGGATTAGAGAATAGAGAATGTGATTAGAGAGATTTAGAAACAAGAATCATGAAGATCCATGGAGAATAGAGAAAGAAAAGTAGAAATCGATTTCATTATCAAGGAGAGAATAAAGTTGTATATTTGCAAAAGAGGGAGGCTACAACTTATATATGAGCTACAAAAAGGAGACAGTCTAAACGTAAATGATTAGGTGGCGCCGCAAATCCCAAAGTGGTCCACACCACTCCAACGTTCTTTTTGCCCTCATCCAAATGCGCTCTCCTTGTTTTGAATATGTGATGGGCCTTTGTGAGGCCTAAACCAGCTTCTAAAACACTCTCCCAAAGCCTGATTCAAGTCTTTACACATTCGGCCTTGTTCATGGTTCGTCCGTACGGACGTACGGAAGTCCATACGGATGAAATGCACTTATTCTTCTTCTTGATCAATAGGTATCGATGTGGAGCTCTCAGCCATGCTCGATAAGATCAGTTTGGGGACATTGTACTTGCGGTAGTACGACCTCTATTCCAACCTTGTCCACCAGTTTCTTGCAACCGCACGCGTCTACTACAGATACGAGGTCCACCGCGACGCTTTGGAGGGCACTCTGACCTTCCTGATTTGGGGCATCCGTTACAGGCTGCCAATCCCTGACCTCTGCGACATCTATGGATTAGACCGCAATCTCAGGCAGTAGCTCTGCCTACTCAGTTTCATGATGTGTAGGTTTTCTGGAGGCACATCGATCTAGGAACCTACCACTTCAACTCTACGACGCAGATAGACGTTCGCCACCCCACTCTTCGTTGCATCGTCCGCATTCTGAGCACCACTCTCCTCTGTAAGATAGAGCCAAACAAGTTGCGGATTTCTGAGTTGATCCTCCTCTACAAGGCTGTCGGCGACCTAATTACTGAGGATAGATATGAGTGGCCGGAGTTGAACCTTGCGGTCAACATGGGCGCCGTCTTTGCGCACCACCTGGTCTCTCTGAAGACCAAGCCTTTCTCCGGACGCAACTACGCCACTGCACGGAAGACCGAGTCGGTCGGCAGCCTCCTCACTCCCATCTTCAGGCATTTCGGTATCTCCACTTCAGAGAGCTCGATTGTCACAGCTTGCTCTCTCATGGATGAACAGCATATGCAGCACATGCGTTGGCTGAAGCCAACTCGACGTTGGTGTCTTCCCACGACTGACGGCGAGCTCTTTGTGTATCTCCCCAACCGAGCTCTGACCACCATTGAAGGCGATGCCTCCAAGCTGCGTTTCGATCCAGATCCCAACTTGCTTTCGGTTGCTTGATATATCATGGTTTTTACCCACTTTCAACCATGATATAAGTTTTTTTTCAGAGTCTTTTAGGTAGTTCTAGAGTCTTTTAAAGTTCTTTTCAGGATATAGGCACATATGGAGCTAAATTAGATTATTGGAAGCTTTTGAAGAAATCTGGAGTTGAAGCAATACGGGGAACTGAAGCTCAGCATTGATCGATACCCGAGCAGCATCGATCGACACCATTCATTTGAAAGAGTCACGATTAAAGCCCCAATTATCGATCGATACCATTTATAGTATCGATCGATACCAGTAATCAGAACGCGCAACAAAACTGAAGATGAACCAGAAGTTTTCCTTATTTTTCGATTAGATTCCAATACGTGTTTTAGCTATATAATTAGGTTTTTGAGCCTCCAGAAGGACACCTTGTGATTTCTGGAGAGAGAGTATTCTGCAATTGAGTTTTTGGGAGAAGAACCTTGAACCCTTTTTTGTATTCCTACTCTATTTCATTTATGATATCTATTTTATTCATGATCTTTGTCATATTCACCATGTCTGAGTAGATTCTCTGTTAGGCTTAGGGTTGTTTAAAGGGTGCTTGATGAATTATTAGATCTGATTTATTTGTTAGGAAATATCCATAGAGCTCTTCACCTAGACTTGAAATTAATGCTTATTCTAGCCTCGCGAACTAGAATATGATGTTAGGTTGATTAATTGGCACGAAAGTGTGGTTAGTTTCCTGATCTAGTGTTTGGTGAGCAAAAGACCTATTCGCAAAGAAATTTGGTTTAGGATTTTGTGAACAATTGAACTTGAGTGTTAATGCTTGTTTGAATTTATAGAATTTGCAAAGAAATTTGGAATTCTAGGTTTAGAGATAGATAGTTTTCGCAACGACAGTTGGTTTACTTTATATCCGTGTTTCAAGTTCAAGAGCAGAGCTTAATTCTTTCCTGACATTTAAATCTGATTGATAATTCTGATTTGCCTGCAAACTTCCCAAAAACCTAGCGTTTTCCCCATTGATTTATCACCTTGTTTTAATCATTTTGTTATTCTTAATTACATTCATCTAGCT
This sequence comes from Crucihimalaya himalaica, assembly GCA_004349715.1. Taxonomy (NCBI): domain Eukaryota; kingdom Viridiplantae; phylum Streptophyta; class Magnoliopsida; order Brassicales; family Brassicaceae; genus Crucihimalaya; species Crucihimalaya himalaica. The sequence goes on along the minus strand of SMJT01000083.1, from coordinate 712,774 downwards.
TAGCTTAATTCTCATTCTGAAATTTATTGAGTGATATCTTGAGTCTCTGTGGTTCGACCCCTATATACTGCAGCTACTGCTTTAGTACTTTTAGGGTATTATCTTTGAGCGTATATGCAAGCATCGATCGATACTCCCATTGTATCGATCGATACCAGAGACTTTCCACTGCCGATTCGTCTACAGATCTACCTGATACATATGAGATTTTTGCTGTCACCACTCCTGCTGAACCTTGGTATGCCGACATAACCAACTACCTTGCTGCTGACTACGAACCCAAGCACCTCAAGAAGTATGTCAAGAAGAAATTCATGCGAGATGTCATACGTTACTTCTGGGATGAACCATATCTGTACAAGCACTGTTCTGATGGGATTTACAGAAGGTGTATAGCTGAATCTGAGGTACCAGAGATTTTGTTTCATTGCCATGGATCTGAGTATGCTGGGCATTTCGCCACGTTCAAAACAGTATCTAAGGTTCTGCAAGCGGGTTTCTGGTGGCCTACCATGTTCAAGGATGCTCACACCTTCATCTCTCATTGTGATGTGTGTCAGAGAAGAGGGAAAATCAGCAAGCGCCATGAGATGCCGCAGAACTTCATCCTTGAGGTTGAAGTCTTTGACTGCTGGGGTATTGATTTTATGGGACCGTTTCCTCCATCGCGACAAAACAGATACATATTGGTCGCCGTCAACTACGTCTCCAAGTGGGTAGAAGCAATTGCTAGTCCTACCAACGATTCTGCCGTGGTTCTGAAACTGTTCAAGTCCATCATATTTCCTCGATTCGATGTCCCCAGAGTTGTCATCAGTGATGGTGGTACTCACTTCATCAACAAGATCTTCGAGAAGCTGATGAGAAAGTATGGAGTTCATCACCGCGTTGCCACACCATACCATCCTCAGACCAGCGGACAAGTAGAGGTCTCCAACAGACAGATCAAGGAGATTTTGGAGAAGACAGTCGGCATTACACGGAAGGATTGGGCACTGAAACTCGACGACGCTCTTTAGGCTTACAGAACTGAGTTCAAGACACCGCTTGGCACCACACCATTTCATTTGCTGTATGGAAAAGCATGCCATCTTCCTGTTGAGATCGAGCACAAAGCACCTTGGGCTACTAAACTGATGAATTTCGACATCAAGTCTGCTGCTCAGAGGCGATTGATTCAGCTGAACGAATTGGATGAAATCAGACACTTCGCCTATGAGAACTCCAAACTGTACAAGGAGAGGACCAAAGCCTATCATGACAAGAAGATCCTTTCTTGCTAATTTGAACCAAATGACCAGGTGCTGCTGTATAACTCTCGTTTACAATTGTTTCCTGGGAAATTGCGTTCTCGTTGGTCAGGTCCTTTCACAATCAAGGAGGTCCATCCACACGGTGCAGTTGTATTGGTAAGTTCTGAAGGAAAGGAGTTCAATGTCAATGGATAGTGGGTGAAACACTATTAGGCGAAAGCCACCATTCCAGATGGCCATATTGTGCCTCTGGCTGAGCCACCAGCTGCCTGACTGCTCTCCATGTCAAGCTAAAGACATTAAACAAGCGCTTGGTGGGAGGCAACCCACTGGTGAATCTGTACATAGGTTTGTGTTTTGATTTTTCGTTTTTGTTTTTGTCTTGTGTCATCACGTGAACCAGATACCAGAGCCAAACGAGAATTGAGCTGTTACGCTGAGCATCGATCGATACCACTTACTCTATCGATCGATACTCAGCACCCAGGTAGGTTTTTCTAAAAAATCCTCGAGTTTAATCAACAATCCTTCACAATCATATTGATCGACGCCGCCTCCTCCTCTCTCTCACTCTCACAACTTTTTCAATTTTTCATCGTTTTCTTCGATTTTCATCTCTATTCCACTCGGATTTTTGCCCACATTATCATTCCATTACTCATTCCTTCGGTCTACAAGGTAATGTACTCGATTTCACCATTCTAAATTCTTTGACAGATTCGATTTTGGGTTTCCTTTGATGTGAAGTTTTTTGCTTTGTTTCTTGTCATCTTTAGCTTTAGGGGAATGGAATTGATGTATTAGGACTAAAATGGATTTGATAGAGATGGAATAGATTTAGGAATTCGATTTTAGGATGATAGATTGGACATTGTGATGTTTTGTACCGAACCTTGCGATTCTGTCTCGAGTATCGATCGATACACCCTTGGTATCGATCGATACCTGACTTGTTCGCTACACCTGTGCCTATACTCCGAGTATCGATCGATACCCCCTTGGCATCGGTCGATACCCCCTTGGTATCGGTCGATACCTGCACCTTTTCGACGCACGAGCTAATATGCTTCTGTTTTCTTTTTGATTTCCTCTCAGATGGCTCCCCGCAAGAAGGCACGACAGGATGACGCTTCCGGTTCTAATCCACCACGCCGCAACTTCAATCTTCAAGAAGAGGTGGAAGCGTTATGTGGCTCCTATTGGCACGCCGGTGTTGTGACCGCTATTCTTACCGCCGATCGCTACAGAGTCCTGAAGGGAGGTTTCACGGATAATACAGGTCCACAGAGTTTCATTGAGGTCCACATCAGTGACCTGAGAGCTGCGCCGCGACGTTTCACGATGCACATACCTTTTGGCGACACATTGGTCTTGGAGCCTACCACTCCAAGACCACGACACAGATAGACATCCGCCATCCGACGCTGCCCTGCATTGTTTGCATTCTGAGCACTACTCTTCTCTGCAAGATGGAGCCGAACAAACTGAGGATCTCAGAGCTGATTATACTATACAAGGCCATTGGCGACCTTATTCCTGAGGACAGGTACGAGTGGCCCGAGCTAAACCTCGCGGTCAACATAGGCGCTCTCTTTGCCCACCATTTGGTCTCTAAAGACCAAACCCTTCACTGGCCGCAACTACGCCACAGCGCAGAAGACTGAGTCGGTCGGCAGCCTCCTCACCCCCATCTTCGAGCATTTCGGCATCTCCACTTCTGCTTGCTCGATTGTCACCACTCGTTCTCTGATGGATGAGCAGCATATGCAGCACATGCGTTGGCTGAAGCCAACTCGTCGCTGGTGCCTACCCACGACGGACGGAGAGCTCTTTGTGCAGCTCCCCAACCACATTCTGACCCAGATCGGCGATGACCCTTCTCGGCAGCACTTCAATCCAGATCCGAGTCTGCTTTTGGTTGCTCCGTCCGCGCGTGTTCGCGGCCCACATCAGCTCCCATCTATCCCTGTCGCTGCAGGCGAGACACCAGCGGCTGACTTTGCTGGAAGTCAGCCTCGTGATTCTCAGCACCGCCAGACATCTGCTCCTACTCCTTCATTTCCTCCACCACCGGTTCTGCCGATGGAGACTGCCACTTTTCAGAGGTATGTCGTGGAGAGTCTTCAGAGCATCTGGTATGCTGTATCTCGCTGACGCTGCATATCGTCCACTGAAGACGACCACTCCACTCCTGGCCCTTCATCTCGCTATGCTGTTTCAGATGACGACGATGATTCAGACGACTAGTCTCTGCTCCTGGGTTCCACATTTTATTTTCTTCTCTTTTCTTTTGTTTCGCTTTCTTTTCTGAACTTATTTATCTCCTTGTCAGTGTTTGTTGGAACTTATGGCTATCTATTGATTCTGTTTCTTCTAACTGTGTTCTCTGATCTCAGTAGACACAATTTCGAGTTTCAGGATCCCGACAAAGACCATGGTATCAATCGATACTCCCTCAGTATCGATCGATACCCATTATATTCCCACGGTACTGTCGAGCTAACTTTCAGCCATTTCTGTTCGTATGCTTTCTCTTGCTTTCTCTAGGCTAAATAACACTGGGACAGTGTTGTTTAAGTCTGGGGGAGGTAGTTACTGACATTTGGGTTTGTTTTTCTTAGAGTCAGTCCTTTTGAGTCAAATTTTTGTTTTATTGAGTCAAAACCAGTTGGAGATTATGAACCTTTGCTTGATTTCATTATTCTGACTTTGATTTTAAGTAACCATTTGTCACAGAAACAGCTCTAAGATCGACTAATGAAAAATCCAAAGACCTGACGCAGTTGACCAGGGAAACACCCATGGTTCCAGCAAATGGTCTTTCTAAATCTGCTGAGCCAAATCTTTGCACTTCACCTCTGAGGTTGATATTTACTGAACTTGATTCATCATTCATATCTGACATAGGAACCCATTTGTTTGAAAATTATGGTATAATCCTCTCCCTTGATATGTGTTGATACAGAATGTGGCATTAAAGATGAAATGATTTCCGCCGAGTAGAGGGCTAGGAACATTTCCCTGTGATCCCATTTTTTCTACTTGGATAAGGAATGATCACACAAGAAGTCTGAGCGAGGCTAGGAAACATTTCCAGTGACCCCATTATTCGCCTAAAGACTTTTGATACTCTGAGAGGGGAGAACTGGGATTCGGTGGCAAACACCATCAATACTCACGTCTCAAACCTTGATTTGTATACTGCAAAGCTAAAAGAAAAATAAGAAAATAAAGAGAACATAAAAAGAGATATCTGGGGGAGAGGTAAATAATACCAGAAGTATGCGATTTGGGTGGTTCCTTAGTCACGAATATCGTAATGAGTAAGAATCTATAAGGTTCCTGAATATCAACAACAAGATTGAAACGACAATGAAGGATTAAGTAATGATTGATGCTGTGAGATAAATGTGTGGATAATGGGAAGGCTGCGACTGTCTATGGAGAGTACATGGTGGTCAGATCCGAAACTGTTTAAGTGATGATTGGGAGCTTGAGAAAGGAGTCATTTCAATATCTCAAGAAAAGGTTAGTCTCTATTTTTTTCAAACCTCTTTCTCTGTTTGGTTTTCTGTTTGCTTGAGGGCAGCAAAGAACTAATGTCTGGGGAGTTTGATATATCTATGGTTTTTACCCACTTTCAACCATGATATAAGTCCTTTTCTCAGAGTCATTTTAGGTAGTTCTAGAGTCTTTTAAAGTCTCTTTTCAGGAATATGGCACATATGGAGCTAAATTGGATTATTGGAGCTTTTGAAGAAATCTGGAGTTGAAGCAATACGGGGAACTGAAGCTCAGCATCGATCGATACCCGAGCAGCATCGATCGACAGCCAATTCATTTGAATGAGTCCAACGATTAAAGCCCAAGTATCGATCAATACCATTTAGAGTATCGATCGATAACCAGTAATCAGAACGCGCAAACAAAACCGAAGATGAAGCTAGAAGTTTTCCTTATTTTCGATTAGATTCCAATACTTGTTTTAAGCTATATAATTAGGTTTTTGAGCCTCCAGAAGGACACCTTGTGATTTCTGGAGAGAGAGTATTCTGCAATTGAGTTTTTTGGGAGAAGAACTTGAACCTTTTTTGTATTCCTACTCTATTTCATTTATGATATCTATTTTATTCATGATGTTTGTCATATTCACCATGTCTGAGTAGATTCTCTGTTAGGCTTAGGGTTGTTTAAAGGGTGCTTCATGAATTATTAGATCTGATTTATTTGTTAGGAAATATCCATAGAGCTCTTCACCTAGACTTGGAATTAATGCTTATTCTAGCCTCGCGAACTAGAATATGATGTTAGGTTGATTAATTGGCATGAAAGTGTGGTTAGTTTCCTGATCTAGTGTTTGGTGAGCAAAAGACCTATTCGCAAAGAAATTTGGTTTAGGATTTTGTGAACAATTGAACTTGAGTGTTAATGCTTGTTTGAATTTATAGAATTTGCAAAGAAATTTGGAATTCTAGGTTTAGACATAGATAGTTTTCGCAACGACAGTTGGTTTACATTATATTCGTGTTTCAAGTTCAAGAGCAGAGCTTAATTATTTCCTGACATTTGAATCTGATTGATAATTCTGATTTGCCTGCAAACTTCCCAAAAGCCTAGCGTTTTCCCCATTGATTTATCACCTCGTTTTAATCGTTTTGTTATTCTTAATTACATTCATCTAGCTTAGCTTAATTCTCATTCTGAAATCTATTGAGTGATATCTTGAGTCTCTGTGGTTCGACCCCTATATACTGTAGCTACTGCTTTAGTACTTTTAGGGTATTATCTTTGAGCATATCATTGCTCCGACTACACGTGTACGCGCTCCGCCATGCCTATTTTCTACTCTGAGTGATGCTGATGCCGTACCCGCAGCTGACTTTGCTGGAAGTCAGCCCCGATGTTCACAGCGCCACCAGACACTTGCTCCTGCACCTTCCTTCCCTCCGCGTCCAGACTTGCCGATGGAGACTACCACCTTTCAGAGGTACGTCGTGGAGAGCATTTGAGCCGCCGTCTCTCGTTGCCGCTGCATGTCATCTACGGACGCCCACTCTTCCACACCCGGCCCTTCATCCCGATACTCCGTCTCCGACACTGATGATTTAGATGATTAGACTCTCTGTTTCCTTGGTTTCACGTTTTTCCCTTTCCCTGTTCTTTTTCTTTTCTTTATCTTTCAATTTGAAATTTTAGGTCTCATTGTCAGTACTCTATTTGTGTTGAACTTGTGGCTATCTTATGATTTTGTTGCTTCTAACTTGTGTTCTAGTGATCTAACAGTGCTTCATCTAACATTTGGCTCTCTGGACACGATTTTGGGCATTAGTTTCACGAAAAAGGATCATAGTATCGATCGACACACTACTGGTATCGGTCGATACTCAGCAAGCATCGGTCGATACCGGTTAAAATATCGATCGATACCCAATATCACACACGGTAACCTTTGTGAAATCCTTCAGCCACTCTGTTCTTTTGCTTTCTTTTACCTTCTCTAGGCTAGATAACACTGGGGACAGTGTTGTTTAAGTCTGGGGGAGGTAGTTACTTACATTGTGTTTGTTTTTCTTAGAGTCAGTTATCTTTGAGTCAAATTTTGTTTTCTTGAGTCAAAACCTATTGGAGATTATGAACTTTTGCTTGAATCAATTGCTCTGACTTTGTTTTTAAGTAACCAGTGTTACAGAATCAGCTCTAAGATCGACTAATGTAAAATCCAAAGACTGAACAGTTGACTAGAAGACACCCATGTCTCCAGCAGATTTCTTCTAAAACTTGAGCCAAATTATGCACTTCATTTCTGAGGTTGGTGTTTACTGAACTTGATTCATCATTCATATCTGACAAAGGAACCCATGTGTTTGAAAATTATGGTATACCTCTCCCTTGACACACGTTGATACAAACAAAAAAAATGCATGAAAGATGAAATGATTTCCGCCGAGTAGAGGGCTAGGAACACTTCCTGTGATCCCATTGTTCTACTTGGAGAAGGAATGATCGCACAAAGGTCTGAAGCGAGGGGTAGGAACATTTCCCGAGACCCTGTTATTCGCCTAAGACTTTTGATACTTTGAGAGGGGAGAACCGGGGATTCGGTGGCAATTACCATCAATACTCGCGTCTCAAACCTTGATTTGTATATGCAAAGCTAAATCCAAAATCAAGAGAATAATACAAGAGATAAGTCTGGGGGAGAGGAGAACAATACCAAAGTATGAAACTTGGGTGGTTCCTTGGTTATTATATCGCATGAGGAAGACTCTAAAAGGTTCTTAAACATCAGCAACAGTGATGAAACGGCAATGAAGGATTTAGTATGTTGATGCTTGGAGATAATGTGTGGAATCTGGGAAGTTGCAAATGTCTACGGAGAAGTACATGGTGGTTAGATCCGAAACTGATTAGGTGACATCTAGAGAGCTTGGAAAAGGGGTCATTACAATGCTTCAAGAAAAGGTGAGTCTCCGTGATTTCAAACCTCTTTCTCTAGTTTGGTTTTCTGTTTGCTTGAGGGCAAGCAAAGACTAAGTCTAGGAGAGTTGATATATCATGGTTTTTACCCGTTTTTAACCATGATATAAGTCTTTTTATTGAGTCTTTTGAGTATTTTTAGAGTCTTTCAGAGTCTTTTCAGGAATTAGGCGCAACTGGAGCTAAATTAGATTTATCGAAGCTTTTGAAGCATCTCGGAGCTGAAGCAGTTCGGAGACTGAAGCTCAGTATCGATCGACACCCATGCAGTGTCGATCGACACCATCATCCGGAAGAAACACGACTGAGAATCCTAGTATCGATCGATACCATTTATGGTGTCGGTCGATACCGATAGTCAGAACGCACATTCTTCAGAAAACCCGAAGAAGAAACAGAAGATTTCCTTATTTTTGCAATGAACTCAAAAGCGTCTATTAGCTATAAAATTAGGTTTTTCAGCCTCAAGAGGGCATACATTGATTTTTGGAGATAAAGTGTTTTTGCAATAGAGTTTTGGGAGAAGAATCTTTATGATATCTATTTTATTCATTGTGTTTATTTCATTCACCATGTCTGAGTAGATTCTTTGTTAGGTTTAAGGTTATTCAAAGGTATTTGATGAATTGTTAAATTAGATTTAATTGATAGGAAAATCTATAGAGTTTTTCACCTAGACTTGAGATTAATGCTCATTCTAGCCTCGCGAACTAGAATCTGATATTAGGTTGATAAATTGACACGAAAGTGTGATTAGTTTCCTGAACTAGTGTTTAGTGAGCAAAAGACCTACTCGCAAAGAAATTTGGTTTAGGATTTTGTCAACAATTAAACCTGATCGTTAATGCTTGTTTGAATTCATATAATTTGCAAAAAAATTTGGAATTCTAGGTTTAGACATAGATAGTTTTCACAACGACAGTTGGTTGATTTTACATCTGTGTTTGAAGTTCAAGAACAGTACTTATTTTATTTCCTGACATTTTATTTGATTGACAATTCTGATTTACTTGCGAATTTCCCTAGGCCTAGCGTTTTCCTCACTGATCTTACTACTTGATTTTAATTGTTTTGTTATTTTTGATTACATTCATTTTGCTTAGCTTAATTCATATTCTGGAATTTATTGAGTGACAATCTTGAGTCTTTGTGGTTCGACCCCTAGATACAACTACTGCTTAGATACTTTAGGATATTATATTTGAGCATATCACTTATCAGCTTCAGAGTTATTCAAATAAGGAATAATGTAAATTAAATAGATGAAAACATGGAACAAAGCTCCGAATATCATCTAAAACTTCAAAGATGTCGTTATGTGATGTATCCTCATCAATTAGCTGAATCAAATGGAGTGAATCCGAGTAAACTTGGATATCATCCAAACGAGAAAAGAGTAGGTCCCTTAAGCCTTCCCGAATAGCAGTTGCGTCTGCCACTAGAGCAGAGGCAACATGAGATCTCGGAACTGCTCTAGTTCTCTCAAAAGACGATGAATCGTTCGATCGAATAATCCAAGAAATACAACTTCTAAGCGTAGTCACATTCGAGGCCGCATCAACATAGCAAGCATACTTCTTACTCCGGGATGCTGGCACTTCTCTTATTTCCAAGCACCGTGGCTTAGGAAGAACTTCTTGTGCTGCATTATATGCTTTTTCTTCAGCTATTGACTTCTCAAGAACATTCTAAGGCGTGAATTGCTTCTCAGCAAACACAAATTGATTACGAGCTGTCCACAGATTCCAGCAAATCCAAGGAAATATCCAAGTAGTCATGCCCGTTGGAGGAAGAGTCGTCATAAACTTTGAAGAAAAAAGAAAATCCAAATTCGATCCACTTTAACTTAGGGGCAGTCTTGTTACCGGTGTGATATCCCAAACATCTTAAGCAAATTGACAATCACGAAACACATGTAGAGTAGTCTCTTGCTCCCCACATATGATACATGTACCACTCTGATTAACTCCACGCTGGAGTAAGTTTACACCAATAGGTAGTGAGTCCTTAGCTATTCTCCATAGAAAATGTCTGACCTTCGGATTTTTACTGCACCATATGATGTGTTGCCAATTGAATTTTTTTTCATGTTAATTTACTTCCAGTGTAGAAAGAATACCATGTCCAGATCGAGTTGAATACGTTCCTTTCTTAAGTGGTAACCAAGTCATAGCGCCCTTTCAGCGTGAAGGGGGAACTGGAGAAGCCTAATATTTATCCTCATAAAGAGGAATACATTGTCGAACTTTAATCCAATCCCATGAACTTGTATCAGGTATCATTAGATCCGAGACTTTAAGCTCGCTATCCTTCAAAGTCTGCGGTCCATATGAGATTGTAGAGCAGACATAGACAACCATGGATCTTCCTAGACCTTATTTGGATCCCATTACCAACACGCCAACCCACTCCTAACTTTAAAACCTCTCAATCAGCAAGAATGCTTTCCAGCCATGAGAATGATTCGCAAAGCAGCCTATATCCGAAAAAGATGAATTATATCAGTACTTGCCTAGAAAGACTCTAGCAAATAACGATTTGGGATCTTGAATTAGGCTCCAGCCAAGCTTATCTAAGAAAGCATTGTTAAATGCTTCTAAATCTCGTAAGCTTAATCCTCTTGCATTTTTTGGAACTGTGAGCTTCTCCCATGAGATACAACTTATTTTTCGCACATCCGGTTTATCATCCCACCAAAACCGACTAAATACAGACTGGAGTTGCTTACAGATTGAAATTGGGAGCTTAAACACGTCACAGTATGTGTAGTAGGCATTGCAAAGAGAATAACTTTAAGTAGAACTTGTTTTCTGCAGGTGATAAAAATCTTGAATTCCAAGATTGAGATCTTTGTGTATTTTGTTCAGTATAGCTGCGAATACGTCCTTTTTCTTTCTTCCAAGATTCTCAGGTATACCTAAATACTTTCCCGTCCCCCCCCCCCCCTCTTCCTTTTTTATTCCTAGACCTCCCATGACCCTTCTTTTCTGCGCCTGAGGTGTTTTTCGAGGAAAACGTAATAGAAGATTTATGTAGATTAATGTATTGGCTTGAAGCCTTTTCATATTGCTTTAGGATCGACAGTAGAGCCTCACAATTGGTCACATTAGACTTGCAAAAAAACATAATATCATCAGCAAAGAGGAGATTACTGACTTCAGGACTATGTAAAGAGACCCTAATACCAGAGAGCAACCCATCTTGTTGAGCAACATTACACAGTCCTGACAAAACCTCCGTACAAAGGATGAAAAGATAGGGAGAAAGAGGATCCCCCTGTCTTAAACAACTCGACGAAATCGCTTTCCCTTGGGGAGAGCCATTGATAACGAATGAGTATGAAACAGATGTCACACATTTCATTATCCAATTAATCCATATTAGTTGGAAACCTAATCTCTCAAGAACAACCATGAGAAAACCCCACTCAATGCGATCATACGCCTTACTCATGTCTGTTTTAACCATCACTGATCCAAATATTCTTGCTTTTGAAGTCCATAAATAGTGTAGCGGTTCATGAGTGATTAGGAAATTATCCGCTATCGCACGTCTTGGTACAAAAGCAGTTTCATTTTCAGGAATCAAACTTGGGAGTATAGGCTGTAGGTGCTTGGTGAGAATTTTGCAATAACTTTTTAGAACACATTGCACAGAGCAATCGGTCTATAGTCTGCAACCTTCTTTGGAACAGTACCCTTTGGAATAAAAGTAATATTGGTGACGTTTTGGGAATGTTGCATCGAACCCAAAGTGAAGAAATGTTGTACTTCTCTCACAAAATCTCCACCAATAGATGTAAAAAATGATTGGAAAAAAACTATCGAGAACCCGTCCAGGCCTGATGCCTTTTTTGAGTTAATAGCAAAGAGTGCCAATATGATCTCTTCCTTAGAAGGAACACCGATAAGATAGTTATTCATTTCTTGCGAAATACGTGGTGACAAAACTTTTTAACCACTTCATAGTAACCATTAGACCGAGTCGTGAAAATATCACGAAAATAGTCCGAGATTAACCTCGTAAACTCTTGCTCCTCATAAAAGGAATTTCCAGTATCATCTTCTAGCACTGTTAGACGGTTTAGTATTCGCCTTCCTCTAGTCACATGAAAAAGTAAGTTGAATGGTTATCCCCTCCTTGTAACCATAAGACTCTACTCCTTTGTTTCCAGAAGGATTCCTCCTCTTTATAAACTTCCTCAAGCTCCTTAGAGATCTTAAGATCTTAGCAATGAGTGTCGGATTAGGTACTGACGATGAAAGCTATTCCTCAAGTAGAATTTGATTAGCTCTTATCCGATTCTTACTATTACAGTTTTGCTCTTTTGTCCACTCGATTATGCTCTGACGACAAGCAATTATCTTTTTCTCTAATGTTTGGTTCCCACACTCCTTCTAAGTCTTGTCAATGAGGGCATGTACTTCCTCTTTATCACATAGTGTTCTGTCAAATCTAAAACAGCTCTTTCGTTTAAGCTGTGAATCATCAATAAACATAACAAAGGGGTGATTGTCAGATCCTTCGAAGCGTAACTACTCAGCCCTACCTGAGGGAAACTCCTCAATCAAGTCACCATTAGATAGTATTCTATCCAGTTGTACCTGAACAAAGTGATCATATCTCATACCCCCCCCCCCCCCCATGAAAGAGGATTTCCAGAATGTTTTAAGTCCCAAAACCCATTATGTGAGTAAAAGCTTATGAAGTTAACAAATGGTCCTTCATGTCTAGAAGGACCTCCTTTCTTCTCATTATGATCTACTATATCATTGAAGTCTCCCATAAGTAACCAAGCCCCACTCCGGTTGGCTTTGATTTGTGAAAGTGTATCCCACACTTCTTTTCATTTATCGCTCACAGGATGACCATAGCCAAAGGTTAACTAAAACATCTTGGACCTGTATACAATTCTTGTATCAATAAAATTCGCACACGGCGAAATAACAATTAAATCAGTATCAATGTTCCAGAAGAATGTTAAACCTCCACTTAATACCATCGGAGGAACAATACCTTCCCCCATCCATTGAAAAATAAGGAAAACAACATCATCTTAATTCTTCGTTTCCATGACAAACGTTATGTCAGAAAATAATTTCAGTCTTATTTCTTTTAGAAGTCAAACGGTAAAGCAGCTTCCAAACCCTTGACAATTCCAACTAGTTGTAATCATTTTTTTGAATGGAGGGTTTAAGAGAAACCACCAAACCCTTACAAGAGAAAGGTACTAAGACCTTATTAATTGAAGCAACAAGATTTGAATTCATATCCTCAGATTGAGGAACAACATCATAATGAACTCCTAGCTTTGACGTTCCAATCACTGGACGCTCCACACTTGGGTTTTTCCTTGGGGAACTCTGAACCAGTACCGCAGGACGTTTTCGCGACAATGGTCTTGTGATAGGGCTTGATCCTCGCCTTCTGCGAATTGTCTTTGCCTGCACATTTCTTTTTGTTATTGGATTTGGTCTAAGTTTCCTCCTAACAACCTCTCTCAGCTCCCTAGATTCTCCACCCGATCCCAAAGCAAACGGGACAACCTCCTTATTTAGAGAACGACCAGACTTCTCTTGAGATGTTTGTTGGCTTTCATTGTCCTCTATAGGGAATTCATCACCTCCAAGATCAAGAGCATTAGCCAAATAATTTTTTTGCTTTTGACAAATGGCATTCTTTAGAAGGTTCTGATGCAACTCCATTCAAGGTAATAGTAACATCCATAAGTTCTTCTGAAGAGCCAAGTCTGTCAAAAACTGAAGTAAGAGGGAATATAGCTTGCTCCACTCGTTCTAGAGCTGGTCTCCTTTCTCTGGACTTTGCTGAACATGTGTCCTCATGCGTCAATTCAATCCAATCTAGGACCGGTCTTCTTTTCATTAGCTGGTGATGGTTCATCCAAGGGAAGATCCAAACGTTCTAAGATTGGCATTTTTCCTCTAGCCTTAGCCATTCTCTCAATGGATGAAATTGCCTCTATCTCCTTTGAAAGTCCACTTGTAGACTTTTCTTTTGATTGATCTTCATGCGACGGTAAAACAGCTACTGTTTGTTCTTTTGGGGACCTGCTTCCAGGAGGCGAACGATCAGGATGAGATATGTTCCTCCTATAATATGACATATGCTTATCTCTAGAGAGGTAATTTCTGCTTCCTGATGGATTATATCTCCTGGAATCATACCTAGATCTCGATAGGTAGACTGCGCTTTAAAAACGAAACTAGTCCTTGATACATGCAGATCTTCTTTACTCTTTCTATTCTGATAAGAACGGGGATCATGATCTCGCTTCGTCAAATGGTGTTGGTCCTTAACTTCAGAACTTGGTAGATATCTAGGAGGAGACCTACTCTGATATCGATGGTTGGTAGGCACACAAACTTTGTCGACCTTAGTGTTGGCGTTACCCGCTTTATATCTTGCATTGGAAGCTTCAAAATGCTTCGTTCTTGAGAATTTTTTTTTCTCCTCTTTTCTTCGTTTATCTGCTTCTACCATGTTATTAGATGTAAAACCTTTATGATATATATGCTTGAAAACTTCAACCACCCAAAAGTATTTACTTTGTTGCATCTTATACATAGGAAAACAACATTCAAGTTTCAATGCATATCTCTTCATTTGTTGCAAAATTCATGAAATTTTGCAATCCATTTTTGAATTTTTCTGTCATTTTGCCAGTCTTTGGGTTTCTTCGCGAGTATATCCTCTGTCGAGATTGATAAATATTAGATTGAGAAGAATACATATTTATTTTTATTGTTTGTTTAGCATCCCAATCTATTCAAAAATCAATCTCTTTATATTAGACAATTTTTTACATTAAAGACACGACAACAACATTTTTATGTCGTTAATAGTTCAGTATAAATGTTGGTGAAACATTTTTCCAGAGTAACCAAAACTAAAGATGACTTAACAACTTGTTATTTTATTGTTGATAGTTTGGTACAAAATTCAGTAAGAACATTTTTTGTATGTTTATATGTAGTGGGTTTTAACAACTCATTTTAACGATGTTATTATGTTGCTAAATAGTGACGAATTAGCGACATCATATTTTCTTGTCGCATAACCACATATATATTGTGTCATCAGATTTAACATGTTTTCAGTGTTTCTGTATATGTCGTTAAATTTTTTTTAATGGTGTTAAAACGACGTATTTAGATATCGTAATATAGCAACATATTAACGTAATTATATGTCATTTTTATGTCTTTAATGCAACGCTTTTTATGATGTTTAAAAGATGACATTACTATTCATTTTTAGTGGACATGTTTTCTTATAGTGTTATCACTCTTACAACGTTTTCTCTAATACATTATTACACACATAGACATATATTATAGTAAGCAATTTTTAATGTGTTAATTTGCATAAAATATCACGGTCCCAACAGTATTAATTTATAGAGGTTTTACTGTATCTAGATTGGCCAAAATCACAAACAACAGCATATCTATTATTTAAATCTTCTGATTAGCTTTATAAGTTGAACTTAAAATTTTCCTCTTGTTGTGAACTACTATAAGCATTGTGTTTTTTCTATAAATTATAACAAAACTTTCTACAATTAAGATCAGGCTCTTAGAATATTTTGGTTGTTGCTTAGGGTCAACTTTGGATAAATACAACTTTGCATTCACTAGTCTTATGTGGAGCTTTAACAAATCATGTGCTAATAATAAGTTAGTCTCATGATCTATACAATCACTAATGCATGTTTAAACGATAGATGTCGGTGACAAAGATGAAGGCAAAAGCTCGTGATGTTGCTGTTGCCACTAACGACATCTCGACGAAGAAGACCTAACACCCAATGATAATGACATGATGAATCTCTCGTTATCCAAACTTGCTATTGTTGTCTCATCATACCCTCCACATGTAGAGTCTTCTGATAATTGACTCCATTTTTAATTATATCCCCTGAGAAAAAACCATACACGATGGACTCATAAATTCACGAGCCAAGTGGTTTATTAAATATGGGTTTTCACCTGTATAATATGTCATTAATCTGGTAGATATAATATATTCAATTATTTCTTTTTTTCTTAATTGAAAAATAAAGTTTGTATCTTCTCAAGGAATTATTGTACTCTATCGCGATGCATAAAACTTGAAATTGAGTAAGAACATCAATTTACATAAAAGTCAGAAATTGAATATATGTTTATATATAACCTAAAGAGAAAGTGAGACATTCGAGTCTGAAAACGTAAAAACTCCCAAAAGAAATAAAGAAATTGTAATAACCATTATCATTAAATAAATATGATTAAGGCCTTACTTTAAAAATTTCATTGCTTAGGTGCACGTTCGGTTTTCAAATTTAAATCATGCAATAACTTTTTGTGACAATCAAATGATAGCGAGACACTGTCATATGCACCTGTATTTATTGTCGTATATATGGCTTACCAATTTTGTTATGAAGTATTATTATCTATGTAGACATGTATTTATTATACTTCTCTCATCAAATCCTTTATGTTTCTTTCAATCGTGGTTGAGAAGTAACTAGGTGTAAAACTTTTAAACAGATAATCACCATTTTTTCTATAAAATGATATCCTAAAAAAAATATTATCTGCAACTGTATAATTGTGGACATTAAGATATATGACTTACCACGTTACCCACATAATACCATACATGGTGCACATAAGAAAAAAAAAATCATAATTGTTATTTAAATGTGTATTACGAGTGACTTCCAAACGTATTCGTATAGTGTATTAACTGTATGATTTTGAATTATGTTATTTACCTGCCGCACTAAAATGTTTGATGTATTTTAATATTTAAGAATGAATATGTAAAAGGTATGCTTCAAAACATAATCTTGTTAATTGTGTACTGTGGGTAATTTTTTGTTCATTTAAATGTTTAAATATCAAAACTAATATTATATTTTAAATAATTTAAAATAATAATTATGCTTGAAAAACTGTAAAGCTTTAGTTTTCATATTAAATCGAATATGTTTTAGCTAACAAATTCATATATTTTTCTGTCTTTAATCTTCGTTATTGGAGAAAATTAAATCAGTTATTTATGTATATTTTTTCCGTAATTTTCATTATTGTTTTTTAAGGAAATCTTGTAATCTTAAATCGGCACAGCGACATACATAATGTACATAGTATATGTTTTGTCGCCCACGACCCTTATTTGATGTATATATAAGTCGTTTATCTGCCACGGAATCCCTCTCCCATGCAAGGTACTGTTTTGATCTCATCGTCCAACGTGGGAGAATGCAATATTACTGAAAACTGATTTTATCAGTTAACAGACTTTTTCTTCACAGCCAGCCTTACAACAAAATGGTTGAAAGGAAACAGCTATTCACTGATACGTAAATGTCACAGCTGCTCTCGTTAATGGTAGTGGAGATTAGTGAAGTAATTAGATTACTATAAAATTGAATATGTAGTTATAAGTAAGGGATTCTTGCAAAACTAGATTTTTATTTGAAGTCAATTATAAAACTAGACATTGTTTCTATTTTCTTTTAAAATGTTTTAAAATATATTTTTCTAATTTTTTTTTCACAAAAATACCTAACGCAGATTTATCTTGTGTAGTCTGGTCTCTGGGTTTGAAAGAAAATATCCCAAAGATTTTCACGTAATAACAAAAATGTCTTCATTTTCAATAGTTTCCAACCACCATTACCAAATAAAATTGATTTCTAAATGCTTCAAACAACCAAATTAAGAGATGGTAATGCTCTAAAACTGAGCTAAAAGCTCCATTTTTGCTGATCTCCTCTCTCATTTCAACCATGTAACTCTATAATCTCGTTTTGAATATTTACTATCTATAGATCTTGCGATTTACTAAGATTTGGGCATAAAACAACGCTTGGGTTGCTTAGGTATTGGTGGCGTGATAAGTTCTTGGCCGTTTAAGAAGCTAAAAACAAGCTCAAACCGAATCTTGGTAATTTTTGTTTCTTTTTCTCCGATTTTCCAGAAGGCAGACTTCATGGGTGAAGTCTCAATAGTCAACTGAGGGTTACTTTTTGCAATTGATTTTTTGGGTCTCAGACTTCAAGATGAAATCACGATGAAGTCTGAAGTTCTCCTTTGAAAACAAAAAAACGGTGTTGAGACTTCACCTTCGAAGTCTGCGTACAAGAGGTTTAGTTTTACAATTAACCGTAAGTTTGACTTTGTACAAAGACTTCTCCTATGCAATCTGTAGAAAAGGGAAGTTAGTTTTGCAATTAACCGTAATGAAGACTTTTTATCGAAACTTCATCTGAGAAGTTTGTGTAAAAAAAGAGGTTAGTTTTGCATTTGACCGAAATTCTGAAACTGATAGACTTCTCGGATGGAGTTTACAACCATCGGAAACTCTAGAATTTATAAATTAAAAATTTTGGCCAGTTGCAAAAGTAACCCATTTTCTACAGACATGGTCAATTGCAAAACTAGATCCTACTATATGGGTAGACTTCGCCGAAAAAGTCTCTGAAGGCAAAAAAAGACTTCATCGAGGAAGTTTAATTACGTAATAGACTTCACAGACGAAGTCTCTTACCAAAGAGACTTCCCAGATGAAGTCTACTGAAAAAATCAAAACGGTGGTCAATTGCAAAACTAGACCCCAAGCTGGTACAGACTTCTCAAACGAAGTCTCCTTGTGTAGGAGACTTCGCATGTGAAGTCTCCTAAAAAAATCAAACTCTGGTCAATTGCAAAACTAGACCCATAGTTCAGACTTTTTGGGCGAAGTCTTCTAGATAGCGAAGCAGATTTCATCCAAGAAGTCTACAAAGAAACTTTGCCTGTGAAGTCTCTAATGATAATTTTAGTAAAATTAAAATTTTATCTTATTTATAATTAGTTATTTTTATTTTCTTGTCCTAACATGTGTGTTGTATGACTTTTGATGTTTTACAAATTTAAACTATTTTTATCGCATAATTATTTTTATATCATTTTCTTAACTTATTAGGTGTTTAGCTTATAAACTTTAGATTTCACAGACGATGTTTGTCCAGAGACTTCGATTGAAAAGTCTGTTGCACTAACTTTTTAAAAAATCTATTTGTATCATATCTAATTTGTATTTTTGAGATTTTAATTTTATGTATGAATTTCACATTTCAATGTGTTATATTCTATCTTAAATCGATTTTAAGAATTTCTGATAATTATTTATCAACAGACTTCACCTTCGAAGTCTACTGACAAACTTCGTGTAAGAAGTTTGTTGGTAGACTACTTTCGAGAAGTCTCTTATGATGACTTTTAGAAGAAATCAAATTTTAGCTTAATTGTAATTGGTTGATTTTTTTTACTTGTCCTAACATGTGTGTTACGTATGACTCTTGATGTTGTATAAGTTAAAATATATTTATTGCATAATTATTTTTAATTCATTTTTCTTAACTTGTTAGGTATTTAGCTTATTTTGTTGAGACTTCTCTGATGAAGTATGTCAAGAGACTTCGCTTGTAAAGTCTGTTGCACTAACTTTTTATTTTAACTCTTGCACTAATAGTTTGCATTTGTTTCAAATGTTTTTCAGATAATGGTTCAAGTACTTGATGTCTATGGAGAATGGGTGATGAGAGACTGTAAGTGGTATTTTGATGTAGATAATCCCAAAGGAGGGAGAATGTTCTTCTTGAGTGATTCTTGTACACACCGTGAACTCATTGAGATAGCACAAGCAGACTATGAGCTGGACAAGAACATCGACTTTGTCGAGTTAACTTACTCATTGTCGGATTCAATGTTGCAACTAACGGACATGGATTCTCCTATACCACCTATGCATGTCACAAATGATAGACAAGTGCGGTCCTTGGTTGAGTTATGTAAACGCATGTTGTACGCCTTTGTGTCTCGAGTCGTTTTTGGTATGGCTAGTGGCAATGAGGTTGCTATTGAAAGTGTTGACGAAGACCTTGAGGACAATGCAAAAGAGTTTGAAGATGAATATATGGATATATCTGATGGTGGTGAGGGTAACGTCAACGACGATGATGATGATGATGATGATGATGCAGAAGAATCTTATCTGGTGAGGTTAAAGACGAATACCTTGAGGATTATAATGTGTATGAGAAAGTTAAGGATGAGGATGTTAGTGAAAATGATGATAATGCTAACACGTGTCTTGGTACGGAAGGTGGCTTTGTTGGTGAAGGCCGAAGATCCAACATGACATCGTCAGACGGTAACTATATGACTGGGAGTTTTCCTACAAAGGATGCGCTTGTATTCGAGCTATGATTGACGGTGATAATGTCAAAATTCACGTTGAAAGTGCATAAGTCTACACAAAAGTTGTTTGTAGCCATATGAGGTGTGAAATGATGCAATTGGAGGGTTAGAGCGGTTGTAATAAAAGGAACCGAAAAGGTTTTGGGTTACCTTGTACAAAAAATATCATACTTGCAATGCGGCGGACCAGATTTTTCTGCGTAAACGTCATGATCCGAGATATATTCTTAAGCTGTTTTATCATGAATGGGGAATAATCGATGGAGTAACGCCAAAGATGATTAGATCTTTGATGAAGAATAAATATGGTATGCAGATGAATTATACAACTTCCTATAAGGCTTTGATAGTTGCACAACAATTGGTGAGGGGAGCAGCGGAAGATGGATATGAGCAGCTGTCGTCGTATCTCTATCGTATCGGGCGAGCCAATCCTGGAACCATTACTGATCTTGTGGTTGATTATCAAAACAGATTCAAATATCTGTTTATGACTCATGGAGCCTCTATTACCAGTTTTCAGTTTCTGAGAAGACTTATGGTGGTGGATGGGTGTCATCTACCAGGGAAGTATGGCGGTGTTCTGCTAGTGGCTTGCAGCCAGGACGAGAATTTCCAAATTTTCCCGCTAGCTTTTGCTATTGTAGACTCTAAAAATGATAAATCATGGCAATGGTTTTTCACCAAGTTGAGTGGATGTTTCTCCGATAAATTTTCTTCGGTCATAGTGTCCGACAGGCACGCCTCCATTACGAATGCCATTGAAACTGTTATACCATGGACAACAAGAGGGATATGTTTTTATCACCTACAGAATAACATAATCACGAAGTACAAGGAAAAGAATCTTATGTACTTGGTGAGAGGCGCTACGAATGCATATTCGCATTATGATTTTAACAGATACATGGACGCCTTACGGGAGACAAAGCCCGAGCTTGGAGATTACTTGGAGAACGCAGATGTAAATCTATAGGCCCGCGTTCACTTTCCAGGAGAACGATACAACATAAAAACGAGCAACATCATTGAATCTATAAACTCCACACTTAAGCCAGCTCGAGGATTTTCTGTACCATTTCTTTTGGAATTCATACGAGAAAGCTAGGAAGATGGTATTTTAAAAGGTGAGAAGACGCTAGGAGGCTCACAACAAAATATAGCAAAGAAGTTGAATATTTGCTAACTATTCGTCAGCATTATGCTGACCAGATGATGGTCGAACGCATAGACGGTTGGCGATTCCACGTGACGGAAAGACATAGAGATTGTATCATTTATTTCCAACATCAAACATATGGATGTGGTGTGTATGATGTTGAGAAAATACCTTGCTCCATGCTATTCCTGCTGCTCCTGAACTGGCATTTTTGAACTATGTTTTTTGTTACTTAAGAGTTTCACGGTTGAGGAAAACTAGAAGTCTGCTTTTAAAGTCTCAAGGAGAATTCTTTAATTAGGTTTTCAGTACGCAGATGAAGTTTCCATTTGAAGTATGCTCTTGAAATCTCCTAGAGAAGTCTCTAATTGGGTGTAAAATACGCATATGAAGTGTCCAAGTGAAGTCTACTCTTGAAATCTCTTGAAAAAGTCTTTAACTAGGTAATTGGGTTCCCATATGAAGTCTCCACGTGAATTCTACTTTTGAAGTCTCCTGGTGAAATCTAAAAACCGGTGTTCGAAGTCTCTAGATGAAGTCTCCCGACGAAGTCTCATAAAAAAAAAATTTGGTAGTGTTTTAACTTTGCAACTTACAACTTATATAATTACGACTAGTTCTTCTTTGTATTTTTCCTGTTTTCTAACTTTGCATTTCATTTAACAAAATTAAGGTCTCAATCATTGATAATAGTTTAGGGTTTAGGGTTTGGCGGTTAGATTTTTGGATTAAAAATTAAAAACATAATACGACATTAATATAAAAATATTAAAAATCTAGAGCATACGATAATAATGATTAAAAACATAAGAAGTCCAAAATAAAATTATGATAAAAACAAAAAACACCTGTTTCACAGAAATTAAAGGATCAGGTGATGTTTGATCCTCCGACAAAAGAGATAGTCATATATCGTGCCTTCTCATTGAAACAGTCCTTATCGGTGATGTAGACTTGAGCAATAAATTCTACAAACAAATCTCCTTCACCCAACTATGGCTCAGTCAATATCTTCACAAGACCCTCTAATACTATGGTTATGTTGTTTAGGAGGCTCTACTAAGTAGGTAGGAGCATCTTTAGGGAGATATTCCCGCGATCCAAGACATTAGGATGGTACATTGTGGTGTTGAAAGCAAACTACATTAACCATACAAACCGTGACGATATTTAAAGAATCAATTACATGAAAATGACTTATTCTAATGCCATTTAGTAATTCCATTTTAATAAAACAAAAACATGTGTTTTACTCATTATAAAACATGTGTGGGTTCCCTAAGTTCCATTTATATAACTGGAATATGATCAAAACTTACGTGTGGGGGTTTCAGCGAATAATGAATAGTCACTTTGAAAACTCCTCCTAAGGGGTGCCAAGAGGGCCAAAGATCACACTCTCTCAATGGAAGATGTCATCGGCCACAGGTCCTATAGGAATTTGGTAAGAAATTGTTTCTTGCATGTACTGTAATCTCTAGAAAAAAAAACATTTTTGGAGAAGCTATCTAGAGTTTACCTGCCGCGAAGTGAGTCTGCAGATTCTTCAAGAGGTTCCTCAAACCTCTTTCGATGACGGTTGATGTGTATGATATTTTTTGAGAACATTGAGAGAGTTTCTTTAGATGATAAGAGATGAAATTGAAATTTTTTGCAACATAGTAATAGTGAAAAGAAAAGTAGGTTGCGTATTTTGAAAGGAGTAATAATGATAAGAAACGAAGTTTCAAAAAGGTCCGCTTTGTTTTTTGTGCTTCTTATCGGTAATAGTGGCTTTATATACTACGAGCCACAGTAGAAGTCTGCTCTTGAAGTCTCACGGAGAAGTCTCAAACACATGTTTTAGTCCCCAAATAAGTCTCGAGGTGAAGTCTACTCTTAAAGTCTAAAGGAGAAGTCTCAAACTAGGTGTTTAGTCCCCACATGAAGTCTCCAGGTGAAGACTGGTCTTGAATTCTAAAGAAGAAGTCTCAAACTAGTTGTTTAGTCCCCACATGAAGTCTCTAGGTGAAGTATATTCTTGAAGTCTCTTGGAGAAGTCTCAAACTCATGAAAACTGCTGCAATGAAGTCTGCTGTGAAGTCTGCATCTGAAGTCTGTGTCTGAATTCTGCACTTGAAGTCATCTTGATTTAATTTTGCATTAAGTCTCTGTCTGCTTAAATAGTTGTTCCAACTTTGCATTTCACAATATCAAGAATCCAAACATAGTATATATGACAAACTAATTTAATAATGTTACAACAACTTCTTGGCTTGTTCCATTGGGTGGGCACACAAACATTCCCGCAATAGCAGTTGAAAGATGCAAATTATATACAAGAGTTCAAAATATACGGGAAGTGTAAAAGAGAAGCTCAGCGTTCGTCGTAAAATTCCAAACCATCGTAACCACGTTTCTCCATCCCCATTTATGTGGAGCTCATCATATATTTTGACTGCCATCTTCTTTCTTTTGAACTTGATTTTCCTATCACACAAGAGCTTTGGAGGAAATGATATGCCAAGCGCATGGTACTCAATATACTTCAGGCAATATACTCCACAGTCACAACGCTCATATGTGTAAGGTACATTTGGGTGCAAGTCTTTTTGACCTGGAGGAGCTAGAAAGTGCATAAAATAAGCCATCATCTCGCAAATAGGTGTCACATCACTCTCAATCTCCTGAGGCTTACTTATAGACAGATCGTTATCCTAAATAACGTTGTGTCTCTTATCAATCTGAATCATTATCGCAACCCAATGCATATTTTTGATGTTAAGGGAGGTGTAGATTTCATCCACATCTAAACCCCATATCTTGTTAGATCTGCATAACTCTGGTTGCTCTACTGTGTAGAGATCCAATGCCCCAAGAGGTAGCATTCTGCCTAACCCGTTTGCATCAGCAAACGATTAAAATTTATTGTACTTAGACTTCCACAACGTGGTGAAGATCGAATCAATGAAGCTGATCTTATCGCCCCTAAACCATTATGGATGCTTTGTAAGTCGTTGTCTCAGTAGATTGATTCTAGCATCAATGTGTTGCAGTAAGAAAATAATTAGTTATGGTAAAATAACCTTAAAATTAAAGATAGGAAAAACAGAAGTCTGCGCATGAAGTCTCAAATTGAAGTCTGAGCATGAAGTCTCAAATTGAAGTCTCATGATAGAATCAAAAGGGTTATTTATAGCCATTATTGCGTGCAACCGATTTAACCAGAATTATTGTCTATGTACCAGGGCAAACAACCTGCCTTTCTTTCATCTTTAGATGATCTTTTATTAACCATGAGCGTCAAGTGTTGGGGTTTTCCACGATCAGAACACTTGGCTCATGGTCCCAGTTGTTAATGCTACTCTGCATAGTTGGGAGTAAACATGTTAAACATTAAACCCATATAGAACACAAAGTTCATTTTATTGCAATTTCACATGGATAAGGCACACTAATAAACATCATTCTAGTTAAAATTTTACAAGTTTTTGAAATAAGAGTTAAACATGCCAACAACAATCCAATAAGCCAACAAGGTACATAATTCACATAATTTTTGTGACTAATTACGCCTGGCAGCAACTCTTTTACTTTTCCTCTTCTTGTTAGACTCATCTTTATCCTCTTCAATATCCTTCTTACTAAACTGGTTTATGTTCATTTTGGGAATCTTTGGGCTAAGGGAAGGAAGACTAACCCATCAGCAGGTGCAGTTGATTTGGCATCAAAGTGACTCTGCTTCTCCTAAGAGTTCTCTTTCACTTCCTCGGGTTCATTCTTCATAACTCCGCTGGTGAACTTATCAAAAGCAGATGTCAGATCATCTACTTTGTTATTGAGTAAGCCAATCTTCATACCAAATTTAAGCAAATGTCCCTTCAACTCAGCCTCAAACGTGTTGAGTCGAGCATCCACTACACCCTTCAACGCATCACATAAGCGCTTCTCAATAACAAAGTAGACGAGCTATCTTTAAACTACCCTCATCAGGAGTTTCTAGCTCTCTCTTTATGCCCTGCCCCGGCTCATCCTTTACCTTCACCTTCACCTTGTTTCCCTTGAAGTTTGAGGGTAACATACCTAAAGATGGCCATTGTTCTTTTTGCCACCTCCAAGGATTCCTTGACAATCGTCCAAGCATTGCTTTGACAATGTTAACAATTCTCTCATCCTACTCATCATCATCCCAATCGTGAGAACATCTCCTCGAAGTCTTTGTGGACAAAACTACAGATGGTGGTCTACAAACATAAAAATGAATGGAGGGAGATCAGCTAATATCATCAAATACTTCATGTGTGAAGTCTCAGATAAGATTTCTACGAAGAAGTCTCTGCTGAGAAAATAGATTAGAGCTTTGATAATATACCTATTTGAGGATGTCATTTTTGAGGGTTTTCCTCCCCCTTGATCCTTTGTAAGCTAGCAGAGGTGGCATTGGTTTACCGGAGAATGGCTCTCCCATCTTTGTTGCAAAGTCTAGTAGAGCAAAGAAAACCCAACACTGCAACGCTTGGAAACCCGTTGATGTGATAAGTTCTGGTGATATCCGCAGCCTTCAACGAAGAAATCAAAATCTTAAAAGCTACTCTTCCCCAAGTTATGCAGCAAACTTGTCCAGATCCATCATAAGCCTAGCAAGGTTATATTGATGCCCTGATGGTGAGGGTGTGCATCAATGCAGCTGGCAAGGATGGCTAGATATCCCAACCTCACGTGATTATCTGGAACCCACTCAGAACAGTGTCTACACGCTGACACCAAGTCTTCATAGCTTGGTCCACCCTCCACAACGACTCTAAGCTTAAACTCTCTCATCTCTTTCGTGACCTCAGCCTTAGGGTCAGGTGATGTGTTCAAACTCGTGAATAGAGAATCTGACTGGGGTTTTCCCAACTAGACTCTAAATCTCATGCTTCTTAAAACATACAAGTTGGAAACCGAGCATAAAGTAGACCAGCCTCGATGCCCATGCGATTTGTTGCTCGTGGTACATTAGGAAGACACCTAGAGGGGAAGTCTAAATTGTATCCCATTTGTCTTCCGTTAGTGACGCTTGATCAAGAAGCTTAGGTGTTCCGCTGTAGTAGCCTTTACTTTTATAAGGCTCCGGCTCAGCGCCTTTGCTGAACTGCCTTGGTGGATACTCTGGCTTTTCTGGCTTTGATTCATATTCAGTTATTTCGCGTGATGTAGCCATATTACAATCCTATGTCACAGCAAAACAAAATAGGAAGTTAGATAACTGTGAAGTGTACGAGACTTTGCCGGTGAAGTTTTTGCAGAGACTTCACATGTGAAATCTGTTCTTGAGACCTCAATGGAGAAGTATGTGTTGAAGACTTCCTTTATGAAGTCTCGTACACTCTACTAACTATAAATCCGAGATTAGAAAAGGGACAATCGAAGAGACTAAACTGAAATGGAATATGAAGATGAATAAAGATTAAAGATGTGTCTTGTCGGTTGCGATTCCCAGATCTACGAATCAAATAAAGATGGAATTAGATACAAAAAAAAAACGGTTCAGAGAAAGAGTAGAGAGAGGGTGTCGTCGTAGAGTGGGGAGATTTTCTGGTGAAAATTTGTAGTCCACGACAACGATTCGGTGAAAGAGTGGGGAGAGGGAGTCATCATTTGGTGATGAATAGAAACCCTAGTCGACGGCGACGGCTCGGATAGGGTCGGGAGAGAGAGTCGGTATTTTGTCGACGGCGACGACGAGATGAGCAAACCCTAAAAGATATAGTTTGTTGTTGTCCCGCAGGGAGGAATATCAATTACCACTAGTAAAAAAATATTATGTATAGCCACAAAAATGTTTGTGGCTAAGCCTGAAACTTCGTGGCTATATGACGAAATAGCCACGAATAGCCCACAAAAAAATATCGTGGCTATAGCGTCGTAGCTATTTTATTTCGTGGCTTTTCATAGTTGTGTAGCCACGAATATGCGACTCCGCATTTTCGTGGCAAAGGTAGCAATGAAATAGTAACTTTATGTTTAGTGGCTATTTAGCCACGACTTTGTCGCTTTATGTTTTGTGGTAAATTTAGCCACAAAATTATCACTTTAGTTTTTGTGGCTAATTAGCCACAATTTTTGTCACACTTATTTGGTGACAACTATAGCCACGATTTTGTCACAGTAATTTCGTGACAAGCTTAGCCACAAAACACCCAATTCGTGGCTAGGCTTTGTAGCCACGTTTATGTTGTGGCAAATTTATGGCTACATAGCCACGAATTTTGCCTCACTCAAAGTGACAATTCCGTGGCTAATTGTGTATTATTGAAAAAAAAATTATTTAAATTAAAAATTAGAAAACTGAAATCTAATTTATAATTTTTACATTACTCCATAATTATATGATCTTATCGTACATTAGCACAAAAACATACAAAAGTTATACAAAAGCTATTAAGTTCTTACATTACTAAGTTCTTAACCAAATAATAAGTGTTTAACAAAGATAACCTAATAATGAAAACAGAAAATCTTAAATACCAAGAGATTCAAACCATGCATCTAAGTCGCCTTGGTTCGGTGATGGAGTCGGAGCTGTTGGGTTAGTAGTAGTGGTAGTGGTTGGGTTATTCCTAGTGGTAATTGTCGGGTTATTCGTAGTGGCAACAATTGGGTCAGTGGTTGTGGCTTGAGTTGTTGGCATCGGGACTCCGAGAGTATGCAAGATCGCAGCAAGAGCAGCCCGTTGTGCAACTAACTCGTTCTGGACAGTTTCCATGCCAGACTTCAACTCTGCCTTCAACTCTGCCTTCAACTCTCCAACACTGATGCTGATGGTCTCAAAGGTTGTCTCCAATCATGAGATGCGCATTTCCAAGTCCAAGTTCCGAGAAACAGAAGTGGAGGCTTTCTCGGATGCATCGATCTCCCGGTAATGAAAACTTCCTATTCCATAAATATGCCATTTACTATTCTGACCACACTGTGAAAAAAACAAAACAAATGAACATCAACACAAATTCAAAATCAAACAAAATCTGCATATATCCTTCAGAACCATTCAAACATAACAAATGAACATCAACCCACAATGATATTCAAACAGTATCTGCAAATACAAAAAACAGAACTAATGAACCAAAACTAAAATATAAATCATTAATCAAACAGAACCAATCAAACAGAACCAGTCAAACGTGTGTAACATCAAAGCAGCTACAAGAGCCAGTCCATCTTACGAGCTAATCTACCAAAACAGATCACATCATTTCACTCTACCAAAACAGATCATCATCATTTCATAACTTGATATACTCTTGGTTCAGCACAATACGAGAAGCAATAGCAGCAGATGAGGCAGTTTGGTCAAGGCCACTAGGGAAATCATCCTCTGTTGTACACTGTGTAGCTGCTTCTTCTACTTCAACAACAAGGGACTCAACACGAGTGTCAATAAAGGTTCCATCTTTGCGTGTGTGTGTCTTAAGTACTAGTTATGTGAAGACTGGTGGTTCTTCCAAACCAGACTCAACCATCTACAAAGAGAAAAATGAAACATTAGTACTTAGATGACAAAGTAAACAATAACATAGGAAAAGTAGAGGAATACTTACCATCTGATGCTCAATTGTAAAAATGATCGAGGGCCTGCACAATGCTTCTGAATCCCTTTGCCATCAGGATTAGATAAACGGCTTTTAGCAGCTGACTTGCTCCTCTTTTGTGCTGGTTCTGTATCCCAGTTTTCCATTAAAAATTTCCAATCTTCTTCGCCAATGTACTTTGGTTTCGTATTATTCCTTTTTTTTTTTGCCGATGCGGTCATATATTGATCTCATTGTCTCCTGTTTCCAATGATGGTGGACTGTGTCATGAAACTTCTCTTCCCAGTAGTATTGTTGCTACAAAATAAAAAAGAGATTTGTAGTTGTAAGTTAGTTAAAAGGTTAGTTAACTTCTTGAAAAGAAACACTAACCACAAAAGTTTGCCACCAGTTATCTATCCTCTCCTGAGGAACATGTTTCCAGCTTCTCCATGGTCCCATGAAATAGCCTTGCCATGTTGTCTGAATGAATTTGTGGACCTCTATGTCAACACCAATCCTGAGATAAGAGAACATAGATATTATATGAATAATCAGAACAAACAAACAAAAATATAGTTTTTGAAAACTTACCATAAAGCTCTATTGAGTTTTCTTGGGTGGAGGTGTGGCTGGGATTCTCTTGCAGCTAAGTAATGCATCAAGGGTTCTTTGGCTGTAGTTGTTTGCGTGTGAAGATGTTGCGCTTGTTGAACGAGTGGCTCTTGTGGCTCGTGGTGGTATCCTTCTCTGTTGCTCCTCTGATATCCTTCTTTGTTCCTCCCCTGGTACCCTTCTCTGATGCTCCTCTAGTACCCTTCTCTGTTGCATCTCTTGTACCCTTTTCTGTTGGTCATCTTGTAAAGCTATACATAAAACATAGGACAAACAATGTTAGATCAATAACAGATCAATCATAGACATATCTTACAAGCTAACATACTCTTAACAGAACAAGGAACCTGTCCATCTTACAAGAGCCAGTCCATCTTACATACTCATAACATACTCATAACAGAACAGCTAACATAGAACAAGCTAGCATACTCATAATCTAACAAGCTAACACAGAATCTGCATCAGTCCAAGCTAACAAGCCTCTGATATTTCATTCATTCATTTTAGTATAAGAGAAAATGATAGATGATTCTTTCATTTGATGTACAAACATGAATATTATAACGATGACAAATTAATTACGCATTTTGTTTTCTATCAATATGAGTTAACAAAATATGCCACACATAGTATATACTCCATTATATGGAGCGAGTTTGGCAAATTAATCAATTAATCATCCGACTAATAGACCGGTTCATCGAAGAACTAGTTACCTAGATACATGGTAGACCAAAATTATCAAATAATGAAATCATAGAGAAAACAGTCTTTGTATTTAAACAAGTTTACATAACAAGCATTGAGCTAGACCCAAGTTTCAAAAAAGGATACAGTAGAGAAGGAACTATTAAGTTTTTAATGAAGGAATACGATAAAGCCAAGGAGAAATATCAAAGTCTGAAGCATGAGCGACATAAAAGTGATTGACTACAAACATGATGCTAACAACTAAGACCCTAGATCCCAAAACCCTAACAAACGAAATCCTAACAACCGAGATCCTAGCAATCGAAAGAAACCCTCCAATCAAAACCATTCATTCAAAAAGACAACGAGAGGAAGAGATAGAGCTAATAAAACAAAGAAACAAAGGAAAGAAGAGATAGAGTCAGTGAGAGACCTAATTCGCATATGAGATCAAGAGGGTTTGTCAGACCTGGATGGGAAGGTCGGGAGCGACTGCGGAGGGCATGGTGACCGACGGGAGGCATGGTGATTGGGAGATAAAGAGAGGACGAGAAATAAATCAAAGAGAGAAAGAGAGAACTAGTGCGTGCAAGGAGCAAGAGATAAACGCTGAAATCTTTAAGTGTGAAGAAGGAAATTAGGTTTTCTTTTTTAAGATTTGGGCCAAAACTCCATCAACCAGGAAACTCAAAATTTAGCCCGCTTAAACACTAAATTTTGGGGTTTTTTTTTAATTGGTTTCTTTTGTTTTAATGCAAAGCTTTTATATTTGGTAAATTAAAATTAGTGTACAATTGATATAAAGAATATTATAGTATATTATAATAATTTTAATATTTATTTAGTTTAGAAACTGATATTAAAAATAAAATACAACAAAAAAATTAATTATTAAAAAATACTTAATTTTATGACATAACTAAACATATATAACATAATTAAAACATGATAACTTATTTAGTGTAATACATTGGAAATAAAATAAAATTTATTCTGAACCGGAATCTGAATCAGAATCAGAATCAGAATCGTTACACGAATCTTCTAACTCTTCTTCAGAAATGTATTCGTCATTAGGAGGAGACACATGCAAAACATCATAATCGGCATCATCTTCCACGACATGTGATACAATTAAAACAATTGAACAAGGTGCGACAATTTGATTATGTGTATCGTCTTGAAGAGAAATTAGGGCATCTTCTGCAGTCTCACGAACCCCTCAAGGCATAACTTTCGTACATGCCCACCAATCATTTGCTACAGTATGACGCACTCGTAGATAAGGAATATAACATACTTGATCACAATTACCAGATAATATAAAAGGATCGTGTTTTTGATATTGTTTGCGCGGTGCCACATCGGTGATACCTGATGGATGTTTCCGCACTCCACGACCTATTGTTGTGTCGAAGCACTTGCATTTGAAAACCATGGTCTTCAACCCAACAACACCATGGTACTGGATCATCATTATATCTTCAATCAGCCCATAATAACCCGTGTCAGTGGTTCCAGGAACATAAACACCGTAATTTTGGGTTTTCTTATGTTGCC
Organism: Crucihimalaya himalaica; assembly: GCA_004349715.1. NCBI lineage: Eukaryota > Viridiplantae > Streptophyta > Magnoliopsida > Brassicales > Brassicaceae > Crucihimalaya > Crucihimalaya himalaica. The sequence goes on along the minus strand of SMJT01000083.1, from coordinate 681,228 downwards.
CATGGCTATGCGTGTGGAAACAGTATTCCCGTGAGTAGTATATAGGCCAAGATGTATAATTGCGGTTGGACCCTTGTATGAAATCCAACATCCACAATGGAAAATCATATGACTTAGTGGCGTTGTTAATCTGTAAATTACATATTATTTTGCAATTAGAAATTAAAATTTATAATGTAAGTATTAACAAAATTGATTGCATAATTAAACTTACATAGTTTTTACACCATTCTGCAAAATAGTTGTCTTTCACTTTTTCTATTTCTTGACTAGTAATTTGTGGGGAACCCTCCGTCATAAATTCTTCGAACATCCTATAACAAAATTCAGAGAAATTATGAACATATATAAACATCGCAAAATAATAAAAATTTTATACCTTTCATACAGTTCAAATTTATCACAGTTGAGCAGCATAAACGTTTGGAGAACTGTTAAGTCATGATCACTAAACCATCTAGTTGTGGCTTTCCAACTAACACGTCCCTCATGGTAGAATAAGCTTGGCACATCTGGATAAAAGTATGTAAATCGAATTTCTCCAGGAAAAACATCACCATCTCTAACTTCCGGATGCCCAAAATAATTTAGAGATGCATTTGATATCTCCTCATTCACACATTGTGCAATAATCGAACCCGCAATATGTGTCTTGTTCTTAACTTTCTTCTTCATATGGTACATGTATCTTTCAAACGGATACATCCACCGATATTGTACTGGACCTCCTAAAGCAGCTTCGTCTGGTAGGTGTACGGGTAGATGTTCTATATCATCGAAGAACAATGGCGGAAATATCTTCTCCGAATTGCAAATGTTTTGGGCGATATTTTCTTTCAACAAAGAAACATCATCGTTGCGTAAAGTCTTTGATGAGATATCCCGAAAGAAAAGTGCAATATCTACACATATATACATAAATTTTTATTATTAATTTATCAATATAAGTATAAACAATATGTAAAAATTAGATAATGAATAAATTACCAGAAATTGTCGTGTGAACTGTTTTTGGAAGAAGTTCTGCAAACGCAAATGGGAGAAATCATTCTATTATGACGTGACAATCATGGCTTTTAACACCCGATAACATCCAGTTGTTTTCGTCAATGCAACGGCTAAACTTTGACGAGTATCCATCAGGAAACCTTATATCATTTTTCATCCATAGCAGAAATTGTCTTTTTTCTTCGTTTGACAACCTAAAAATTGGCACTGGCATTTTTCCATCTTGTCTAAGAAGTAACTCCCGTCTTTTACAAAACGCAGCAAGATCTATCCTTGATTTAACGTTATCTTTCGTTTTCCCATGAACATTTAAAAATGTGTTGATGAGATTATCGAAGAAATTCTTCTCGATGTGCATGAAGTCAAGGTTATGTCGAAGAAGAAGGTTTTCCCAGTATGGCAACTCCCAAAATATACTCTTTTTCACCCAATTATGATCAACCCCATATCCATTGATCGTTCGAGCAGGTTTCTCGTGTCCGTTCCCTCCACAATCGACTATTCTAAACAACCCAGTAATGTTGTTTATTCTTTCGTGAAGAATTTCTTCTCCACTCAACCATGGTGGAGGATCATCTGTTATTTCTTTACCTCGTCGAAAGGCTTGAACATTCTGTCTGTATAGATGACTTTGAGGTAAAAACATTATGTGGCAGTCGTACCAACTATGCTTCCTTCCATTTGTTAACCAAAAAGATTTTGTCTCATCTAGACAATATGGACACGATAAACGACCATGCGTCATCCAACCAGATAACATGGCATACGCCGGGAAGTCGCTGATTGTCCAAATCAAAGCAGCTCGCATCGTGAATTTTTGTTTTCTTGATATATCATACGGTTCAACATCGTCAATCCACAAATTCTGCAATTCTTCGATCAATGGTTGCAGATAAATATCGAGATTTTTTTTGGATGCTTTGTCCCAGGAACGAGTACAGAGAGAAAAAGTATTCTCTTTTCATGCACATGCCGGGGGACAAATTATAAGGAGTTACAATCACAGGCCAAACAGAGTGTGCCTCACCATTCATACCAACATGATTAAATCCATCTGTAGATAAGCCTAGATAAATATTGCGATTTTCAGCAGCAAAATTTGGATAAACCTCGTTAAAATGTTTCCATGCAGCTCCATCGGACGGGTGATGTATTTCTCCTTCAGGAGACATATGTTCTGCATGCCATCGCATAGCCGCTGTTGTCGTCTCTAAGCGGTATAACCACTTCAACCGATCCGTAATCGGCATATAAAACATTTTTTGCTTAGGTCTATTTTTTCCTTTTCCATTATTCAAGTGGTATCTATCTTTATCACGAAACCGACACTGCAACAATTCTCCATCTTCCCCTTTCCAAAATAGCATGCAATTATTCTCGCAAACATCAATCTTATATAGTGGTAGCCCAAGCGCTCGTGTCAACTTCTTTGTCTCATAATATGATGCAGGAGCTTTATTTGGTGTGGGCAAAACAGCTTTGAAAATATGTGATAGCTCATCCACGCATGCCTCCACCATATTGTAACTGGACTTTGCTTTCAACATACGCGAAGCTAAATACAACTGAGATATTCCTTCAGGACACCCATCGTAAAGTGGTTCCTTAGCGGCTTCAAAAGCTTCAAATACACTATCATGTTATGGCTCTTCGTTTGTTGTTTCCATCATATTCTCCAATACAGAAGGAGCCATCCCCGGTGGTTCAATGTTACCATCTGCGTACGGATCGATACTCGTATGTACTTCCTGGAACTCCAGAATTTGTTGCAATTGGTGGGAACGCTGCTTCTTCACCGGTAAAATGACTCGTCCCCGAGGATTCTCCAATGTTGTAGTAATGTTCTCCATGATTCAGCCAAAAATAGTAATTTCCCTTAAATCCCACTCGATAAAGATGTTTAATTACTGTTTTTGCAACATGTTGCTTTCCATTCTTACACCTTGCACAAGGACACAATATAGTGTTGGTCTCTTGAAAAGACGCTTGATTACAAGAAAATGCAATAAACACGTTGATTCCCTTAATGAACTCTTCCAAAACACAATTTTTTACTGGATCAATACGACGATCCATCCATTCTCGAGATTGAAAAAAATAAGACATTTGAAATTGACATTAAAAATCTCATATTTGAAAAAAAAAAAAAAGCTAATATAAACGCTCAAATAGTGAAGTCACACTTTGGCTTGATGAGAAAACGTGTGTGCTCTATTTATGATTTGATGAGGAGTGGAGAATTGATGAGCAATGAAGAAGTTTCGCGTTTGTTTTATAGAAAAAATACAGCCACGAATAAGTGACGACAAGTTGTGTGGCTACTAAAGCCACGAAATAGTAACGATTTATTTCAGTGACTACTTATAGCCACTAATTTGTCACGAAAACAACTTTGTGACTAGATATAGCCACAATTTTATCACAATAGTATTTCGTGGCTAATTGTCGATTCTCCGACAGGCCACTGTCTCAAAGAGTGCTGAGGGGACATGTATACAGTGGAGTTGCCACGGAATAGCCACATTTAAATTTGGTGACTAAAAAAATTTGGTGGATTTGCCACGAAATAGCCACATTTTATATTGTGGCTAAAAATATCTCAATCATATCAGTGTTCTTGTTCGATTGGATGCCAAAATCGGTGGATAAGCCACGATCCAGCCACACATAAATTTCATGACTACCTTATAGTCACGGTCTAGCTACTTTAGATTTCGTGGCTAAGTAGTCACAACCATTTCGTAGCAGTTTCGTGGCAATATTTGCCACGGAATAGCCACATCTATATTTGTGACTAAAAGTCTCTTAATCACATCAATACTTCATTCGATGGGATGCCTAAATCGGTGGATAAGCCACGAAATAGCCACATATTCGTATCGTAACTAAATTATAGTCACGATTTTGCTACTTCAAAATTTGTGGCTGGATAGCCACTAATATTACGTGGCTATTACGTGGCAATATTGTCACAAATTGTGGATGTGACTAGTTCGTGGCTATGTAGCTACGATATTGCCACGAAATAGCTACGTTTTTCTAGTTTTATTTTTGTGACTATTTCGTCGCTAGAATAAATTTAGCCACGAACTTTCGTAGCAAGAACATAGCTATACAATTTTTTTTACTAGTGTACCTATAATGGTGACGATCGAAGGAGAAAGAGAGAGAGTGTTGGTGTTTAGAGATTACCGGTATCGTTTGGTGATTCGGAGGAGAAAGAGAAAGATGAAAAAAAAAAATTTCCCCAAATTAACTATTGCAATATATCTTTTATCTCTAGTTTAGTAACTGTAATTTGTTTGCCCCAAAAAATTTGAAATTTTTCAAAATATTACCAAATTTTTTGAAAGTTTTTGAAATTAGACTTTACAGCGAAGTCTGATAAGTCGGTTTGCCAAACTTCACTGACAAAGTCTTTTAACATACTTCACCAGAGAAATCTGTAAACCCTAAATTTATTCTAATGATTAACAACATTAAATTTACTAACTAGATACACTGAACCACCTTGAGTTTTAAATCAATTCATAATTACTTTGTTTCTGCCCTTTCCGATGTTACAAAGCCATCATTGAACAGACATAATGATTGAGTGAGAAAGTCATTAATTCACACTTTATTTTCATCAAAGAAAAGGAGCTGGAAAGAAGTATGAGCATGAAGTTTCTAAATGAAGTCTGCGTGTGAAGTCTGTGCATGAAGTCTATAGTCTATCATTTTTAGACTTCATTTGAAGACTTCGCTTACAGACTTCACTTACGGTGTTCATTAAAGAAGTCTGTAAACCCTAAAAACAAAATATTAAATAACCAGATACGTTGAACCACCTTTTTTTTTTTAAAGTCACGTCTAGTCTTAATGACTTCGTCTTCTTTGTTTCCGGTCTTTTTCGTTTTCTATCTATTAATCACTCCACCTCCATAGACGAAGTCGTTTCTTCTCCACTACTTTTATCTCTGCAACACAAAAAACAAAAGATATCAAAAATAAAAAACCACACAAAACTCACAACAAATAAAAAAAAAACCTGATGGATGCTTACAACCTTCTAGCCGAAGCCAATGAAAGAGCCAATGAAAGCAAAATATATTGGCATTTTCAAGTCAATAGTCTCTGCGTCTACTCTTACTCCGTTCTCAATGAAGGTCCTTACTGGTCCTACGTATTAGTAGATGAAGTGATAAGAGATATTCACTTAGGTTTTATGTTTTTTCATGCAAACATGCAGTCACATGGATCTGAGAATACAATTCTTTGGCGAGACTTTTTCTTATGCAGGGAACTAAGATGGAGTTGATGATTACTCCAGTACATGTGCCAACATTCTCTGGAATGGAGAAGCATGAAGGGCACTAGATTGAAATACATAAAACAGTAGTAAGACCAGGATTTGTAGGGTTCCGTGTGATGTGCTCAAAACTAATACCCTAAAAGTATCTAAGTATTCGCTATAGTATTTTAGGGGTCGAACCACAAAGACTCAAGATGACACTCAATAGATATAGAGATATGAACTAAGCTAAGCAAAATAGATGAATTCGAGAATAACGAAGCAATTAAATCAAGGATGTAAATCAATGGAGGAAAACGCTAGGCTTAGGGAAACTAGCAGGCAAATCAGAATTGTCAAATCAAATCAATTGTCAGGAATAAATTAAACTCCGCTTTCAAACTTGAAACACAGATGTAAAGTAAACCAACTGTCGTTGCGAAAACTATCTACGCCTAAATCTAGAATTCCAAATTCCTTTGCAAATTCTATGAATTTAAACAAGCATTAAAGTTCAAGTTCAATTGTTCACAAAATCCCTAAACCAAATTCCTTTGCGAATAGGGCTTTTGCTCACCAAACACTAGATCAGGCAATCAATCACACTGTCGTGCCAATCAAACAACCTAAAATCAGATTCTAGTTCGCGAGGCTAAAATCAGCATTAAACTCAAGTCTAGGTGAAAAGCTCTATAGATTATTCCCTAACAATCAAGTCAGATCTAACAATTCATCAGATACCCTTTAGCAACCCTAATCCTAACAAAGGATCTACTCAGACATGGTGAAAAGCAATAAACATCATGAATAAAGTAGATATTATAAAATTGAAATAAAGTAGGAATACAAAGAAGGTTCAAAATTCTTCCCAAAACTCAATTGCAGAAAAAACTCTTCTCCAGAAATCACAAGGTCTTTCGATATGAGGCTCTCAAACCTAATTATATTGTTTCTAAAACGTTTTGGAATCTATCTCGAAAAAATAAGAAAGCTTCTGAATGAATCTCGGGTTTGTTTCGCGTTCTGGTCACGGCATCGACTGATACTATAAGTGGGTATCGATCGATGCTTGGTCTTCTGGTCGTGGAACTCTCAAACGAAGGGTGTCAATCGATGCTTCTCAGTATCGATCGATGCTGAGCTTGTTCCCGAACAGCTTCAACTTCCAGATTGCCTCAAAAGCTTCTCAAATCCTCCAATTGCTCCATAGCGCCTTATAACTTGAAAGAACCTGAAAGACTCTAAAACTAGGGAAAGACTCAACAAAAAGGACTTATATCATGGCTAAAAACGGTAAAAAGCCATGATATATCAAATCTCCAGACTTAGTCTTGCTTGCCCTCAAGCCAAACAAGAAACCAAACAGAGGAAAGAGGTTTTGAAAACATAGAGACTCACCTTTTCTTGAGACATAGTAATGACCATTTTCCAAGCTCCCAGTTGTCACTAAACCAGTTTCAGATCGGACCACCATGTACTTCTCCTTAGGCTGTTGCAGTTTCCCATTATTCCACTCGATTATCTCACAGCATCAATCACATTAAATCCTTCATTGCCGTTTCATCACTGATGTTGATATTTCAAGAAACCTTTCTAGCATTCTTCCTCATGCGATATCATGACTAAGGAACCACTCAGAATTTCACACTTGTATGATTTCCTCTCCCCAGACTATCTCTTTTTATGTTTTCTTTGATTTCAAATTAAGCCTTGCATACAGCAAATCAAGGTTGTCGAGACGCGAGTTATTGGATGGTGATGGCCACCTAATCCCCGGGTTCTCCCCTCTCAAAGTGTCAAAAGTCTTAGGCGATAATGGGGTTCTAGTAAATGTTCCTACCCCTCGCTTCATACTTTTGTGGATCAATCCTTATCCAAGATAAGAATAATGGATCACAGGGAATATCCCTACCTCTTACGTCGGCGGAAATCATTCTCCATACTTTTATGCACCATTATGCTGTCAGGGAGAGTCTACCATTTTGATTAAACGCATGGGTTCTTTGCCAGATATAGCATGATGAAGCAAGATCAGTTGAATACCAACCTCAGGCAGTGAAGTTGCAAATTGGCTCAGGATTCAGAAAAATTTGCTGGAAGACATGGGTGTTTCCTGTTGACATGGTTAGCCTTGGATTTTTCATTAGTCAAACTTAAGCTGATCGTGACAATGGTTACTCAAAAATAAAGTCAGGACACTAACATCGAAGCAAATGTTCATAATCTCCACAAGTTTGACTCAATAAACAAAAAATTTTTACCTCACAAGATCAAAACTGACTGACTCTTAAGAAAACAAAACAAGTTGTCATAATCACCTCCCCCCAGACTTTGACAACACTGTCCCCAGTGTTATCTAGACGTAGAGGAAGCGAAATAAAGCACAGAACAAATTGATGTTGTGGTAAGGTCGACAATTACCGAGGAAAAGGTGATGGGCACGATCGATACTTAGGATGTATCATCAATGCTGAAGTCTGTGTCGGGTCTGAAACTCGAGATATGTATTTTGAAGCCAAAAGTAGCGGTGAAGTAACTGTCAGATCAGAGAACACAGTTAGAAGCAACAGAGTGATATATAGCATAAGTTTCCACAAGTTCTGACAATGAGATTAGACAAGTTCAGAAAAGAAAGCAAAATAAAAGAAAAAGAAAGAAAGGGAAATGTGAAACCCAGGAACAGAGACTGGTCTGAACCTCACAGAGTCGGACTCAAGCAGGTGCGCGTCGAAGGCCAGCCAGCAGAGGATCGGCGTCTGTGGGAGACATGCAGCGACAGCGAGAAAACAGCCAGCCCAGATCCTCTGAAGACTCTCCACCACGTACTCTGAAAGGTAGCTGTCTCCATGGTGTAGCTTTGGTGGTGGAGGAAAGAAGGAGCAGAGCAGATGGTCTGGCGT
>SMJT01000083.1:470891-672679 GCA_004349715.1 Crucihimalaya himalaica | reverse complement strand
GATTTACGCGCTGTGGCGTAGTTGCGGCCAGTGAAGGGCTTGGTCTTCAGAGAGACCAAGTGGTGAGCAAAGAGAGCGCCAATGTTGACCGCGAGGTTCATCTCGGGCCACTCAAACCTATCCTCAGGAATGATATCACCAACTGCCTTGAACAACAGCATCAGCTCTGAGATCCTCAGCTTGTTCGGCTCCATCTTGCAGAATAAGGTGGAGCTGATAATCCTGGCAATGCAGCGCAGAGTCGGATGGCGGATATCAATCTGAGTAGAGGTCTTGGAGTTGTAGGCGCCAAGACCAATGTGTCGCCAGAAGTTCTGCAGATCCTGAAACTGAGAAGGAAGAGCAATCTGCTGAGGGTAAGGATCAAACCCGTAGATGGAGCAGAGATCAGGAATGGGTAATCTGTAGCGAATCCCCCTGATCAAGAAAGTTAGGGTCCCCTCAGAAGCAGTGCGGTGGACCTCATCTCTATAGTACACCCGAGCCGTGGCAAGGAACTGACGCACCAGGTCTGGATAGAGGTCATACTGCCTGGAATAGAGAGTGCCCAATCCAATCTTGTCCAGCATGGCAGAAAGATCAACGTCGATGCCTAGACGACGCATGGTGAGAGGATCGATGAAACGCGTAGGCAGGATGACAACACGTAGCCACTCGTTGTAGAACAGAGTGTCATAGTCATCCCACTCCTCAGCTATGGCCCTGTAAACGCAAGCCTCACTCTCAGTCACATCCTTGGGCAACTCTTCCCAAACACGTCATGGAACGATCCTCTTTCCCTCCAACTTAGGCCAGGGAGGCCTAGCAACAGGGGCAGGAGTAGAAGGAGATGGTGAACGTCGTGGCGCAGGCCTCAAGTTGCTGATGTGAGCGTCAATGAAACTCTGACGGAAAATATCCTCAGTGAAACCACCCTTTAGAACAAAGTAACGATCGCCAGTAAGAATGGCTGTGATGACTCCAGCGTGCCACTGTGAGTCATGGAATGCCTCTACCTCGTCTTGGAGATCATAACTGCGGCGTGGAGGGTTGGAGGTGGAAGCGTCGTCCTGTCGTGTCCTCTTGCGGGGAGCCATCTGAGGTAAATCAAAATGAAAACATAAGTCAGCAACATACGTGAACTCGGTGCAGGCATCGATCGATACCAAGGGGTATCGATCGATGCTGGAGGTGGAGATTTACAGGTTCAACAGATGAAATCGCATAATTCAAAATTATCACAGTTCGGGTATCGATCGATACCAAGGGGGTATCGATCGATGCTCGAAGCAAAATTGCAGAGGTCATCGCGAATTCCATTCCACAACCAACTAATTTTCAATATAACATCCTAAATTTGAATCCCTAAGTCTACTCCATCTCTAATCTATCCATTCTCACCCTATCATGCCAATTTCGTCCACCTATAGCTAATGATGACAAGAAACAGAGCGAAAGCGTCACAACAAAGGAAACCCCAAATCGATTTCGCCAACACATCTACAAGGGTGAAATTGAGTGCATTACCTGGTAGATCGAAGGAGTGAATGAGAGAATGATAATGTGAGCAAAAATCTGATGGAGATAGAGTGTGGAATTGAAGAAATTGATGAAAAATTGAAAAAAATATGAGAGTTGAGAGAGAGAACAAAGAGACGGAGTCGAGCGATAATGAAAATTGTGAGAGATTGATCAAAGGTCCCGAGGGTTTTATCGAAAAAGTTACTTGGGTGCTGGGCATCGATCGACACCGTAAGTGGTATCGATTGATGCTCAGCGTATAGCACAACTCGCTCTAAACCATTAGTATCGATCGATACTAATGGGTATCGATCGATGCTCGACGTCTGGACCTGGGTCCACGTGAAAAACACAACACAAAAACAAAAGCAAAACGAAACAAATCAAAAGAAAGACTATGTACAGACTCACCAGTGGGTTGCCTCCCACCAAGCGCTTGTTTAATGTCATTAGCTCGACATGGAGGACAGTCAGGCAGCGGGTGGTTCAGCCAGAGGCATAATGTGTCCATCTGGAATGGTGGCTTTCGCCCAATAGTGCTTCACCCTTTGTCCATTGACAGTGAATTCTCTGCCTTTAGGAGTCAGCAACACTACAGCTCCATGAGGGCGGACCTCCTTGATTGTGAAGGGACCTGACCAACGAGAACGCAATTTCCCAGGAAACAATTGCAAACGAGAGTTGTACAGAAGTACCTGATTGTTTGGTTCAAAGTGTCGGGAAAGGATCTTCTTGTCATGATAAGCTTTGGTCCTCTCCTTGTACAGCTTAGAATTCTCATAGGCGGAGTGTCTGATCTCATCCAACTCATTCAGCTGAACCAATCGCCTTTCTGCAGCAGACTTGATGTCGAAATTCAACAGCTTTGTAGCCCAGGCCGCTTTGTGCTCTATCTCAATAGGAAGATGGCATGCCTTTCCATACAGCAAATGGAATGGTGTTGTCCCCAGTGGCGTCTTAAATGCTGTTCTGTAGGCCCAAAGAGCGTCGTCTAATTTCAGCGCCCAATCCTTCCTTGTAGCACCAACTGTCTTCTCNAGCGTCGTCTAATTTCAGCGCCCAATCCTTCCTTGTAGCACCAACTGTCTTCTCTAAGATCTCTTTGACCTGTCGGTTGGAGACCTCTACTTGTCCACTAGTCTAAGGATAATATGGCGTGGCAACGCGGTGGTGTACACCATACTTCCACAGTAGCTTCTCAAAGATCTTGTTGATGAAGTGAGTACCACCATCACTGATGACAACACTAGGAAAACCAAATCGTGGAAAGATGATAGTCTTAAACAGCTTAAGGACCACGGCAGAATCGTTGATAAGACTAGCAATTGCCTCTACCCACTTAGAGACATAGTCAACAGCGACTAAGATGTAGCGGTTCTGTCGCAATGGAGGGAATGGTCCCATGAAATCTATACCCCAGCAATCAAAGACCTCAACCTCCAGGATGAAATTATGTGGCATCTCATGGCGCTTGCTGATTTTACCCAGTCTCTGACACACATCGCAACAGGAAATGAAAGAATGAGCATCCTTAAACATCGTAGGCCACCAGAAACCTGCTTGCAGGACCTTAGAGACTGTCTTGGATGTGCCAAAGTGCCCAACATATTCAGAACCATGGCAATGAAACAAGATATCCGGCACCTCAGACTCAGCTATACATCTTCTGTAAATCCCATCAGAGCAGTGCTTGTACAAATATGGCTCATCCCAGAAGTAGCGTCTGACATCTCTCATGAACTTCTTCTTTACATACTTCTTTAGGTGCTTTGGTTCTAGATCAGCAGCAAGGTAGTTGGCGATGTCAGCGTACCAAGGCTCAGCAGGGGAAGTGATTGCCAAAGATTCCTCAAATTTAGAGTGATCTGTAGAGCAATCGGCGATGGAAGGTCTCTGACATCAATCGATGCAGTGGGAGTATCGATCGATGCTGGAATCATGATCCGAAGGCAATAACGCTTGAGGGTATCGATCGATACTGCAGGGGTGTCGATCGATGCCCGTCGTCTTCTGCGACAGAATCGAAGCAGAACCAGTCTTGATGAAATATATCCTCTCCTGGGGCAAAGAATCATCAATGGGAACCTCTTCACTGATCCTCATACGCGAGAGATGATCTGCAACGCCATTCTCTACCCCCTTCTTGTCCCTGATCTCTATATCAAAACCTTGGAGTAGCAAAACCCATCGACACAATCGAGGCTTCATATCCTTATTCTACAGCAGATACCTGAGAGCAGCATGGTCAGTGTGCACAATCACCTTACTTCCTATCAAATAGGAACAAAAATTCTCAAAAGAGAACACAACAGCAAGAAATTCCTTCTCAGTGGTGATGTAATTCCTTTGGGCGTCATCAAAAGTTCTGCTAGCATAATAGATCACATGCAGCTTCTTGTCTTTCCTCTGTCCCAAAACAGATCCAACAGCATAGTCGCTCGCATCACAGATAACCTCAAAAGGCAGAATCCAATCTGGTGGTTGTACAATAGGTGCAGAAACCAATGACTTCTTGATCATCTCAAATGCAGCAAGACACTCTGGTGTAAAATCAAATGCGACATCTTTGCACAGCAGAGCAGTAAGGGGGCGAGCGAGCTTGGAGAAATCCTGAATAAACCTGCGATAGAACCCGGCATGACCAAGAAAACTCCGAATNGTTCTGCTGGCATAATAGATCACATGCAGCTTCTTGTCTTTCCTCTGTCCTAGAACAGATCCAACAGCAAAATCACTCGCATCACACATGACCTCAAAAGGAAGGCTCCAATCTGGTGGCTGAACAATGGGAGCCGAAACCAACGCCTTCTTGATCATTTCGAACGCAGCAAGGCACTCTGGTGTAAAATCAAAGGCGACATCTTTGTACAGCAGAGCAGTAAGCGGGCGCGCTAGCTTGGAGAAATCCTGAATGAACCTGCGATAAAACCCGGCATGACCAAGGAAACTCCGAATATCCTTCACTGATATAGGCGGCAGGAGGCTTGTCATGACCTGAATCTTCGCCTTATCAACCTCAATACCAGCCTTAGAGACCTTATGTCCCAGAACAATGCCATCTTGGACCATAAAATGGCATTTCTCCCAGTTCAGAACTGGATGCTTCTCCTCACAACGCTGAAGTACCTTGCACAAATTGTCCAGTCATCCTTTAAACGAAGACCCATAGACAGAAACGTCATCCATAAATACCTCCATGAACTCCTCGATCATATCTGAGAAGATGGACATCATGCATCTCTGAAATGTAGCTGGAGCATTACACAACCCAAATGGCATCCTCATGTAGGCAAATGTGCCGTAGGGACAAGTGAAAGTCGTATTCTCCTGATCAGCTGGATGTATCGGGATCTGGAAGAAGCCTGAGTAGCCATCCAGGAAGCAATAGTAAGGATGACTAGCCAGTCTCTCCAGCATCTGATCAATGAAAGGCAATGGGAAGTGATCTTTCCTTGTCGCAGCGTTCAGTTTTCTGTAATCGATACACATGCGATGCCCGATGATTATTCTAGTAGGAACCAGCTCATCTTTCTCATTCTTAACCACTGTGAATCCTCTCTTCTTAGGAACAACATGAACCGGACTGACCCAACTACTGTCAGAAATGGCATACATGACTCCTGCTTCCAGAAGTTTCAAAATCTCTTTCTTAACCACCTCCTTTAGATTCGGATTTAGTCTCCTCTGATGCTCTATTGAAGCTTTCGACTCGTCCTCCAGATGAATCCGATGCATGCACAGATCTGGTGAGATACCTGAAATATCATCAAGAGAATAGCCGAGAGCTTTGCGACACTTGCGCAGCTTGCTCAGCAGTAAGGCGACCTCTGCGTTGTTTAAAGAAGAATTGACAATCACAGGATAAGTAGAGTTAGGGCCAAGGAAAACGTACCTTAGGCTAGCTGGGAGTGGCTTTAGGTCAAGCTTTGGAGCTTTCGCTTCACTCCAATCAGGCAAAGAATCAGGCCTGGTGCGAGAGATTTGCAGCTCTTCGGGACGAAGGGGTTGGTATCGATCGATACCTCCTGTGGTATCGATCGATGCCTCTGCTTGGTTGTCAAGGATCGTCGCATAGGCAGCAGCAATCTCTGTGGGAACTGTCTCTGTCTCAGCTGAGCAAACCAAAGCCCTCTCTAAGGGATTCTCAGGGTGCAATCTTAAGAAATACTCATCTGATAGCTCACTGAATGTGTCAATGAAGAAAGTCTGACCATCGATGGTTGGTTTCTTCATCATCTTCTCCATATTGAACGTCATGACCAGATCGCCAATGTTGAGAGATATCTGCCCATTCTTGCAATCGATTAGGGCTCCAGCTGTAGCTAAAAACGGTCTGCCCAATATCAGTGGATCTCGTGGTTCAACATCATACTCAAGGACGATGAAATCGGTTGGAACTAAGCAATTCCCAATGGTAATTGGGACATCCTCAAGTAAACCTTCAGGGAATCGGATTGATCGATCAGCAAGGATCAAGGAGATCCTTGTTGGTGTGAAGTCTGTCATCCCCATTCTCTTTGCTACTGAGTATGGCATGAGGTTCACACTCGAACCAAGATCGCAAAGAGAACGTTCAAACCTTTCCGTGAAGATTGTGCAATCTAGAACAAAACTACCAGGGTCTGGTAGTTTATCTGGAATCTTGTTGAGAAGAATTGCACTGCACTCGTGGGTGATTCGCAGCACACCTTCCTCAAGATTCACATTGCTCGAAACCATTCTCTTTATAAACCTTCTGAAGGCTGGTGCAGTCTTGAGAGCATCTACGAACGGGAGTTTGACCACTATCTTCTCTAACATCGCTCTGCATCTAGCTTCTTCTGTTTCTTTCTTTGACTTAGCAGGGGGTCGAGGGAAAGGGACCTTCGGTACATAAACTCTGCCTACATGACCTGTTGTCTGCTTCTGGTCGACTTTAGGAGGAGTATCGATCGATACAGGGGGAGTATCGATCGATGCTTTCGGTTTTTCAACCGATTCTGTAGAAGTTTGAACAGGCAACGATCGAGGAAGGGGGGTATCGATCGATACTGGATGAGTATCGATCGATACTGGGGAATTTGCAGGAAACTGATCGTCGTCATCGTCGTCTCTAGCAAGATCGACGAGTTGCTGAGGTGAGTAACCCTTCTTCTGCCTTGGAGCAACTTCTCTTCCACTTCTCAGGGTTATTGCGTGGACATGCTCTCTCGGATTCACTGTCTTGCCTGGTAGAAAACCATCTTGCCAGATTCACTGTTTGAGCGATCTGGGTTTCCAACTTCTTATGGTGGATGTTTAAAGCCTCAATCTTCCCATTCAGATCAGTGTATAGGGCGTCCATCTTCCCGTTGAAGTCAACTGTCATTTTCTGCTGCCCCTCAAGAATCTGTTCAAGCATAGTCTCAACTTTGCTTTCCTGAGTCTTGGGAGGTGGAGTCTGATAAGACGAATTCCCATAAGTACGAGTGTACCCACTGTTCTGAAGTGGTTTCTGAGCTCCGAAATTTGCAGGCTTGAAATCAGATTTGAATCCTCCTCTCTGATAGTTGGTGGTGAAGCCACGGTTGTATGAATTCTGAAATCCTCTCTGATAGTTGACATCCTCTTTTTCACCTTCTTCGATGTTCTCGACTTCTGCAGCAAAGTGCACTGCCTTCTGCTGCTTACCCAATAACAGACTGTGAACTGAATCCAGCTTCGCATGTACCTCAGTTATCTGTAAACCATCAGCACTACCGTTCTGATTCTTTCTCTTAAAATCAGCATTCTTAGTGCTGTTGCTAGAAGCCAAATTATCAATCAACACATAAGCGTCCTCAGGATACCTGGTGTTGAAGTTACTGTTGCTTGCAGCATCCAAAGCCATCTGATACCTCCAATCGATTCCTCTAAAGCAGATACCCAACAACTGAACCTGTGAGAAACCATGGTGAGGGCAGTCCCTCTGATAAGACCGAAATCGAACCCAGGCGGCCTTAAACGCCTCAGTCGCTCCCTGAGAAAACTGGGAGATCTTGTTCCTGAGTTCCGCTGATCTCGCATCATCATAAAAATTGTTCAGAAAAGCAGTCTTGGTCTCCTCCCAAGTGGTCAAAGAACCTGGAGGCAACTGCTTCAGCCAGTAAGCTGCATCTCCACTAAGAGAATAGGGGAAGAGCTTACAGAAGAGGAAATCATTGGACACTCCATTGTATTTGATATTGGTGACCAAATCCTCAAACCTCTCAATATGATCCATGGGATGCTCGTGAGAAAGACCATGAAATGGATGTTTGGCCTACAAGAGTGTAGTAGGCAGGCTTTAGTTCAAAGTCATTCCTCTGGAAAGTAGGAATACGAATCGCAGATCGGTTGGCATAGAACTGATCTGGTCGGTTGTATTCTCCAAGCGTTCTGGCGCGATTACCCTGAGCATTCCCAACATTCCCACGCACAGCTGGTGGGATAACAGCATTAGCAACCGGTGCAGGGGCAACAATGTTTCCTTCTGCATCAATTCTCTGTCCCTGCGCGTCACACAGGTGACCTTCCTGATCTCTCAAAACCCCAGCCTCATCACGAGCAAGCACAATCGGATTGTTCATCTCAGCTTGTTTCTTTTGCTTTCTGATTGTACGCTCTAATTCAGCTAGTTCTTCGTTCGATAGGTTGATCAACTGCTTGTTCTTGCTTCCTCTGGTCTCTCGATGCTGCATACACCTGAAACACAAAGGCAAAACGCGTAAGTAACGAAAGTAACAACGAGTATCGATCGATACTAAGAGGGTATCGATCGATGCTCAACACTTAGTCGAAATTCTAAAACCGTAATCTAATGGTGAAATTAGAGTCCCCGGCAACGGCGCCAAAAATTTATATGCTCAAATCTAATAACCCCTAAAGTATCTAAGCAGTCGCTATAAGTATTTTTAGGGGTCAATCCACAGGACTCAAGAAAACACTCATAGAATTATGGGTGTATAATTAAAGCTAAGCTAAATAAGAATGAAATAAGAAAATAGCACAATTAAAACAGGTAGTAATTCAGTGAGGAAAAACGCTAGGCTTAGAGAGACTTGCAGCAAATCAGAATTATTCAAATCAAATCATTGTCAAGAATAAATTAAGCTCCGCATCAAACTTAAACCACATATGTAAATAAAACCAACTGTCGTTGGCGAAAACTATCTATGCCTAAATTAAGAATTCCAAATTTCTTTGCAAATTCATGACTTTTAAACAAGCATTTAAAGTTCAAGTTCAATTGTTCACAAAATCTAAACCAAATTTCTTTGCGAATAGGGCTTTTTTCTCCACCAAAGACTAGATGCAAGAAATCAATCACACTTTCCGTCAAATCAACAACCTAACATGCATAGCATTCTAAGTTCGCGAGCCCAAAAATCAGCATAATATCAAGTCCTGGTTAAAAGCTCTACTAGATTATTCCCTACTATTTATTCAGGATCTAATAATTCATCAAAATACCTTGTAATGCAATATCCCTAATCCTAACAGGGAATCTACTAGACTGGGGTGAAAGCATAAACATCATGGAATAGAATAGATATCATATAAAACGAATGAAAATAGAGTAAGAATACAAAGAGTTCAAGAGTTCTTCTCCAAAGACTTCAATTGCAGAAAATTCTATCTGCCAGAAAGTCACAAGGTGCCTTCTAAGGAGGCTCAAACCTAATTATATTGTTTCTACAAAGTTTTGGAGCTCTATCTCGAAAATAAGGAAAAACTTCTGGTTTATCTCTGTCGGTTTTATTCGCGTCTGATCATTGGTAAATCGCGCCGATACATAAATGGTATCGATCGATGTCTGGAGACTGTTGCGTCGTCGACTCTCCGCCAAATGAATGTGTCGATCGATGGCTGGTCGCAATTGCGTGTTGATCGATGCTAGATCTGGTCCCCGAACGCTAGACTCCAGATCACTTTCAAAAGCTTCCAAATACTCCAATTTAGTCTCCATAACGTACCTATAAAGCTTGAAAAAAAACTGATAAGACTCTAAAACGACGGAAAAGACTGCAAACAAAAAGGACTTATATATGGTTAGAAAGTGGGTAAAACCAGATATATCATGTATATCAATAATAAACTTCCATTTCTACCCTACCTAGCTTTAAAAAGAATCCTAGTTTCAAGCTTGGAGTTAAGCTTCCTTTTCTTTTGGATAGTAAACCATTTGCTCTTCTTTAAGCAAAATGTGTAAGTTTTCATAAACCAAACTTTATTTCTTTGTGTAACATTTATTTGGACTTTTCTCTTTTCTTTTTTGAGCTCTAGCCTTAATGCTTTTAAAACTTAGAGCTAACTTTCTTATTATTCCCATAGAATGTTTCCTTTTGATTTTCACCATCTTTCTTTTCTTTTTTATAATCTCATCGGCTTTTCTTTTCTTCTTTTCCATCTCAAACAATTTCTTGTAGTATGCTTCATGTTCCCAAACCAACGTTTTAACAATGAAACACATAACAATCCCTATTTTGCTACCTTAGATAGGTTCACATTAGCTAGCTGGTTTGCATAGAGTTTGGACTCTTTGTGCAGCAATTAAAACCTATTGTGCTCTAAAACCTTCAATCCTAAAGGTATGTCGTATGTAGCACTTAAGGTATCGAATCCCACAGGAAGGAAGAGTAACAACACTAGGAATGCAGAGAAACTAATCGAGCTAAATGATTGATGTTTTTGGGTTTTTCATGTTGTACAATAATAGTGAAATACAACAGAAACTAAAATACCGATGATAAACAAGCAAATATCGAAACAAGAAAAACTAAACAACTTAAACGAAAGACATCAAAATACAAAGAACTATAAAACACAAAAACACAAATGTTAACTTCGATTAACAAGCATGCAAAAGCAAACTAGCACTTAAACGGTTGTATTTCAAATGATAAAAATATGGACGGTTGGAATGGCAAATCGATAAAGAAATGAATGATGCTAATGAGAGACCAATGTTCAACAAATGACTATGGTTCGCAACTTATGGCATGACATCAACTTAAAACTAGATTAGTCACTCCCGTGGTACTATCTTTTAATAAATCCGATTAAGAAAGCTTAAGCTTGTCCGAATGCTCAACCAGATTCATAAACTAATGAACACAACTCATTTTAGCCGATCAAATCCTTCTTAGAACTCAGCCTCCCGTGTGGTTAATGGAATTGATTGCAGCACATATGATACGGGCGGATTGATTCTCAAAACCTTCCGGGTGAGAATCAATCATAATCTACGAAACTCTCTTCGAAGCCATATTTCTAGCCGTAAAGAATAATCTTACATGTGAAGATAAACAATAATCAAACACCAAATCACAAATCCAAGCATCAAACATCCTAATTCTTCCAAACCAACCATTCCAAAAGAAATCTACTCAAACATGTTCAAGCATGGCAAAATAAACCGACCAAAATGATAGATAATGAAGACATAGATTGAAGATTATATAAAACTATTTACAATCTTCAAAGTACATATGAAGTATATCTAAGTTTTAAAAGCATAAAAATATGAAAACTAGAGAGAAAATGAAGGAGAAGACTCAGGGTTGCAAGAGAAAAGTCGTTTTAGTGGTGTGAATTGTTTTTGGGCTTCTTAAGGGGGGGTTTCGCAAGTGGAGAAAACAGAGAAAAAGTCAAAAATGCCGCGTAGTGAAATCGGTCCTGGACCGTTTTTTGGAGGCATTGCGACTTGAAATTCGAGCGTTGGGTTCGGATTTTTGATCGACCGAGGTGTGTTTCCGTAGCCATGTTGCCCAAGAACGGTCATGATAATCGTCTGGACGATTTTAGCCTAAAATCCGGTCTGGAAGTTCGGTCCTGGCCGCTTTTCTGAACTCCATTCTTAGCATTCCGTGCCATTGACGAACTCCGCTTCAAGTCAACAGCTTTTCGGCAACCCTGAATAAACACAAAAACTCAGTAGAATACGCTACAAACACCTTATATTATACAAAACACAAATTTAAACTGCAAAATGCTCATTATACAATAAACTTCTTAATATCATACAAATGCTATAAAATCACTAATATATACATTATAAAATATGAAATATTGTACAAATCGCGTAATTTAAGATATCAACCACCCGAACTTGCCTTTTTGCTTGTCCCAAGCAACAAGAATTTGAACAAACCGAGAATGGTTTCATGCATTCAATCTGATGCCCAACATAATGCCAAGACAGCCTAAACTTCTCTCAGACTTTTGACGACCTTAGATCCAAACAGATACATGCATGCTTCTTATCAAATCAACTCCTACAATTCAAGTTTCTATTTCAAGGCATGAATTCTCATTTATGGGCAATAGATCTATTTCCATCGGTTCGGTGGAAAAAGGTTGTTTATGGAACAAGAGGCGGTTTATATGCATTTGTGGTTACTCCTCAAAATCAAGCGGCAACAGTGCATTATCAGAAAGCATAGAGAATGGGACACAATTTATGCTCTTACAAGAGTCTTCCATTGTTCTACCATCTAAAGCTTTTCGTCTAAATTTCGAACTTGAACAAGCAATTGTATTTTTCTTTTTTCGTGATTTTCTTACCACACACTTTCTAACTTAACCCACCACTATTTCATCAACAGCATCCTTTCAACACCTTAGCTACTAGGGAATACTCTTCTCATATCTTGTTTTTTCTTTCCTTTTATTCTCTTTTGTTGCTTTTCGCAAGAGCATTTTTTCGTTTTAACTCTCTATTTCCCTAAACTTTTTAGTAAACAGTGGCTTTTCTAACTCTTTCTCAACTCATATTAATTCTTTTCAGAACCAATCCATAAATCCCAACAATAACCTTCACAAACCTAACAATTAGAAGAAAGAGCTTGTGCGTTTCTATCTCGAAGATTTTTGTACATGAATGCGGTGTAGAAAAGACCTCATCACATATGTAACAATTGGTTTAAAGAAAGCGTTTTGGTTTTGGGTGTGGAACCATCTTAAAGAGGAAGATGGCCTTTCGGGAAGTTAACAAGTGTGGTAAAAAGGATAAGATCACTCGCATGTTCATGTAACACCATGGTTAAGAATCTAAAGCCCATAAGCAAGAATGAAATTAAGTTTGATTATGCTAATAAAGATGGAGTTTGATTATCGAATTAAGGCAATGCATTAATATGTATGGATTTCAAGTTTAAAGATAAAGTGGCGAAGTTTTCAAGTCTTTCGAAATCGTTAAGCAATGTAAAACCATCATCGCAGGGCATCATTATGAACACAAATTTTTTTTTTTTTTGGCGTGGTTGGTCTTCCGAAAATCGGTTATGGAGCGATTTTTGTTAAATTCGGGCATGAAATTCGTTATGGACCGAACCGACAAATTTTTTTTTTTTTTAATCATAAATATTACAAAAACACATATAATAATGCAAATACATAAAATCCATAAATAAAGAATTCAATTCAAATCAAGACATCATCAACAACATTAGTTCTTACCCCGGACTTGTTGGAGCACCGTCTCGGCGTTCTATAACAGGAATCTAAAAGAAAGTACTAAATGTCTAGACACGGGATAGATTAGGCATGGTATCACCTTGGTAAAGCGAGAATGTTGCTTATTCGCTTCCTTGCGCTTTTTCAAGCTTGACCTTCCTGGTGTTGTCTTCCTTTCACTCGAGACATACTCCGGCGGTTGGATCTTCTTAATCTTTCGCTGAAACAAAGCTTCTTGATCAGCTTCTTCTGATAGTTCGGTTGATCTTCTTGCTGCCGCCTTGTCGCTGGTTTAAGGAATCCTCTACGTGCGCTTCAACCGGTAAATAAAGAATGTCGGTAACTCCCGTCTCAATCAAGCCATCCTGAGGTCGCCTCGGAATCTTCCTCCACAGGGTCCCCTACGACCACTCGTCGGTCCGATCGCCTGTTCCACATACTCCTCGCCCGAGGTCAATCTCAACATTCTTAAGAAGAAGAGAATGTTTGCTTTACCTATGCAAGGGAGAACCATGTTTCTCTGGATGTTATGGGCGGGTGCGGCAGTGGTAGTGGAAGACGTCACGAGCCTGTCTTATCCCTTGAGGACGAAGACCTGTCCAAGTATTCCGTATCTACATAGTTCCTCGTCGCTGGATTGGGTGACTCTGTTTCTTCTGAGAATCAACTCCAAGCTCGTTCCATCAGAGCGCGTGAGCATACCACCAATCAAAGGTCCCGATCACTCCGGAATTCTGAGCCCATTTCTTAAGGCTTGCTAGCTCAGTTGCTAGCAACACATCCCAAGGTTCACAGCTCCATCGAATCTCAGAACTAAACTGGAGACTCGTAAGACATGCTTGAGACCTATGTAAAGAAGCTCAGCTCCTTCATCGTGACAGCTCTGCTATTTCCTGCAAAGATAGTGTTGAAAAGAAGCTTACTCACATAATCTGATGACCGATTCCTGATCATAGTCATCTTGGCTTGCTTGCTATGGCGCAGTTTCCCATGTCAATTGTGTCCACATAGCATTGGCGCCTCTGAAAGGCGAATTGCATCGTTTCACTTTTCGGGAATCGAGAAGCGTGTACCGCATGATTCTCCGTCTACTGTCAAGGCCGATATTTCATTGTGTGTCACCTTTGAATTTGATGAACCCTTCATCCTTGCTTCTTGTTCTTCGGCTCCTTGACACTCGAAGGTTACAGGGCAAGGAAATGCTTTGGGTTTTCTTTTCGAAAGTTTTGGGACATTCTCACAGTGGGAAAGACAGTTAGCCCCATTTTCCAGGAAGTCCACGTCTCCAGGAGACGCGTCCTCTCAAGGATATCTCGGTCATGAAGCGTGGTAGGGTCTGCTCTCATTGCTTCCAACCCTTCCGCTTCAGTTGTTAAGTTTCCTCTGTACAGGTTCTTTTCCCGTTTCTTCTTCCTTGGGAGGCATAAGTGAATCCCTGAAATCAAAAGAAAATACGAATAACACAAGTAATCCATCAATGCCATCATAACGAACAAAAGACAAAACAATCAATATCATCAAGTTCTATATACAATGCAAGACAGAACAAAATCGAATTCAACATGTTCATATTCCAAAATTTAATGAAAATCATCAATTCCATTCCTCCAAACTTGTTATCTAAATATAATCAGTTCAAAAGAACCAATCAAGCTTTATGTGCAATGAATTCTTAAATTGTCAACCACTTTTTCTCATCAAATCGGAACCATGGAAAATCGGGTATTGGCCCGATTTCTGAATGTTCTGAATTTCTCAATCTTTTTTCAAATCGTTTTCATCAATGTTTCCTGCAACAATCCGTACAACTAGGAATCGATTTTTATGTTATGAACTTCATTTCATGCACTCAATATGATTCTAACAAGTTCCATATTCCAAAACGCCAGAGACATTTTTCAATTGTTAATCCATTTGAGAAAAAATCAAAAATGATTTTTGCAAGTGGAACTCAATCCGCTAATGGAATACTCTAAAATCGTTTCTCCTAATTCATTTAAACAAGAATTCAGACAGAAATCGAGGCATCCGAGTTCTAAAAAAAAACCAAAAGAAAAAACTCCGTTTCATCTTCAAACTCGTCCAAAAATCCATAGAATTTGGAAACATAGACCATACTTGATAGATCGAGTCTAGTTGACCCTAGGAATGCAGAATAGAACTCGAATTGTTGAGGTGGATTAGAGCCAAGTAATGAGAAAATGGACATATGAAGAAATCGAGAAGAAATATGTGGAGGATTCTTTTTTTTATTTTCACTCCGTATTGATAAAATCAGAGAAAGAAAAGGAAAGGAATCCGAACAGGCCCTGCACATAACCAAGATTTTCTCAAAAACTTTTAGAAGGTTTTTGAGTTAAAATCGGACATGGACCGATTTTTCAAGATCGCATTTTGGTAAAACAATGGCATTTATCCGCTCCAAGATAGTCTTCGCATGACCGATCGGCCCGAAATTGTATGCAAAAACTATACCCGCTGAATATCCGTCGAGTTCCAAAACCGATTTTTGAAGCCGAGTTTCCTTGAAAGATCGGCCAAGAGCCATCATTATGATGGCTCGAATGTTGTGGGATTAAGTTTTCTTTCCGTTCTGTTCCACTCTTCTCAATTGTTCTTCCGTTCCTGAAATGCAAAACACACACGAAACACACACATCAAAATAAGAACTCAAAATATTCAAAAAATATATATATACATATACACAATAGAACTTAGGGAATGCCTCCCTAAAGCGCTTGTTTTACGTCACTAATCTTGACGTTACGATGTTCATGTGGTGGCGGGGTTTGAGAGGGAAACCGCAGTTCCTTCTCCGATGTATTCATTGGCAAGATATGGCTTCACACGTTGCCCATTTAAAATGAAGTCTCCCCCGGACTTGTTCCACAATGCTATCGCACCATACGATTTTACTTCTTTAATGGTGAATGGTCCCGACCATCTGGATTTAAGCTTCCCAGGAAAGAGTTTCAACCGGGAATTGAACAATAAGACTTGGTCTCCAACCTTGAAGTCTCGGTGTATGAACCTTCTGTCGTGAAAGGCCTTGGTCCGCTCTTTATAGATCCTTGCGTTTTCATACGCTCCTTAGCGGATTTCTTCTAACTCTTCTAATTCGATCAAACGCTTCTCCCCAGCCGTTTTTAGATCGAAGTTACATAAACCAAATGGCATACTTTGATAAGCAAAGGTGCCGTAAGGACAAGTGAATGTCGTTGTTTCTTGGTCACTAGGATGAATTGGTATTTAAAAGAAACCAGAGTAACCATCCAGGAAGCAATAGTATGAATGATTAGCCAATCTCTCAAGCATTTGATCGATAAATGGTAAAGGAAAATGATCCTTACGAGTGGCTGAATTTAACTTCCTATAATTGATGCATACTCTATGTTCGGTTATAGTTCTTGTTGGAATCAATTCATTATTTTCGTTCTTAATAACCGTTATTCCTCCCTTTTTAGGCACAACATGCACCGGTGAGATCCAAGTACTGTCGGAGATAGGATAGATCACACCGACTTCAAGTAGTTTTAAAATTTATTTCTTAACTACTTCCTTAAGGTTCGGGTTAAGCCTTCTTTGATGTTGAATGGATGATTTACTTTCATCTTCTAAGTGAATTCTATGCATGCACAAAGATGGTGAAATTCCCTTAATATCTTTCAGTGTATATCCTAGGGCCTTTCTATACTTTTTCAGTTCGTGCAACAACATAGAAGTCTCCTCATCATTCAATGCATCATTGATTATCACAGGGTATGTCGAGTTAGAACCAAGAAACGCATACCTTAGACCTTTTGGTAAAGGTTTGAGTTCGAGTTGGGGAGCATTGAGTTCGCTCCAATCGTTGGTGAAGTCTTCTTCCTCATTCACGTTGGTAATCTCTTCGAGTTGCAAGAAGGATGTTTGTTCTTTCCATGGCAATTGAGAATCCAAATACTTCTCATAAGCAAATGCCTCCTCATTCACAACCACATCTCTCTCATTTGGTTGTGTTAGGGCTAGTTGTAAAGCATCTTCCATGTTCAACTCCTCAAGATATTCATCCACCATCTCCTCTAGGATTTCGATATAGAACACATTCCCATCAATGGTTGGCTTTTTCATCACGTCAAGAATATCGAACCTCATGTTGATGTCTCCAAGTTGGAGGTTGATGATGCCTTTCTTCACATCGATTATAGCCCCTGCGGTCGCTAGAAATGGTCTTCCTAGGATGATAGGATCTTTCGGTTCCTCATCCATCTCAAGTACCACAAAATCAGTAGGTATGATGCAATCTCCAACCTTCAATGGTAAGTTCTCTAGAATACCAATCGGAAACCGTGTGGTTCTATCCGCTAAGACTAGCGAAATCCTTGTTTTCTTGAAGTTGGTCAAGCCAAGCCTCTTGGACACCGTCAATGGCATTAGACTCACGCTCGCACCCAAATCAACTAAGCATTTCCCAAAGGACAAATGTCTTAATGCACAAGGTAATGTGAAGCTACCAGGATCCTTAAGCTTTCTTGGCAAGTTGTTTTGTATGATCGCGCTACAATCATGGTTCACCATCACCATGGCTTCTTCAACCTGCCTCTTCTTAGTATGAACATCCTTGAGAAGCTTGTTGTAGATCGGGCATTCGATCATAAGATCATCAAAAGGTATGGTCACTTGAATGGACTCCATGATCTTTCTAAACTTCTTGAATTTTTCGTCCATGATTTGGTTTTTGAACCTCCCGGGAAATGGAAGCTTTGGCTCAAAGGGTGGAAGCACAAAGTCCACATTCTTCCTGATTGCTTTGGTTGTTTCTCTTAGAATCTCTTTTTGTTGAGTATTAGAAATCGGATCTCAAAAATCGGGGGCAGAAATCGGGCACGAATCGATTTCTCCAATAATTCGACCATGAAAATCGAACACGCCACCGATTTGTGATTTCTCCATTTCTAGGCTTAACTACCGAACGGTCAATGAATTCGGTACAGACCCGATTTTGGTTTGAAATTCGTCTTGAAAATCGGTTGCTGATCGGTTTTTCATCCCCTGTTCTGGGTAGGAATAGTGCTCTATTTCTGAAATCGATTTCAGACCGAATTCTTCTTGGAATCGGTGATGAAAATCGGTTGCTGATCGGTTTTTCATCCCCTGTTCTGGGTTAGAGCTCTGATCGGTCATAAGGTTCGGTTGTGGCCCGCATTTTTGTGGAAATCGATTCCAGAAATCGGTTGTGGACCGATTTCTGGAGGTGTCCGTGGATTCTTCTTCTTCTTTTCCTTCAAGTATTTCCTTAACCTCTTTTCTTTCATCACTAACCTCTACAACAACTTCTCCTCTAGAGGGTAATGCCTTTCCACTCCTTAGAGTTATCGCCAAGCAATACTCTTTTGGGTTATCAACCGCTTTACCCGGTAAAACTCCCTTCGGACCTTGTGAAGTAGAGGCTACTTGAGCAACCTGATTCTCTAACCCCTTTACATGTGTACTCAGCTGTTCAAATTTGGAGTTCAAATCATTGTATGCTCCATCCACCTTGTGGTGAATCTCACCTATCTTCTTGGTGAGTTCAATCGAACTATTAGCTTTTCCGACTAATAGTTGTTGAAGCATACTCTTCATATCTTGATTTTGTGGTTGGGGTGCACTTGTCTGCCCTTGAGGTCTGTACCCTTGTTGATTGTTGTTAGGAACGAAGGGCGCCTTATTCTGAAAACCTCCTTGGTTGTTTTGGAATCCGCTTTGTTGACCTTGGAATTGCGGGTTCGGTATGAATCTTGGTTATGTGAAGCCTTGCCCTTGGTTGTTCGATGGCACAAAAGGTCGTGGTGTTAGTTTTGTGTTGTAATTCTTGTTGTATCTCCTTGATCAACCTCCTTGGTTACCACAAAGTTGACTCTCCTTCTTGCGCTCAAACACATTACCTCCTCTTGAACAAATTGTGTCCCTCATCGAATTCCCCAGACAAAGTTAATAGATCAGCTCTGGGCTTGTAGTACCATATCTGTTGTCCATTCTTCTCATGAGAGCCCTTATCTCCTTACTTCTCTGATCTTCCCCACTTCCTCGTTGGAGCTCTACTCATAATCCTCTCCATAAGTTTCCATCACTTGAGGGCTAGATTCTCTACAAGTTGAAACCTTCTTCGAACGTTTTTCCGCCAAGAAGAGTTCATTGTAGCTGTATCTGAGCAGACATCGCTTATCTTTGGAACACACCCCTATGAGGAGGTACTCCAAATAACATATCTTTCGAGAGAATCCATGGTCGAGGGGCATTTCGTTTCGTGTTACCCTTGAAATCTTTCCCAAGCGTTCCACTGAAAGCTCTCATTGTTTTTCTGTGTGAAGCTTGAAATATCGTTTCTCAAACGAGCCAGTCCTCGTTGTGGAGAAGAGATTTCTCCGAGAAGCTTCCTTTTACACTCAGTCCCAGGTGGTGATTGATCTAGGAGGGGTTAACTCTTTCCCAATTGTTTCGCTTTATCCCAAGAGAAAAGGGGAAAAAGCCTCAGCTTGAAAGGCGTCCTCAGAGATGGCCATCTGATTGGGAGATCACACAAATGTCGTTGAAGCTGCAAGATGTCGGACGTGATCTCACACGGGTAGACCGTGAAATTTTGTTCCCTTGAAACGACATGTTGATGTATACTCATCTTGACGTTCAAAAATTGTTTATTCTCCACCGGCCTGGTTGCAATGAAATACCACTAAGGCGATCCATGTGCTTGGGGTGCACTCGTATGCCCTATTACTCTTATCGGATCTAGCAGCGTGGTAGTGGAGGATCGACATTCAGTCCAGCTCCTTGGACTTCTTCCGCAACGTGTTGGATATTATCACCCATTTTCAACCCCAGTGCCCTTTCAAGTCTCTCTCTTTCACGTCTAGCACGAGTGTTGGCTCCGCTCTTAGTCTCCTTATGTCTGGAACCAATTCAACCAAGTGTCTTTGTCCTTGGCTTCTCAGGTTCATACACCTTTAAGAAAGAGATAAACAAAGAACACAGTTAGATGGTATAGAAAGTAAAATTTAGACTCGGTAAGAATCCAAATCCTAATGCGATTTCTATTGCGTTCCCCGGCAGCGGCGCCCAAAATTGGTTGCAAGAGTTTTCGGGCTCTTGTGCACAATTAAACCTATTGTGCTCTAAACCTCAATCCTAAAGGTATGTCGTATGTAGCACTTAAGGTATCGAATCCATAGGGAAGGAAAGATAACAACACTAGGAATGCAAGAAAGTAACTCGAGCTAAATGATTGATGTTTTTGGTTTTTATGTCTGTAAATAAAAGTAAATAAACAAGAAACTAAATACACGATGATTAAACAAGCAAATAAGAAACAAAAAAACTAAACAACTTAAACGAAAGACATCAAAATAACAAGAAACATAGAAACACAAATGTAACTTTGAATTAAACAAGCAATGAAAGCAAACTAGCAACTTAAACGGTTGATTTCAATGATAAAAAATATGCGCGTTGGAATGGCAAACCGATAAAGAATGAATGATGCTTTCAATGAATGACAATTTCAACAAATGACTATGTTTCAACTTATGGCATGAATCACTTAACTAGATTAGTCCACTCCGTGGTACTAATCCTTTTATAAATCGATAAGAAGCTAGACTTCCGAATGCTCAAAAACCAATTCATAAACAATGAACACAAAACTCATTTTAGCCATCAAATTCTTCTTAGAACTCAACTCCCGTTGGTTAAAGGAATGGATATGCACACATAGATAGGGCGGATTGATTCTCAACACCTTCCGGGTGAGAATCAATCATAAATCTAGAAAACTCTCTTTCGAAGCTCATTTCTAGCCGTAAGAATAATCTACATGTGAAGATAAAACAATAATCAACACCAAAACATCACAAATCAAGCATCAACATCCATAAATCTTCCAAACCAACCATCCAAAAGAAGTCTACTCACACATGTTCAAATGGCAAATAAACCGAACAAATGATAGATAATGAAGACAGTAATTGAGATTATATAAACTATTTGACAAATCTTCAATACATATGAGTATATCTAAGTTTTAAAAGCATAAAAATATGAAAACTAGAGAGGAAAATGAAGGAGAAGACTTCAGGTTGCAGAGAAAAGTCGTTTTTTAGTGGTTGAAGATTTTTTGGGCTTTTAAGGGAGTGGGTTCGCAAGTGGAGAAAACAGAGAAAAAGTCAAAATGCGGTAGTGAAAATCGGTCATGGACCGTTTTTTGGAGGCATTCGGACTTGAAATTTCGACCTTTTGGTCGATTTTTGATCCCAGGTGTGTTCCTCAGCCATGTTGCCGAACGGTCATGATAATCGATCCTGGACCGATTTTAGCCCTAAAAATCGGTCATGGAATTCGGTACTGGCCCGTTTTCTGACTTCCTTCTTAGCATTCGTCCATTGACGACTCCGCTTTCCAGTCAAAGCTTCGCAACCCTGAAATAAACACAAAAACTCAGTAGAATACGCTACAAACACCTTATATTATTACAAAACACAATTTAAACATGCAAAATGCTCATTATACAATAAACTTCTTAAATATCATACAAATGCTATAAATCACTAATATATACATATAAAAGTATGAAAATATTGTACAAAATAGCGATAATTTATAGGGATATCACTAGCCCTATGGAAGATCATATTTTGCCGTTCCCTTCTTACAAGATTTTGCATATGCAAGCATTTTCAAGAAGAGGCCTCACTCAAGCAAACAATGAAGGGGTGTAAGGAAAGGTAAAGGTTATGGTGGGGAACCATCCTGAAAATGAGAATGGTCATTCGGGCTAACAAGTGTGGCACAAAGGAATAAGATAACCGAATGTATATGTAAAACCATGGTTAAGATCTCAAGCCCTAAGTGAGAGAATTAAGATTTATTTTAAGTCAATAGTTATGAGTTGGTATTAAAGCAAGCATGCATCAATAAAGCAATGAATTTCGAGTGGAGAGATCAAAGTACGAAGTTTACAAGCTTTTTAAAATCATTCAAGCAATGTAAAACCATTATCAAGGGCATCACAATGAAACTTATCATACACGTTTCATGAACTCTCTCATGCACATGAATGCAACCTATATGATCTAGACTCAATCCTAAAATAAAGATGGGACTATGCAAACTACATGTTGTTTTTGATTTTTTGATTTTTTTTGTTTTTTGATTTTTTTGTTTTTTGTTTTTTTTTATGCAATAAGGTATGTGCATATGCAAGACTCAAGAAAAACAAAACAAAACAACTAAAAGAAAATTAGTAACGGTTTCCTCCCCGGACTTACTTCTCACCGTCTTGGTGAAAAAGTAAAACCGAGAAAAGAAACAAATACAAGAAACAAATAAAAAAAATGAAATATATATACAAAAGTGAATGTTAGTGGTACCTTGGAGTGGAATGGATTTATGAGGAAGGAAGACATGGTGCGTTTAAGCTCATCGGTTTTCACCATTTTTGACCCGTCCTATTATTTGCCCATTTATTTCTACAAAAACTTGAAAACAAAGTTTTATTAAACAACGTGATACAATCACCACAAAAGAAAAACAATAGAGATAAAGATAGAATTGTGGAGGTCCCCAATTGGCGCGTTTAACGTCTCTAGCTTGACGGTTGCGTTCTCTTATTCACTCTCTCCTTGCATCATTACTCTTAGTGCACCTAAGAGATCAATATCACAAGAAAAAGGGAAAAGATTAGCAACAAAAGAAAATAAAAAAGACTCTAGCTTCAATTTGAATCCTAACTCTCAATGGCATCGTTTAGTCCCCGGCAACCGGCGCCAAATTGATGTGATATATTACCACATATACTACCACATTACCAGTCGTTTGTAGTATGTGGTAAGTATTCTCGCCTATCACGCGGGTGACCCGGGTTCGATCCCCGCAACGGCGCCAAATTGAATGTCAGAATTTTTACGCTCTTGCACATCAATTAAAACCGGATGTGCGAAACTACCTCAATCATAAAGTATGTCATTGAAGAACTTAGGGTATCAAATCCACGGAATAAGGATTACACACCAAAGATACGAGAAACAAACTAAGCTAAGCAAAACGTTTTTATTGGTTTTTATGTTTTTATCGAAATGTAAAAGAAATGCAAGAAAAAGAAAACAAAAGACAAAGTCTGGATCATGGATTAAACTATCAAAGAGATGATTACAATCAAACAATGAATCAATTGGAAAGCATTAAACACTATCCTAGAACATGGAACACACATAAAATAGATTAATCCACTCCCTGGTATCAATCCCTACATCAATCATCGAAATGACACAAACTCCCGTTCGCAATTCAAATATCAATGACATTTATCACAAGTCCAGTTAGTTCAATAATCACCCTACTCATCAACTCCCGTTGGGTAGGATGTGAGAGCTCACAAAGATTCGGTTCAAGCAATTCATCTAACTCCTTCCGGGTGTGAATGCCTAAGCTCAAGAATTGAATGAAAAAACCTAGTCTAGCACTAATACCGCCTACTCGAATCCACCTATCCCAAAGCATGGGATGAGACCAAAAATCTAACTATATCATAAGGTGTAGTTGTAGTTCGGTTGTCACGTCAAACAGAACTACTAATCTAGGTGCAGTACTATACTTTGTTTATCATGTCAAAACTAGCATTAAGAAATACAACTAAGTGAAGGATTTTTCCAAAATCATCCAAATCATCTTTATCTAACATCAATGACAAACATTACCAATGATACATAAACATTCAAATTCACATTCATTCTTATGACAATGGAACACTCAAGTAGATTAGCTCATTCCATGATGCTAATCCATTTACAAATCAACTAGTTTGAACTATTATTGTCACCACAACCAATTGCAACTAGATGATCTATAATAAATCATTACAGTTATCATATAATCAACAATTCATCGAGTTAAGAGTCAAAAAGCATGTTTGGAAATTTTCTAGACATTTTATCATACACCTTGTGAACAAGAAATGTCATAAGTTCTAAAATTGAGTGTCAAAGTCATTTCTAGCATTGAGATCTTTTCCTAACATAGAGACAAAATATATAAT
Source organism: Crucihimalaya himalaica (assembly GCA_004349715.1). Taxonomy (NCBI): domain Eukaryota; kingdom Viridiplantae; phylum Streptophyta; class Magnoliopsida; order Brassicales; family Brassicaceae; genus Crucihimalaya; species Crucihimalaya himalaica. The sequence goes on along the minus strand of SMJT01000083.1, from coordinate 648,702 downwards.
CTAAGCCTAAACATCAACAATCAATCATCACAATCATCCAATAAGATAATCCAAAAAACCCAGAAAAGGCAACTCACAAATATATCAAGAACACCAAAAGTAAAAAGAAATGAAGAAAGAACAAGAACAAATAAAACATATATATAGATAGGGTTGAAGAAATCTTCTCTTAAAGTGGCATGAATCTTGAAGAACAATACAAATCTCATAGGAGAGAGTTTGGGTCGAAACCCACTCTAAAAAGAAGAAGAACTTAATGAGAAAAATAGGTTTATGAGCCATTTAAACAAAAAGGAAAACAGACTGGTCAACTCTGGTCAACTCTGTTTCTGGGTGCCTGTATCGACCGGTATGGGGTCGTACCTCGGTCGGTATGCACTTTCTGGTATTCCCAGTTTGAACCCAGAATTATCAACCCGATATGGGTCTATATGCCGGTCGATACCGCACTAAAACGCCCATATCTTTTGAACCACAACTCCAAATGCTCTGAAACCACTCCAATTAGAAAGCTAACCAATTTCCTATGACTTTCTAAAAAAGATCCCATAAGCTAAATCCAAAGGAAAGGCATTCGTCTGACTCGATCTTTCAAGCATGTTGGATTGACTCTGCATTTGACATTCCTAACTTTGGGCAAAATGTGCATCCTTCATTTTCCTTATAGTTTTCTATGCATATCCTCCTCATCAATCCACTCCTAAACACCTGAATAAACACAAAAAGAACAAAAAGAAGACACAAAACAACCTAGGACATCTAAAATGCAAGACAACACTGAATGAGACTTTAATGCATGAAAACATCCCAAAAATTGTACAAAGTGGGATTTAAACATATGAAAACTAGGCTTTAAAACATGTAAAATATACACTTATCAGAGATACATCAAGAGGATAGTGTCAAGCAATGTGAATCTTGAGGAAGGAGTACTGAGAATCACCCACGAGTGCAGTGCAATTCTTCTCAACAAATTTCCAGAGAAATTACCAGACCCTGGAAGTTTTGTATTGGATTGCACAATCTTCACTGAGAGATTCAAACATTCCCTTTGCGATCTTGGTTCTAGTGTAAACCTTATGCCATACTCAGTGGCCAAGAGAATGGGGATGACAGACTTCACACCCACTAGGATCTCCCTGATTCTTGATGATCGCTCTGTGCGATTTCCCGTGGGATTGCTTGAGGACGTTCCGATTACGATTGGAGACTGCTTGGTCCCAACTGATTTCATAGTCCTCGAGTATGATGTTGAACCAAGAGATCCACTGATCTTGGGCAGACCTTTCTTAGCTACAGCTGGCGCCCTAATCGACTGCAAGAATGGGAGAATATCCCTCAACATTGGTGATCTGATTATGACCTTCAACATGGAAAAGATGATGAAGAAACCAACCATAGACGGCCAGACATTCTTCATCGACACCTTCAGTGAGCTATCAGATGAGTACTTCATGAGGTTACACCCTGAGAATCCTTTGGAAAGAGCGTTGGTTTGCTCAGCTGAGACAGAAATAGTTCCCACCGAGGTTGCTGCTGGTTATGCCATGATCCTTGACAAAATGCAGAAGCATCGATCGTTACCACGGGAAGTATCGATCGATACCCACCGTTTCTTCCCGAGGAACTGGTTATCTCTCGTGCCAGATCCGATTCTTTGAGTGATTGGAGTGAAGAGAGAGCTCCTAAGCTCTATCTTAAGCCACTCCCAGCTAGCTTGAGGTACGTTTTTCTTGGCCCTAACTCTACTTACCCAGTGATAGTCAATTCTTCTTTGAACAATGCAGAGGTCGCCTTACTGCTGAGCAAGCTACGCAAGTATCGCAAAGCTCTCGGCTATTCTCTTGATGACATTTCAGGTATATCACCATATCTGTGTATGCATCGAATTCATCTGGACGACGAGTCCAAAGCTTCGATCGAGCATCAGAGGAGGCTTAACCCAAATCTGAAAGAAGTGGTAAAGAAAGAGATCTTGAAACTTCTAGAAGCAGGAGTTATCTATGCCATCTCTGACAGCAGTTGGGTCAGTCCGGTTCATGTTGTTCCTAAGAAAGGAGGATTCACAGTGGTAAAGAATGAGAAAGATGAGTTGATTCCGACGAGAACGATCACCGGGCATCGCATGTGCATCGATTACAGGAAGCTGAATGCGGCGACAAGGAAAGATCATTCCCCATTGCCATTTATTGATCAAATGCTGGAGAGGTTGGCAAGTCACCCATACTACTGCTTCCTGGATGGATACTCATGCTTTTTCCAGATCCCTATACATCCAGATGATCAGGAGAAGACGACGTTCACTTGTCGCTACGGCACGTTCGCCTACAGGAGGATCCAGTTTGGGTTGTGTAATGCTCCAGCTACATTTCAGAGATGTATGATGTCCATTTTCTCAGATATGATCGAGGAGTTCATGGAGGTATTTATGGATGACTTTTCTGTCTATGGGTCTTCATTTAAGGGATGTCTGGACAACTTATGCAAGGTACTTCAGCACTGTGAAGAGAAGCATCTAGTTCTGAACTGGGAGAAGTGTCACTTTATGGTCCAAGACGATATTGTTCTGGGACACAAGATTTCTAAGGCTGGGATTGAAGTTCATAAAGCTAAGATTCAGGTCATGACAAGCCTCCTGCCACCTACATCTGTGAAAGACATTCGGAGTTTCCTAGGTCATGCCGGGTTCTATCGCAGATTCATTCAGGATTTCTCCAAGTTAGCTCGTCCACTTACTACTCTTCTGTGTAAAGATGTCACCTTTGATTTTACACCAGAATGTCTCGTCGCATTCGAAATAATCAAGAAAACGTTGGTTACTGCTCCTATCGTTCAGCCACCAGATTGGAACCTCCCTTTTGAGATAATGTGTGATGCGAGCGATTTCGCGGTTGGATCAGTTTTGGGACAGAGGAAAGACAAGAAGTTTCATGTCATATATTACGCCAGCAGAACACTGGATGACGCTCAAAAGAATTACAGTACCACTGAGAAGGAGTTACTTGCTGTTGTGTTCCTTTAAGAAATTTCGTTCTTATCGGATTGGAAGTAAGGTGATTGTCCATACAGACCACCATGCTGCTCTTAAGTACCTGTTGCAAAATAAGGATATGAAACCTCGATTGTGTCAATGGGTTCTACTTCTCCAAGGTTTCGACATTGAGATCAGATATAAGAAAGGAGTGGAGAATGGAGGTGCAGACCATCTATCACGAATGAAGATCAGTGATAAAGTTCCTATTGATGATTCCTTACCCGAGGAGAACATCTACTTCATTGAGACTGGATGTCGACATAGCTCTGGTTCGATTTTACCATTACAGACAGCAAGCATTGATCGACACTCCCCATGTATCGATCGATACCTCACAAATTGCTGCAGTCGGTTCAACATTTAAGTATCGATCGACACCCCTTGAGCATCGATCGATACCAGCTATCATCCATAGCTGAATCGACTGTAGATCAGTCTGATACAGAGGACTCCTTGGCTGTCATTTCTCCTGCTAAACCTTGGTATGCCGACATAGCCAATTACCTTGCTGCTGACTACGAACCAAAGCATCTCAAGAAGTATTTCAAGAAGAAATTCATGAGAGATGTCAGACGTTACTTTTGGGATGAACCATATATGTACAAACACTGTTCTAATGGGATTTATAGAAGGTGTATAGCTGAATCTGAGGTGCCAGAAATTCTATTTCATTGCCATGGATCTGAGTATGTTGGGCACTTCGCCACATTCAAAACAGTTTCTAAGGTTCTGCAAGCTGGTTTCTGGTGGCCTACAATGTTCAAGGATGCTCACGCCTTCATCTCTCATTGTGATGTGTGTCAGAGAAGAGGGAAGATCAGCAAGTGACATGAGATGCCACAGAACTTCATCCTTGAGGTCGAAGTCTTTGACTGATGGGGCATTGATTTTATGGGACCATTCCCTCCTTCGCGACAGAACAGATATATATTGATCGCCGTTGATTACGTCTCTAAGTGGGTAGAAGCAATTGCTAGTCCTACCAACAATTCTGCCATGGTTCTGAAACTGTTCAAGACCATCATCTTTCCTCGATTTGGAGTACCCCGAGTTGTTATAAGTGATGGTGGCACTCACTTCATCAACAAGATCTTCGAGAAGCTGCTGAGAAAGTATGGCGTACACCACCGCGTCGCCACGCCATATCACCCTCAGACTAGTGGACAAGTAGAGGTCTCCAACAGACAGATCAAGGAGATTTTGGAGAAGACAGTTGGCACTACACGGAAGGATTGGGCACTAAAACTCGACGACGCTCTATGGGCTTACCGGACCGCGTTCAAAACACCACTTGGTACAACGCCATTCCATTTGCTGTATGGGAAAGAATGTCATCTTCCAGTTGAGATCGAGCACAAAGCAGCCTAGGCTACCAAACTCATGAATTTCAACATCAAGTCTGCTGCTCAAAGGCGAATGGTTCAATTGAATGAGTTGGATGAGATCAGACACTTCGCCTATGAGAACTCCAAACTGTACAAGGAAAGGACCAAAGCCTATCATAAGAAGAAGATCCTTTCTCGCCACTTTGAACCAAATGACCAGGTACTCCTGTACAACTCTCGTTTACAATTTTTTCCTGGGAAATCGCGTTCTCCTTGGACAGCGGATGAAACATTACTGGGCGAAAGCCACCATCCCAGATGGCCACATAGTGCCTCTGGCTGAGCCACCAGCTGCCTGACTGCTCTCCATGTCAAGCTAAAGACATTAAACAAGAACTTGGTGGGAGGCAACCCACTGGTGAGTCTGTACATACGTTTTTATTTTGATTTTTTATTTTGTTTTTGTCTTGTGTCTTCACGTGAACCAGATCCAGACGACGCGCATCGATCGACACCCTTGGAGTATCGATCGATATCGAGGCCAAAGGAGAATTGTGTTGTTACGCTGAGCATTGATCGATACCACTTACTGTCTCGATAGATACTCAGCACCCAGGTAAGTTTTTCTATAAAACCCTCGGGTTTCTTGTTCAGTCTCTCACTTTCTCCTATCGCTCAACACCGCCCTCTCTCTCACACTCTCTCGCCATTTCTTCAATTCTTCATCATTTTATTCGATTTTAAACTCTATTCCACTCGGAGTTTTGCCCACATTGTCATTCCATTACTCATTTCTTCGATCTACAGAGGTAATGTACTCAAAATCCTTCCTTTTAGATTCAATGACAGATTCGGTTTTGGTTACTTCTCATTATGAAGTTTTGGTTCCATGCCGTGTCTTCTTTCACTCTAAGAGAATGGAATTATTATGATAGGAATAGAATGGATATATTAGAGATGGAGTAGATTAAGGAATTCGATTTTAGGTTGATAGAGTGGGATTGCGATGCATCTGTGGGGAACCTCTGTAACTATGCAGCGAGCATCGATCGATACCCTCTTGGTATCGATCCATACCTGTGCCTATCTGTTACGTATGCTGAATTATATTCTGTCTTCATTTTGATTCTTCTCAGATGGCTCCCCGCAAGAAGGCACGACAGGACGACGCCTCCGGTTCCAATCCTCCACGCCGCGAGTTCAGTCTTCAAGATGAGGTAGAGGCATTCTGCGGATTGTATTGGCATGCCGGAGTCATCACAGCTGTTCTGACCGGCGATCGCTACAGGGTCCTAAAGGGTGGTTTCACGGACAACACTGTTCCTCAGAGCTTCATTGACGCCCACATCAGTGACCTGAGAGCTGCGCCGCGACGTTCACCATCTCCCTCTACCCCTGCTCCTGTTGCTCGGCCTCCCTGGCCTAAGTTGGAGGGGAAGAGGATCATTCCGCGACGTGATTGGGCAGGTTTGCCTAAGGAGGAGACTGAGAGTGAGGCCTGCATCTATAGGCCCATAGCTGAGGAGTGGGATGACTACGACACTCTGTTTTACAACGAGTGGCTGCGCGTTGTCATCCTCCCCACATGCTTCATCGATCCGCACACTATGCGTTGTTTGGGTATCGACGTGGAGCTCTCAGACATGCTTGAGAAGATTTGTCTGGGGACATTGTACTCATGGCAGTATGACCTCTATCCCGACCTTGTTCGCCAGTTCCTCGCCACAGCTCGAGTGTACTACAGAGACGAAGTCCACCGCACTGCTTAGGAATGCACCTTGACCTTCCTGATCCGAGGGGTTCGTTACAGGCTGCATATCCCTGACCTCTGCGCCATTTACGGGTTTGATAGCGATCCTTAGCAGGTAGCTCTTCCTACCCAGTTTCATGACGCGCAGACCTTTTGGCGACACATCGGTCTTGGATCCTACCACTCCAAGACCACGACACAGATAGACATCCGCCATCCGACGCTGCGTTGCATTGTCCGCATTCTGAGCACCACTCTCCTCTGCAAGATGGAGCCAAACAAGCTGAGGATCTCAGAGCTGATCTTATTGTACAAGGGAGTTGGCGACCTTATCCCTGAGGACAGGTATGAGTGGCCCGAGTTGAACCTCGCGGTCAACATAAGCTCTCTCTTTGCGCACCATTTGGTCTCTCTGAAGACCAAGCCCTTCTCTGGCCGTTACTACACCACCGCGCAGAAGACTGAGTCAGTTGGCAGCCTCCTCACTCCTATCTTTGAGAATTTTTGCATCTCCACTTCAGCATGCTCGATTGTCAAAGCTCGTTCTCTGATGGATGAGCAGCATATGCAGCACATGCGTTGGCTGAAGCCAACTCACCGTTGGTGTCTACCTACGATCGACGGAAAGCTCTTTGTGCAGCTCCCCAACCGCACTCTGACCCGCATCGGCGATGATCCATCTCAATTGCATTTCGATCCAGATCCGAGTCTGCTCTCAGTTGCACCAACCACACGTGTACGCGCTCCTCCACGTCTCCCATCCGTTCCAGCCGTTGCACAGGCAGCACCCACAGCTGACTTTGCTGGAAGTCAGCCTCGCCGTTCACAACGCAGACAGACATCAGATCATGCTCTTTCATTTCCTCCACCACCGGATCTGCCGATGGAGACTACCACTTTTCAGAGGTACGTCGTGGAGAGTTTACAGAGCATCTGGTCCATCGTCTCTCGCTGCCGCTGCATGTCTTCCACGGATGCCGACCACTCCACACCTGGCCCTTCATCTCGCTATGCTGTATCAGATGACGATGATGATTCAGACTACTAGTCTCTGCTCCTGGGTTTCATGTTTTCTATTCCTTTTCTTTTCTTGTGTTTTTCTTTCTTTTTGAACTTGTCTATCTATTTGTCAATACTCTTTGAACTTATGGCTGTCTATTGATTTTGTTGCTTCTAACTGTGCTCTCGTGATCTAACAGTTCTTCATCTAACACTTGGCTTCAGTGGACACGGTTTCGAGTTTCAGAGTTACAGACAAAGGTCCTTGGCATCAATCGATACTCCCTGGCATCGGTCGATACTTACTTGGCATCGATCAATACCGGTTCTCAGTATCGATCGATACCCATCCATTCCCACGGTACCTTCGAGTCAACTTTCAGCCATTCTGTTCTTGTGCTTTCTTTTGCTTCCTCTGGGTTAGATAACACTGGAGACAGTGTTGTTTAAGTCTGGTGATATACATGCATTTCATCATGTATATACTTCATTTTAGTTGCATTTAGTGTGTCTTTGAGCATCATTTAGGACATTTTTAGGTGCATTTGCATATGCATATCTCTTTTGTAGGTTTTTGGAGTTGATGCTTGAAGATTGGAGAGTTAGATGAAGATTAAAAGCAAGAAGGAGCCAAAGAGATGAAGCAGAGCGTGTATCGATCAGACATTTCGATCATAAGTGATCGATATCATCATATCGATCATCCATTTCAACATGTTCCAACCGATACAAATCAGACGGAGAAAGCGTTCATAACCAGAAGGAATATCGATCACTCGTATCGATCAAATGTGATCGATATCGAGCAGACGGAAGATACAACTTAATCCAGAAGGAATATCGATCACTTGTCTCGACCAAATGCGATCGATACAGAACAGAGCAAGAACGACGGACGAACAGAGAGAATATCGACCATGTGTATCGACAAAAGGAGGTCGATACAAGCTTAATAAAACAAGACGACTCGCCCAGGAGAAATACCGATCATCTATATCGGGCAGTTGTGACCGATACAGAATTCAGGAAACTTGACAGAGACTGTACCGACTATCCATATCGACCAAATCTGACCGATACAGGTTCCTGCGGACCAATAACTGTTTTTTCACCTTTTCTCTCTCCACGACTTTAGCCCCTTTTTTATGTTATTTTCCACTATAAAACCAGAGGGTCTTCTACCTAGACCTTTCCCTTGTGTTCTTGAAGGGTCAAACAACATTTGTATCATGAATCCTTAAGTTTTTATGTTATAAATCATCGTTTCTTTATGGATTCTTATTCATCTCTTGATTTCTAGCGTTTCTATGGTTTTAATTCCCCCTTTAGTTACCTAAATGTTGAGTTCGTTTTCTGGGTTTATGCTTGAATTTCTTGATGTTTGAAGTTTGTTTTTTGCTTAAAACCTTAGATTTCTTTAGTTCATAGCTTATATATATGTTTAGAGTTGTTAAAATCATGTCTTTAAGTTTGAAAATCATGTGTAGTGAGTAGTCTTCTTTTGGATGATTGGTAGGGTAGATTAGGGTGTTTTGATGCTTGATTTGTGATGTTTAATGATTGATTATTGTTTATCCTCATGCATAGAATGATCTTAATGCTAGAACTGAGCTTCAAAAGAGATTTTTCTAGAAGTTGATCGATTCACACTCGAAAGGTGTAGTGAATCGATATGAATTTTCTATGCATGCGCTTCTAGTTCTTAGCCAATGAAAGTTGAGTTTTAAGAAGGATTTGATGACATTTGTGAGTTTGAGTTCATTGTTTATAAATCGTTAGGTTGCAATTGAAAGATTAGCTTAATCAAATGGTTTATAAAAGGGTTAGGATCACGACAGTGAACTAGTCTATTTAAGTGACTCACGTCATAGGATTGAGCATTGATTGTTTGATTGAATCACCATCTATCAAGTTATCATTCACCTTTGTCCATTACCTTACCAATTGTCCATGCTTTTATCATTTGAAATCAACCGTTTAAGTTGTTTAGTTTGTTCGAATTGCAAGTTTACTTTAAGTTCATAATCACGTTCTATGTTTCTTGTATCTTGAAATTTTCGCCTAAGTTGCTTAGTTTTCTTGTTTCTTATTTGCTTGTTTAAACATTGTGCATTTAGTTTCTTGTTTGTTTACTTTCATTAGTTACATAAAAACCAAAAACAACAATCATTTAGCTTGAATAGTATCTTGCATTCCTAGTGAGTTATCTTTCCTTCCCTGTGGATTCGATACCTTAAGTGCTACATACGACATACCTTTAGGATTGAGGTATAGAGCACAATAGGTTTAATTGTGCACAAGAGGCCGAAAACTCTTGCAATCATCTGGGGGAGGTAGTTACTGACATTGGGTTTGTTTTTCTTAGAGGCAGTCCTTTTTGAGTCAAATTTTTGTTTTATTGAGTCAAAACCTGTTGGAGATTATGAACCTTTGCTTGATTTCATTGTTCTGACTTTGTTTTTAAGTAACCATTGTCACAGAATCAGCTCTAAGATCGACTAATGAAAAATCTAAAGACTAACCAGTTGACTAGGAAACACCCATGTCTCCAGCAAATTTCTTCTAAATCTTGAGCCCAATTTTGCACTTCATTCCTGAGGTTGGTATTCACTGAACTTGATTCATTCATTCATATCTGGCAAAGGAACCCATGTGTTTGAAGATTATGATATACCTCTCCCTTGACACACATTGATGCATGAAAGATGAAATGATTTCCGCCGAGTAGAGGGCTAGGAACATTTCCTGTGATCCCATTTTTTTACTTGGATAAGGAATGATCACACAAACGTCTGAAGCGAGGGGTAGGAACGTTTCCCGGGACCCCATTATTCGCCTAAGACTTTTGATACTCTGAGAGGGGAGAACCGGGGATTTGGTGGTAATCACCATCAATACGCGCGTCTCAAACCTTGATTTGTATATGCAAAGCTTAATCCAAATCAGAAGCATAAAAATAGATAAGTCTGGGAGAGAGGAAAATCATATCAAGGTATGAAACTTGGGTGGTTCCTTAGTCACGATATCGCATGAAGAAGAATCTAGAAGGTTCCTGAATGTCAACAACAGTAATGAAACGGCAATGAAGGATTTATTATGATTGATGCTGCGAGATAATGCATGGATACTGGGAAGCTGCAATTGTCTACGGAGAAGTACATGGCGGTCAGATCTGAAACTGTTTAGGTGATAACTGGGAGCTTGGAAAAAGGGTCATTACTATGTCTCAAGAAAAAGGTGAGTCTCCGCGTTTTCAAACCAATTTCTCTGTTTGGTTTTCTGTTTGCTTGAGGGCAAGCAAAGACTAAGTCTGGGGGAGTTGATATATCATGGTTTTTACCCACTTTCAACCATGATATAAGTCCTTTTTCTGAGTCTTTTCAGTAGTTTTAGAGTCTTTCAAGTTCTTTTCAGGATATAGGCACATATGGAGCTAAATTGGATTATTGGAAGCTTTTGAAGCAATCTGGAGTTGAAGCAATCTGGAGTTGAAGCAGTTCGGGAAATTGAGATCAGTGTCGATCGACACCTATACAGCATCGATCGACACCATCCTTTAGAAGAGACACGATTAAAGATCCTAGTATCGATCGATACCATTTACAGTATCGTTCGATACTAGTGATCAGAACGCACATCAAGACCCAAAGATAAACCAGAAGCTTTCCTTATTTTTCGAGATAGACTCCTAAACGTGTTTTAGCTATATAATTAGGATTTTCAGCCTCCAGAAAAGACACTTGTGATTTCTGGAGATAGAGTATTCTGCAATTGAGTTTCTGAGAGAAGAACCTTGAACTCTCTTTGTATTCTTACTCTATTTTACTTATGATATCTATTTTATTCATGATGTTTGTCTCATTCACCATGTCTGAGTAGATTTCCTGTTAGGTTTAGGGTTGTTTAAAAGGTATTTGATGAATTATTAGATCTGATTTACTTGTTAAGGAATATCCATAGAGCTTTTCACCTAGACTTGAGATTAATGCTTATTCTAGCCTCGCGAACTAGAATATGATGTTAGGTTGATTAATTGGCACGAAAGTGTGATTAGTTTCATGAACTAGTGTTTGGTGAGCAAAAGACCTATTCGCAAAGAAATTTGGTTTAGGATTTTGTGAACAATTGAACTTGATCGTTAATGCTTGTTTGAATTTATAGAATTTGCAAAGAAATTTGGAATTCTAGGTTTAGGCATAAATAGTCTTCGCAACGACAGTTGGTTTACTTTACATATGTGTTTCAAGTTCAAGAGTGGAGCATATTTCATTCCTGACATTTGATTTGATTTATAATTCTGATTTGCCTGCAAACTTCCCTAAGCCTAGCCTTTATCCCACTGATTTACTTCTTTGATTTAATTGTTTTGTTATTCTTAATTACATTCATTTAGCTTAGCTTAATTCATATAGTCTATTGAGTGAATATCTTGAGTCTTTGTGGTTCGACCCCTAGAATACTACAGCTACTGCTTGGATACTTTAGGGTATTATATTTGAGCATATCAGTAGATATAGTGAAGGTAAATGATGCAGCTGTTTGGAGGCCATCAGATGAAATCGAGTGTATGGAAGATGCTATTGGTACAACTATTCCATGGCCAGAGGACAAAGTGATTATCTGTTAAACTGATCATGAGGGTTAATTAGTAAGTACTACTTCTAATTTGTTTTTGCTTCTAAGACTTGTGCTTGGAACCTTGGCTTGAGACTTTTATGTTATGTATTGTGAGTTCAGACTTCTGTTATGGATTTTGTAGTTTTATAAAACAGGGTTGTGTCAGTTTCAACATAACATTTGATCAGTGTTATGAAAACACATATTATCGCATCTTCAAAAACTGCTACAAAATATGACAATGTAATATAACAATTTAGTAATGCTATGGTAGAAATATCTATCATAGCTTTCGAATTAAGTTATTACAAACTTTTTCATAAATAAACTGGTGTTATGATATAATCTATTACAGCGTAAAACTTTGTTATAAAAAATAAAGCGTTAACATATAGCTATGGTAAAAGGACCAATCATAGCGTGAAAAATGAATTACGAAAGTGGTTTTAAAAAAATTAATAAGAACTATAACAAAGCGTTTTTCTAATGCTATGGTAGAAGATGTTATCATAGCATAAGGAAAAAGCGCTATCGTATATACGGCACCTACCATAGCTTGGGCATAAACAGCGTTTATGAAAACGCTATCAATGACGTATTATAGCGTTTTCGTTATGCTAAGAATGTGGATTTTTCTTGTAGTGAGAACTTCTAAAACGCAAAAGACTTAGTTGGACACTAAATGCAACAAAACACAGAAAAATATCAATGAAATACAATAAAATGGATATTAACTATTATGATAAAGCAGTAAAATGCGAAGTTATCATCTACAAAAGCAGTTGTCGTTCCTCTTGGCCATTGTAGATGCTTTGAATGATAAGAATATCAAATATTCTTCATACCTCGTAGATTTTGTATTGGTTTCAGTTGAAGATTTACCCTGACTATAAAAAAATAACACTCTAATTTCTATGTTTTTTTCCGTCCAAAATAGTGTCTCTATCATTTTTCAGAAATATGACTGTCAACTGTCAAGCTTTTTATGCAGCAAGGTTTTCTTGCTCGTCATCATCTTCTCATGTATGGTTAACTTGTCAAGTCATTTTCATTAAAACTTTCTCTCCTACTAATTAATCTTTACAAAACATATCTTCCAAGACCATAATAAAACCAATAACAGAATATTAGATTTGTCTAACAACATATTAATTTGGTTTTGGTTCAAAAAATTTCTTGGCAAATAATAAAAGTTTTGAATTCATGTAAGTCCATATATTTTTAAGGATTTTGTTTAAGACTAAGCTTCGTTCTAAGAAAATACTAATTTGTAAGCTTTGGTTTCTTTCTTTTTCAGGTGTATGAACTTGAGAAGTCAGGGTCAAGAAAATCTGATTGATATTGTGCAAGATCTTGGTCGACTTGAAAGGTTGAATACACGAGCGAGAAGAGAAAGGGAGAGACTTGAGCGATTCCATCGTCTAGAGATGGGTGATAATAATGAGCAGGAAGCAGCCCCAGGGGTTGGCTTAGATGGCGTTCCACGCCATCCTCAAAGAGCACAAAGAGTGATTGGGGCGTTTGATGAACCCCAAGTTCACGGAAACAGAACGGGTATCCAAGCACCAGCCGTTGAGAATAACAACTTTGAGATCAAGGCAAGCTTGATAAACATGGTGCAAGGAAACAAGTTTCATGGACTGCCCGTTGAGGACCCTCTTGACCACTTGGATCAGTTCGATCAAGTGTGTGGGCTTGTTAAGATAAACGGCATCTCTGAAGATGCGTATAAGTTGAGGTTATTCCCATTCTCACTCGGGGATAAGGCTAGGCAGTGGGAGAAGAGTTTGCCCAGCGGTTCAATAACGACATGGGACCAATGCAAGAAAGCATTCTTGGCTAAATTCTTTTCGACATCAAGGACAGCCCGACTCCGAAACGAAATATCGAGCTTCACGCAGAAGAACAATGAGAGTTTCAGTAAGGCGTGGGAGAGATTTAAAGGATACACGACTAAGTGCCCCCATCATGGATTCTCGGATGAGTCACTTTTGAGCACATTGTATAGAGGAGTGGTTCCTAAGATTAGGATGCTCCTAGACACGGCAAGTAACGGTAACTTCCTCGGAAAGGATGTCGAGGAAGGATTACAGCTGGTAGAAAACTTGGCTCAAAGTGATGGGAGCTATGGAGAGGACTACGATAGAGCCTCAAGAGGAGGCGGTGAAAGAGAAGAGCAGAGGAATAAAGAAATAAAAGCTTTGCACGAAAAGATGGACAAGGTGTTGCAAAGTACTCAGAGGCAAATTAGCTATGTTGGTGAGAATGATGAGCAAGAGTGCCAAGGAGTTGGTTTGGGAGATTGTCTTGAAACTCAAGAAGAGATAAATTTTATGGGAAACCAAGGAAATTATCAAGGCAATTTCAACAAGAGCTATAACCGAACTTCGGAAATCAACAATGACAAGGGTATCAACCGAGACCCTTCATTCCGTCTAACCAAAATAACCAAGGAGTGAATCAGCAAGGTTTTGTGCCTAAACCACAATACCAAGGGAACCAAGGAGGGTTCCAAAACCAAGCTAATTACCAAGGAAAGGCTCCATTTGTACCAAACTACCAACAAGGGTACAAACCCCAATCACAACCGAGTTCATCTCAACAACCGGATTTCGACATGAAAGGTATGCTCCAACAATTGCTAACGGGGCAAGCAAAAAACTCCATCGAGTTAAACAAGATAATGACTGAAATCCACACCAAGGTGGATTGTTCTTATAACGATCTAAACGCCAAGTTCGAAGCTCTATCGTCTAAGATGAAACACTTAGACCAACAAGTTGCTCAAAACACATCTTCAACGAGCCGACAAACGGGACAGCTTCCCGGAAAACCTGAGCCGAATCCCAAGGAATACATAAGTGCTATCACCTTGAGAAGTGGAAGAAAACTTCCATCAAGAGAAAGAAGTATTGGCATCGAGAAAGGTGAAGAAGAAGTTACCATAAAACTTGACGAAGATAAGTTAGAAGTTGAGAAAATGAAGCTTGGTGATAAGGTTGAGGTAAAGGACAAAGCTAAAAAAGAGATGTTGAGTGTTGAGGAACCAAATACGTCCAAACTTGAGACTCCAAAAGGATGGACGAATTTGGCACAAAAGGAGACTATTTTTGTGCCAAAACCGTATGAACCTAAGTTACCTTTTCTGGGACGCTTCAAGAAGCAACTATTGGAGAAGTACAAGGCCATGTTTGATAAACAAATTAATGAGCTACAACTCACAATACCAATGTTGGATGCCTTTTTAATGATGTTCCTAAAAAGGGCGGGATAACCGTGATTAAAACCGAAAATGATGAATTGATCCCAACTAGAACAATTACAGGTCATCGCATGTGCATTGACTACCGTAAATTAAATTCATCAACTAGAAAGGCATTTCCCATTGCCCTTTATTGACCAAATGCTAGAGAGGCTTGCAAACCATTCATTTTATTGTTTTCTTGATGGGTACTCGGGATTCTTCCAAATCCCCATACATCCGAACGATCAAGAAAAGACAACGTTTACATGTCCCTATGGAACCTTCGCCTATCGAAGAATGCCATTTGGACTATTTAATGCACCAGCTACGTTTCAGCGGTGTATGATGTCAATATTTTCTGATCTAATTGAGGATGTTGTGGAGGTGTTTATGGACGATTTCTCGGTGTACGGAGATTCGTTTGCCTCTTGTCTCTCTAATTTGTGCAGGGTGCTAAAGCGTTGTGAGGAGACCAACCTTGTGTTGAATTGGGAAAAATATCACTTCATGGTTAGGAATGGTGTTGTACTTGGTCATAGAATCTCCAAAGATGGAATTGAAGTTGACAAGGCTAAAGTTGAGGTGATGATGAGTCTTCAACCACCCAAAACGATGAAGGATATTCGGAGTTTCTTAGGACATGCTGGATTTTATAGGAGATTTATCAAAGACTTTTCTAAGATTGCAAGGCCTCTCACTAAGCTCTTATGCAAAGAAGTCGAATTCAATTTTGATGATGAATGCCATGCGGCATTTTTGGAGATAAAAACGGCTCTTGTGAGTGCTCCTATAGTCCAAGCCCCGGATTGGAACCTTCCCTTTGAAATAATGTGTGATGCAAGTGATTTTGCAGTTGGAGCAGTTTTGGGACAACGAAAGGACAAAAAGCTACATGTCATCTACTACGCAAGTAGGACGATGAATGATGCTCAAATGAAATACGCTACGACAGAAAAAGAACTCTTAGCAATAGTCTTTGCTTTTGAGAAGTTCCGCTCTTACTTGGTTGGATCAAAGGTGATTGTATATACGGATCATGCCGCTCTGAGGCATTTGCTGGCCAAGAAAGACGCAAAGCCGAGACTGCTTCGGTGGATACTACTTCTCCAAGAGTTCGACTTGGAAATTAAAGACAAGAAAGGGATCGAGAACGGTGTTGCCGATCACTTGTCAAGAATGAGAGTTGAAAACATGGTACCAATGAATGACTCCCTCCCCGAAGACAGATAATGATGGTTACTATGTTTGAGAGAATAGAAAAAATGGGGAAGAAGATTGAAGAAGTCAGCGAGATTCGAGAGAAAGAACCTTGGTATGCCGACATCGTAAACTACGTAGCATGTGGGAAGGAACCCCCTAAGCTAGACGGTTACCAAAAGAAAAAGTTCTTCAAAGACATCAACCGATTCTATTGGGATGATCCATATTTTTACACACTATGCAAAGATAATCTCTACAGGAGATGTATCCCGGAAGAAGAGATTCATGGCCTTTTGATGCATTGCCACGGTTCAGCATACGGTGGCCACTTTGCCACATTCAGAACAGTCAATAAAGTTCTTCAAGCGGGTTTTTGGTGGCCTACGATGTTCAAGGACACTAACGATTTCATATCAAAATGTGACTCTTGCCAGAGGAAGGGAAACATCAGTAGAAGAAACGAAATGCCACAAAACCCGATATTCGAGGTGGAAATATTTGATGTTTGGGGGATTGACTTCATGGGACTATTCTCGTCCTCTTATGGGAACAAATATATTTTGGTGGCAGTTGATTATGTGTCAAAATGGGTCGAGGCAGTTGCAAGCCCGACAAATGATGCAAAAGTCATGGTGAAAATGTTTAAGAGTACTATTTTCCCGAGGTTTGGTGTTCCCAGAGTGGTAATTAGTGACGGTGGATCACATTTCATCAATAAGGTGTTTGAGAGCTTACTAAAGAAACATGGGGTCAAACACAAAGTCGCCACTCCGTACCATCCCCAAACTAGCGGCCAAGTCGAAATCTCGAACAGAGAGATAAAGGCCATTTTGGAGAAAACCGTAGGGATAACACGAAAAGATTGGGCAAAGAAGTTGGATGACGCTCTATGGGCTTATCGGACTGCCTATAAAACACCAATCAGTACAACTCCGTTTAACCTTCTGTACGGGAAATCATGTCATCTCCCGGTTGAACTGGAGTACAAGGCAATGTGGGCAGTTAAACTTCTGAACTTTGACATTAAAACGGCCACAGAGAAACGCTTCATTCAATTGAGTGAGCTTGACGAGATTCGCCTTGAGGCGTATGAAAGCTCAAAGATCTATAAAGAGAAGACTAAAGCGTTTCACGACAAAAAGATTATCAAGATGGATTTCAAAGTTGGAGACAACGTGCTGTTATTTAACTCCCAATTGAAACTGTTTCCTGGGAAGCTCAAATCCCGATGGTCTGGACCGTTTAAAATTGCTCAAGTACTGCCGTATGGAGCAATTGTTCTGTTCGGTAAAAGTGGGGAAGAGTTTATGGTTAATGGACAGCGTCTGAAACCGTATTTGGGAGAAGAGATAAACGAAGAGGGAACAACAACTTCTCTCTCAGATCCCCAACAAACTTAAAGAAAAACAACGTCAAAGCTTCGAGACGTAAAACAAGCGCACTTGGGAGGCAATCCCATGGTATCCTTTGTATATATGTGAGTATATATGTGTGAACTTCTTTATTTTCTGTGTGAAACATGTGTGATTTGAGTTTTAGAGACTTAGGGACATTCAAAGTGGAGAAATCATGAAGCAGAGAGAATTTCGATCAAGTGTATCGATCACATATGGTCGATACAACTCATGAAAATGTTCGGAGGTCGTATCGAGGATGTATATCGAGATGATGTGATCGATATAAGAAGAAGAAAACGAGACACAATTTCCAAGAGCAATTTCGATCAGCTATATCGATCACACATGATCGATACATACACTCGAGGAAGAACAAAATCGGACAGAGATAGGATCGATCACATGTATCGATCACACATGATCGATACATAAACTCGACGGGTGAACAAATTTTCCAGGAGTAATATCGATCAGCTATATCGATCATACATGATCGATATATAGATTGACGGTGAGTGAAGATTTTCCAGGAGTAATATCGATCATTAGTATCGATCAAACATGATCGATATAGCCTCCAAAGGTACGTTGACTTCTCCTTTGATGCGTTGACCCGGTCCGATTTTAGTAAACCAACTGATTTAAAACTGAATTTCTTTCAATTTTGTTGGTTTATTTTCGGTTCTCTCCCCTCAAAATCGACTTCTTCTTCTTCCTCCTTCACATTTTCGATTTCAAGTTTTAAAAACACAAAATCTCTCTCATTTCTTCATCAAATCTCTTGATTTTTGTTGTTACAAACTCGAAATTTGCCCAGCCCTAAGTGTATTCTATCATTGAAATCCAATTTTGAGTCACCTAGCATCGACGACGAGGTATCTCTCTCATTCTCTCTCTTTCAAAGCTTCATGAATTTCAATGGAGATTTGTTGAATTAAGCATATTCGAATATTCTGGGTTGATTTGTTGGATTATGTGATGGATATGAGTTGATATTTGACAAGTTTGATGAATGATATTGAGAATTGAGAATCCAAAAATCGAAAATTGGCCATGAGAGTTCATGAGTGTTCTTAAGATTGGGTTTTAATGGAATTGTTGAGAATGTTATGAAATGTTGTTTCATTGGGTTGATAATGTGGTGTTGATAATGCTTGTGAAGGACTAACAAGATTAGAGAATGAGAATTTGTTGAATTCTTGAAAATAAGATGCACATTCTCACCATGTTTATCTTGCTTTCAAAATATAAGTCTCTTAAAGCTTGTTATGGTCTCTATTGTAGGATGACAAGAACTACAAGAGCAGCGGGAGCTTCCGAGAAACAATCCGAAAGGCAACCAAGCAAACAAAAACAGAAACCTAATGAAGAAACCTCTAAAGCTAGAAAGGTGAAGAAACAAGGAAAGAAACCGGCTCCTCCACAACCGCAAGAAGAAAGTCCGATTGCTAGTGAGCATGAAACCGAAGAAGATCTTCCGACGCTTGCCAAAGGAAAAAGCAAGAGACAAACCACGATGAAGGGCATACCAACTTACTCCGAAATCTACGCCGCTCTCAAGGATGTTAATCATACGGGCACTAGATACGCCGATGCCTCGTTCCTCCAAGCGATTGGCCTCTATGAAGATGTTCTAAGCATCTTCACAAACATGGGACTAGAGCAATTCTTCGCCATGGCTTATCCATCATACAAGCTCCCAACTTGCCAATTCTTAGCATCCTTGAAAGCCACTTTTTATTTACCCGGAGAGAAGTCAAAAGATGGAGATGGAACGGGATATATCGAGTTCCGAATTAACGGAAAGAGGTAGAGGATGAGTTTCCGCGAGATAGAAAGGATTTTTGGATTCACAGAATCACAACAAAGGACGCATAGACTCTCCTATACCACGGACGCTCAAAAGCTAACATGGAAATGCATCGCCGATACAAAGTACAAAGCCGGTGCGGTTAAGGGATCCCACATTCGCCATCCAGCGATTCGCTATGCTCATAAAGTACTAGCACACACATTCTTCGTTAGAAAGGAGACCGGATATGTAATGGAAGACGAGATGGAGCTTCTCATCTTAGGCCTTAAACCTATCCTAGTTACATACGGGAATGGACGGCACATCGACGGACCAGCTGAAGGGATAGAAATCATGGCGTCGATCTTAGTCCGTCATCTCCTCTCCTACAAGACGTGGGCTCTCACTGCAAAAGATAAGAAAGCGGTATTGAGCATTGGAGGTATCGTTACTCCTCTCTTGATTGCTTGTAATGTACCTCTAGGGCCAATGACGGACGAATACAAGCACATTGACCCGCATTACCTAAACCGAGCTCACTACTTAGCGGGGATGCTCAACAACACTTATGCTTACCGGTTCGCGATAGAGCAAGGCAAAGAGGCGAAGATACTCCTCCCTCAACCATCTCTGACTACTCTTCAAGCGAGGGAGAATGTTTATTTCAAGCCACCACAAGAAGCTCTCTACAACTCCACATACTATCCACCACTCCAAACAATCAAGAAAGCTGGGAGTACAACACAAGCCGGCCCATCAACAGCGAATCAAGACGAAGTCAAAGAAGACGACGAATCCTACGCACCCCCACTCCAACTACGGGAGTCAAAGGTATTATGTTCCACCTTTTGACGAACCAATAGCAACACCGGCGCTCCGAAACGCCCATGAGCATATCCAAGCCTTAGAGAGGTGGAACAAGTGGCAAGATAAGACCATACGGAAGCTCGTGAGAACTGTTAAGAAATTGAAGAAGAAGATAATGGGGAAAAGTTCCAAAGAAAGCCGAGAAGAAGAAATTCCAACGGAAGGTGAAGGAGAGACCAATGAAAACGAACCTGAAGGCGCTGAACAACAATATAACGATGATGACAACCCAACCGAGGAGCAATCAAGACACTCCTACCATGGAGAATCCAGCTGGGCTCTAGGTTTCTACGAACCACCACGGCCATCCGCACATGAAGAGAAGAGGAGGAAGAGGAGAGCAATGCGAACACCGTCTCCTTGCTCTAGCAACCCGTCCTACTCAATGGGATCAACATCCTCCTCTAACAACTTCTAGGTACCAACTCCACTCTTTGTAAATACTTAGTTTTGCATTTTAGTTTTTCGTTAGTTTTTATTTTTCTCTTGAACTCGTCTTTACTTTCACACCGGAACGGTGTGAAGTAGGTTCGGGGGAAGGAGTAGTTGCTAATCTTGTTTTCTTTGTGTTATTTTCTAGTTTTGCATTTAGTTAGGAATCATAAAAATCATTAAAAAAAAAAAAAAATTTGCATCATATAGTATCTTCATGTTTTATATGATTTTTAGGATCGAGTCTAGGAATCATTTAGGTTTACATATGCATATGGAATTATGATGACATTGCCTTTGGGAGTTTAAGAGTTAGAATCGAAATTCAAAGTCCCTTAATTATCGTTGCTTGTTGCTTATACCGTTCTAAAAGCCTCAAAAAAACTTCATTGATATATCTTTAAATCGATCAAAGCTTTTCTATGAACTTGGACTGAATTTGAATATAAATTTCTCGTTTAGGAACTTGAAATACTTTCTCATGGTATGTATCCGAGTTCTCTTTAACTTTTACCACCCTTTGTGAACTCGGATAGTGATTCCCCTACCCATTGCCTAAACCATTCATTTCATCCTTGATATATTTGTTGAGTGAGGCCTCTTTCTTGATAATGGTTACATGTGTAAAATCTTGAGAGTATCGGGAACGACAATGCTTAGGTCTCATTTGTGGTTTTGGCTGGTTGAATGGTTGTTTACTTGTGAAAAATCTTTGTGTTTTGGGTTTGGGAATGATATAGAAAGGGATAAAGACATGATCAATAAAAAAAAAAAAATTGTAATTGGGGATTAGGAAAGAACAAGAAAAGAAAAACCAAGTTGAAAACAAATGATCCCATGTTGTTAGAGAAAAAGAGAAAAGAAGTAATGATCATAAGAAAGGGTAGAAGCAAATGAGCGAAATAGGTTGAATCAAAAGGAAAGAGCATAAAAGAAAAAGAGTTGGTTAGAACAATGGGATTTAAGCATTGTATGCATGAATTGTTCCCTTTCTTAGATAGCTTTTGCGAATGTGTAGCATTCCTTTTCATGAGAGAAACCGATTCGAAAATGTCAAGTCACCCTAAATAGCCTTTAATACCGAAACAAATGAGATCGATTTCACTTTCCTAGACGAGACCGCACTTAATTTGAAATGAATGTGAAAGAATTGCTTTGATCTTGTTGCGAAAGTTAGAGATAATCATGGAGTTAAATGAGTAGTTATACATGATCGATATTTGCAACTTGTAACGATATTTAAGGATTTTGAATTGGGTCTTTCTCTTAAACTTTGTGGCTCTGAATCCCTATCACATCAACATGTATGTCAATTCTCTTCTCCTATTTTTGCTTGAGGACAAGCAAAAGGATGGTTCGGGGGTGTTGATATACATGCATTTCATCATGTATACACTTCATTTTAGTTGCATTTAGTGTGTTTTTGAGCATCATTTAGGACATTTTTAGGTGCATTTGCATATGCATATCTCTTTTGTAGGTTTTTGGAGTTGATGCTTGAAGATTGGAGAGTTTGATGAAGATTCGAAGCAACGAGGAGCCAAAAAGATGAAGCAGAAGTAATATCGATCAGACGTATCGATCATATGTGATCGATATCAGCATATCGGTCGTCAGTTTTGACCTTAGGTGATCGATATAGATCAAACGGAGAAGGAGTTCAGATCCAGAAGAAATATCGATCATCCATATCGACCAAATGTGATCGATACAAAACAGAGCAACAACGACGGACGAACAGAGGTTATATCGAGCAAGCGTATCGATCAACTCTGATCGATACCATTATTTCGATCACCAATTTCGATCAAATCTGATCGAAATATCCTCTGCGAACCAATAATTGTTTCTTTTCACCTTTTCTCTCCACCACTTGACCCCCCTTTTTTATGTTATTTTTGGGCACCATAAAACAATTGTCACCTACCTTAGAACTCTCTCTCTCTTGTTCTAAAAGAAAAAAAAACAACATTTTGTATGATGAATCTTTAAGTTTTTATGTTATAAATCATCTTTTGTTTATGGATTCTTGTTTATCTTTTGATTTCTAGCATTTCTATGGTTTTTATTTCCCCCTTTAGTTACTTAAAAGTTGAATTCGTTTTCTGGGTTTATGCTTAAATTTCTTTATGTTTGAAGTTTGTTTTTAACTTGTAATCTTAGTTTTCTTTAGTGTTTAAGTTATATATATGTTTAGAGTTGTTAAAATCATGTCTTTAAGTGTAAAAATCATGTGTAGTGAGTAGTTCTTTAAGAATTCTTGGGTATGGTAGATTAGGGTGGTTCTTAGCTTGTTCTTGATGTTTAGAAGCTAGACTCTTTGTATTCTTTACTCATTGAGTGTTCTTAATGCTAGATTGGCCTTGATCAAGTCAGTTTAGAGCTTTAGGGATTTTATCCATCGGGAGATGCTTGATATTATTTCGGAATGAATTCAATGAGTGCTTTTCATACCTTAGCCAACGGGAGTTGATGTTTAAGATGAATTGTGGCTAGTTAGACTCGAGTTTAATGCTTCATTGTCTTTGAATTGCGAACGGGAGTTCTTGTTGATTGTTAGACATTGAAAGGGATCGTTACCACGGGAGTGGATCAATCTTTATCAGTGTTCTTAGGCTAAAAGAATGTATTTTGTTGAATATTTGAATATCTTGAACAAGTTAGGAGTCATCCGAAGTCGATAACCTTACCCAAGGATTCGTTTGTGTAATATTGTGTTTATTCGAAAATCATTATTTGTACTTGTTTGATTGTTTGAGTTTTAAATCTTTACCGCTAAAATTATGTTATTTGCTTATTGTTATACTTTTAGTCTTGCCCTGTTTTTAGCTTATTTTTATCTTTGCATTTAAATTTCCGTCTTTACCTATTATTAGGTCGTTAAACAATTCATCATATACAAAAACCCTTATCTATTTAGATTAAACGAAATTCTGTATTCTTGGTGTGTTGTTCTTATTTCCCTGTGGATTCGACACCCTACGTGCTATAACGATACGCCTTATGATTGAGGTAGTTTCGCACATCGTGTTTTAATTGGTGTGCTAGAGCCTAAAAAACTCTGACGATCACACTTCCACAGAACTCTGCGAATCCATCTCCTGACTATCTCCCCCCCCCCCCTCTCATGTTTTCTGATGCTAAACACTCGTTTAGTTCAGAAACAACTTGAGTCATTGTTGGTCTACTTATCGAAGAAGGATTCAGACACGACATTGCTAGTTCGACAGCTTTCCATATTGAACCGGAGTCATAATCTCCATGGAGACCTGGATCCGTAATGCTTTTGATGTCTCTTTTGGTAAGCATTTGTCCCACCCATTCTGCTATGTGTCGTTTTTCACGGTTTTGGTCAATCACTGGTTGGTTTGTAATTATCTCCAATATTACAATCCCAAAACTGTAGACATCACTCTTTTCTGTCAACCAATTTTGTCCGGTAATATCTGTAAGACTGTTACATAATATGATCATAACAAAACAAAAAAAATGGCATGATACAATGTGATAGTTAAGTGTTAACACTTACTCGTGATCGAGGTACCCAATTGTTCCAGCAACAACTGTTGATACATGAGTTTCGTCGTCGATCGGAAATGATCTTGAAAGTCCAAAATCAGCAAGTTTGGCCTGAAGGTGTTCATTCAATAATATGTTTGCAGTTTTGATATCTCTATGAACCATTAATGGTTTACACCCATTATGAAGGTACTCCAGTCCTATAGAAGAAAAAGATATAAAAACATATATTTCAATTGAAAATAATAAATCAAAGCAAAGAAATATAGGTAAAAAGTGATAGGTGGGGAACGAGAACTCAAGACGAACCCTGTGCGGACTCGGCTACTATTTTTAGTCTAGTAGCCCAATTCAAAAAAGTGCCATGCGTTTTCCTGTGTTACAAACGCATAACTAAATCGTTAAAATCATGTTAACATATATAGTTATCAAAATATGCATATAGATTATAGCCATTCTAAGTATATTACAGGATATGATTATCAATTTTGCAATTAAAAAAAAAAGTGGATTCATTTAATAGTAACCAATCATAAGAGGGGTTTATAGAAAGCATAGATGTTTACAAAACAAATAAGGTGGGTTTGGTAGCATCGATATTACCTGATAAATGCTCATCTAAGTCTCCATTGGCCATGTATTCGTAGATGAGAGCCAATTTCTCTCCTTCATCGCAATATCCAACAAGACCGACCAAATTGTTGTGATGAACTCTGAGAAGAAGTTCCACCTAACAAATCGCATTGGTAAAAATATCAATATTGAGAAGTCTTTATCTTAAAAAGGATTGTTTTTTTGGCTAAGGGTTATCATAAAAGATAGTTGATTCATGAGTATTTCCATACAAAATTCTACTGAAGGTTGGGATAAGGGTACCTCAGCTTTGAATTGTTTATATCCTTGAGATGACGAATGTGAGAGCATTTTAACAGCGACTTCCTCGGTACCATTCACCGTACCATAATAGACAATTCCAAACCCTCCTTTCCCAAGAACTCTTTGGAAGTTATTTGTCATCTTTACCACTTCTGAGTAAGTAAACCTTTTATTCGTTGTCATTATTGTTGGTCCGGAGGATTTAGATGATCTAACATCCGTGTTTAGCATACATGATGTTGGCTCTAAATTTGTGAGACAAAAATTCAGAGAAATTGGAAGATTCATATACAAACATGTTGTAATAACTTAAGTTTATCACGAATACCATCATCACTTGATGGCTTTTTCTTTTTTTTGAGAACACAAAATAGACACACTCAAGTCTGGTGATATATACTTACAGTTCTTGCAGACTGGTTAGATTCTCAATAGCAGAGGTGATGGTCCCATTTAGTGAACTTGAAGACAAGTTTCTAATAATGACACACTCATGAATATTATTTCAAATGTAAGAAAATAAGAATAAAAACGATTGACAACAATGATCTTACAAGAAAGTGATTATTGGTGACGTAGAATTATCAAAGCTATTGCATTTTAGACCGTCCCACAAGAACTGTTTAGGGACACATGGATCTCCTTGCCAAGTGATTTTATTCAATCTGTAAGAAGATTGGATCTTCTTGATAGCAGCCACTAACAAAATTATAAAGCTGATCATATTAATAAAATCAAAATATTAACAAGGACTTGTAGGTAAGAAATCAACGCATTAAATTGACATACCATCAGCTTCGTTTGTTTCTAATAACGAGAAATCAATCTCAGTGAAGCCTTCGATAGCGTTAATCAAAGGTGGAAGATTTGAATCCCACGTTTTCACCAGTTCGAACTTGCACTCCCCTTTATTGCATTGCACTGGCCTTGAATCTTGTAAACTTTCAGCTGTGAGAAACTTAGGACTATAAGGATTATCAAAGATTGGTTTTCCATCAATCAAAATATCAAACTTTCTGGTTTCGTTGGCCTTTAAGGTCTGGAGCTCTGCAAAGTGCATGTAGAGGTAAAACTCTGTAGGACTGTGAGACTCTATGGTAACATAACTTGTTGACAACGTTATGTTCAACGACTTGCTAGGATTTAAGGGCGTTACAGCACTTGCCATCACTGATTGCGGAAGATCATAACTAGAACTTGTTATATTACGAGTCGTATTAAGTGCGGCCCACTCATCCACCAAGAACCCCAGAACCCAAAGGCGATCATGTACGTCATCAGGGTACCTGGCACAATCTTGTATTAGAGTAGAATACTGGTATATTTCCATACATGTTGTAGAAAAATATGCGTAACATATAACGTAAAGTTTAAGTTATATATTTACCTTATTATAGAGGCTTCTGAATCGCCCAAATAACTCCGTCCCAAGAGTTGCAATGATTTGCTTTTAGTAAAGTAAATATCTGTTCTCAGCGGCTAATAGGTCCCTTTTTAGCCAACTAGTGTAAACAATCGAACATAAGACAATAAGATTTTTTTGTGGTAGTTAAGACTACCTATTTTGTTTTTTCTCATTGATATAAATAGGAAACAAAGAAAAGTGGAGTTCTTGACTCCTTACAATGCGGGAACGATCAGAAATATGGAGTCATTGGCTCCTTACAAAACTGAAACTGTTGAAAGTGGAACTTGTCTTCTTAAAGACTCGGTCCAATTATTAGACAAAGAAAATAACAAAAGCACGTGACTTTATTAATCCAAATACTTGCGATTTGGAACAACAGCACGAGAAGACCTCCTTGGCGCCAATTCTGCATCAAACTCTACATCATCCGCATCAAGACGTGTTTGTTGTCCTATCAACACTCCCCGCCCCCGAAAAGAACCTTGTCCTCAAGGTTCAGCTTGAACTCAGAAAAACTGGCAACAATCTGATTTGCATCTTCCCATGTAGCATCGGCCAACGGTAGGTTTTCCCACATGATGAGGAACTCTTTAACAGCTGAACCCCCACGTCTGATTATTCTGGATTGAAGCACTTTTTCTGGCGTCAAGCAGAACAACCCATTGGCTCGTAACGACGGCAACTCGACCGAAACCGGATCAACTTCTCCAATTCGTTTCTTCAAAAGAGACACATGAAAGACAGGGTGTATGCGTGTACCTTCAGGAAGCTTTAAACGATAAGCCACTGCACCATGACGCTTTTCAATTTGAAACGGTCCAAAGTATATGTTAGATAGCTTCTGCGAAGAACGACGGAACACTGTCTTCTGCCGATAAGGCTGTAAACGAAGAAACACCCATTCACCAACTTTAAACTCAACATCTCGGCGGTGCTTGTCAGCCATCTGTTTCGTCCTGTTGTTCGTCGCCTGCAAGTTCTCTTTGAACTCACGTAACACCTCATCTCGTTCTTGCATCTGAACGTCAATCTCCTCAACCAGTGAAGACCCAACCTCATACCGTGGCATCAATGGGGGTGGCCGGCCATATTGTGCTTAAAAAGGAGACATACCAGCCGAGACATGAAATGTGGTGTTATACCAATATTCTGCCCATGGTAGCAATCCACTCCATTGCTTTGGTCTGTGCTGCACAAAGCAGCGAAGGAACTGCTCAATACGCCTGTTCACCACCTCTGTCTGACCATCCGATTGAGGGTGGTAAGCTGTAGTCATTCTCAACTTCGTACCCGAGTGCTTCCACAACTCTTGCCAAAAGACACTTTGAAAGACAGGATCACGATCAGTCAAAACAGAGCGAGGAATGCCATGGAGCCGCACCACTGTATCGATGAAACGTGAAGCCACCTGAACCGCAGTATAAGGATGAGCCAAAGGAATCAGATGGGCAGCCTTACTGAGACGATCTACGACCACCATGATTGTTGTGTGATGTCCCGATTTGGGTAGCCCATCCACGAAATCCATAGTCAAGTCCTCCCATATCTGATTCGGGATTGGCAAGGGTTGGAGAAGACCGGCTGGAGAGAGTGTCTATGACTTCGCTCTCTGACAAGTGTCACACTGCGCAATGTAATCTGCCACCACACGATGCATTGACGGCCAATAAAACTGCCGAGACAATCTTTTGAATGTCCGCAGAATTCCAGAGTGACCACCTAACGGAGTGTCATGATGCTCATCGAGAAGCTGAGTGATGAGGGGGGAGCCAGCCAGAATAACCACACAATTTTTATAGCATAAGAGACCATCTTTCCAAGTATAAGGCTTACCCGGATTAGATGTCGCGGCCTTGCCAATTCGCACCAAGTACGGGTCTGTTTTGGCGAGCTGGCGGAAATCGTCCCACAAAGACACCGAGGTAGATGATAACGTGTTGTGAACCGAGCTGTCAGGGAGTCGAGAGAGCGCATCTGCTGCTGCATTGGCTAAGCCGGGTTTGTACACGATCTCGTAATCATACCCAACCAATTTTTCCATCCATTTATGTTGCTCTGGTGTAAGGATGCGTTGTTCCAGTAGGTAACGGAGACTCCTCTGGTCGGTTTGAATTGTGAATTTCCTGCCCAAGATATACGGACGCCAAGTACGGATTGCCATAATGATAGCCAGCATTTCTCTTGCATAAGGTTACCAGCCCTTCTTTGTCACGCCCAACGATCTGCTCATGAAAGCGATGGGTTGATCATTATGAGAGAGAATCGCACTTATGCCCTCACCGGAGGCATCTGTTTGAATTACAAAAGGTTTCGAGAAATCTGGTAATGCCAATGTTGGTGTTGATGACATCGCCGTTTTTAGCTTGGCAAAGGAGAGTTCTGCTTCATCGTCCCACACGAAATGTCCTCGCCGAAGTTGGTTTGTCAGTGGCCTCGCAATCAACCCGTAGTCCTTGACAAATTTGCGGTAATAGCCGGTGAGCCCCAGAAATCCCCTTAACTCCGTGATATTCGTGGGTGGCGGCCAATCAAGCATTGCTTTGATCTTGGTGTTGTCAACCTTGACGCCTTCATTGGTGATGATGTGACCAAGATACTCCAGCTCCTGTTTACCAAAGTCACATTTTTTAAACTTCACAGAAAGCTTGTTATCGCGCAGGATTTGGAAGACTTCCCGGACATGGACCAAATGTGATGCCTAATCTTTGTTGTATATGAGGATGTCATCGAAGAACACCAGGACAGATTTGCGCATAAGAGGGCGAAAGATGGAATTCATGAGCGCTTGAAAGGTGGAAGGAGCATTACAGAGCCCAAACGGCATGACCAGGTACTCATAATGCCTGTTGTGCGTTCTGAATAACGTCTTGGGAATGTCCGGAGGATGCATACGGACTTGGTGATACCCAGCACTGAGGTCGAGTTTGGTGAAATAAGCTGCGGCATGGAGTTCGTCGAGCATATCGTCAACGGTCGGAATTGAGAAACGGTCTTTGATTGTGGCCGCATTTAGAGCTCGGTAGTCGATACAAAAACGCCACGAGCCATCTTTCTTTTTCACCAGCAGGACCGGAGACGAAAATGGACTTGAGCTCGGACGAATGATGCTGTAGTTAAGCATATCGCAGACTTGCCTTTCAATCTCCTCCTTCTGAAAGTAAGCATAGCGATAGGGCCTAACATTGACCGGATCCGTACCGTCCTTGAGAGCAATCTGGTGCTCAATCTCGCTGGGTGGTGGAAGACCAGTCGGTGTCTGAAACAGCTCATCAAATTCATTGATTAGGATTCGGAAATCCTCCGACACCGGTGATAACGGTGAGTCGTCGTCCGAAAGGCAGATCGTGAATAGTGTTTGACCCTGTCGAGCTTCCTTTACTACCTCTTGGTGGCTAGTGGGTTTGATAGACGTCGAGTGCAGCCCACAAAATTTATGGGTTTGACCATCCCACTCAACCTGCATCGTCTGGGCTTTCCAGTCACAAATTACCGGGCCCGATGTCTCCAACCAGGTAACGCCCAAAACCAGATCCAAACCCACTAATGGCAGAGCAAAGAGCGTCATTGTGAAGGTAGCACCATCGATCTGTAGCCGTACGCCATCGTATCGGCCTGTACATCGCAGTGGTGAACCATTGGCGACCTTCACGGTCAAAGGAGGGGTCGCAGTGAATTTAAGCTTTAGGCGTTGAGCTACCCGCTCACTGACAAAATTGTGAGTGGAGCCGCTGTCCACAAGCGCCATGAGTTCATGTCTGCCGATGCCGGTGCGCAACCTGATGGTGGTCGGTGAATTCCAACCGGATAAGGCGTGCAGGGTTATCTCCGCCGGTTGATCATTACCTTCCGAAGTCTCCTCGACCTCTTTTTCCTCGTCTTGCTCACTCTTCATGAGGAAGAGTTGTGGTTGTTTACACTTGTGTCCCGGCGAGTAGCGCTCATCACAGCTGAAACACAGACCAAGGCTCCTCTTTTTCTTGAGCTCGTCCCATGACAATTTGCGAGGCACGGTCAGCAATTTGGATCCTGGTGCTGATGCAGGTACGGGTACAATCGCGGTCCGTGAATTCTCCCTGGTCTGAGGTGTGATGGGGCTGAATCTCCTCGTGTTCTGCCATCTCTTCTCCTGTTGTAGCTGATCATCTCGCATCCTCGCCAAACTGATGATCTCTGTTAAGGTTCTAGGTTTGAATATCCGGATCCCACTGGAGATTGCGGTGTTGAATCCTCCCATGTACGTCCCAACCAGCGCCTTCTCCGACCACCCCTCCACCTTGTTCTGCAACCTCTCAAACTCCCTTTGATACTCAACCAATGATCCTCTCTGCCGAATGTGGGAAAGTGCCTCATCGAAGTTTTCCCCATCCATTGGACCGAAGCGAGTCCATAATTCTGTCTCAAACGCCTCCCAGAGAATCCGATACGGGTCAACTCCTCTCGCCTTCGTCAGAGATTGCCACCACTCATTCGCCTCTTCAGTCAAGTGGTAAGATGCAAACACCACCCGTTGGTCTTTGGGCATATCGTGGTAAGCAAAATACTGTTTGGCCTTGCTCATCCATTCCGTCGGATCTCCACCATTGAATCGTGGAAATTCCAGCTTCACATGTCGGGGCAGGGTCGCTGCAAATGGGTTTTCAGCTCTCGGATCGATATGTCGTTGTTCTTCCTCTCTGCGACCTGATCGTGAACCACCACCCCCACTTTCTCTGCCATTGATCATCAGCTCCCTCATCCTGTTCATTGATTCTTCAAGTGTCTTGTTGAATGAGAACTCCAAACTCCGGAATTTATCGGCAATTCCGGCGTTCATCTTCTGGATCTCGTCCTGCACGAACCCGAGGCCTCCCTCCAGGTCGTCGAGTCTCTCCTTCGTACTGGCCATTGGCGTGCCTCGTGAGTGTGCAGCCAAGACCGGGGTCTTGCTAGAGTTTTTGGTGTTTCTGGGCGGAATGGTGAAAGTAGATGGTGAATTGAATGGTGATGTCTGCCAACGTTGATTCGCGGTGAATGTCGTTAGCAAGAGTAACTAGACTGGCTCTGATACCAACTAATAGGTCCCTTTTTAGCGAACTAGTGTAAACAATCGAACATAAGACAATAAGATTTTTTTGTGGTAGTTAAGACTACCTATTTTGGTTTTTCTCATTGATACAAATAGGAAACAAAGAAAAGTGGAGTCCTTGACTCCTTACAATGCGGGAACGATCAGAAATATGGAGTCATTGGCTCCTTACAAAACTGAAACTGTTGAAAGTGGAACTTGTCTTCTTAAAGACTCGGTCCAATTATTTGACAAAGAAAATAACAAAAGCACGTGACTTTATTAATCCAAATACTTGCGATTTGGAACAACGGCACGAGAAGACCTCCTTGGCGCCAATTCTGCATCAAACTCTGCATCATCCGCATCAAGACGTGTTGCTGTCCTATCAGCGGCCTTAGTTCTAAGACATTTATCATAGGCGTACTTTTCCAGTCTTAACAAGACAAACCTGCAAAGAGTTGGATCGCATCACGTTGATAACCTCAGCGACGACGAAGGTTTGACTAGTATTCACTGTTGTCCAATAATTAGGCCCAAAGTACAGATCAAAAGTCGGGTTGACATTACGACCATAATAATTTCCATATATGAAAGTAGCCCTGATTATATATCTTGTGCCTTGGATGACATTCAGATTGTAGCAGTTTCGAACTCCATCTGGAAAATATCTTAGTATCCAAGATGGCTTTATGTAATCTTGCGAGTCCGTCTCGACTTTACCAGTTGCCCCACTCTGGATTAGATCGGCATCTGATGTGTATATCATTTTGGTCTCAGATTCTTCATAGGGAGAATCGTTGGGGGACAAACCGCAATCCAAACTTATGAATCCTACATCAAGGCATATACGAGCTACGTTAGTAAACTCAGAATATAACTTGAATATATATCCCATAATCATATATATACATACTTAAAATGTAGAAACACATACGTACCGTTTTGATCCTGAGCTTGAACAAGATGAAGTATAAGTGAAAGAATTACAAAGAACACACCATGTCTTTCCATTTTTCGTTTTGACTTTAATTTCCGAAAGGAGATTTCAACATTTCACAAACTCAAAGGAGCTTTTTAATATATAATATCAATCCATGCATAGAATATGACATTTAGAAAGTGCGAAATCGAGTTCCACCACCCAAGCCCTAATAATATTTATAGGAAACAAAGAGGGAATAAAATTCATCATCTAGGAAAACTAATTTTCAGGCATAAACATATAAAGAATATTTTCTTGTTGTAAACTGATGCCGGCAAAGAGCAACATTGGATAAATATAACCATAGAAGATAACGCAAAGAGTAGTGGTGGTCGAATATTCTCCTATGTGACCATGTCCTAAAGAGCCGTTGACTCATTGAGTAGTTCAACTCCAAACCACTTGGTCATCTTAAAGCTCTGACATCTATTTTACACGTTGAAGATCACGTTGTAAAAGTGCCATCAATATGGAAATAAATATAGCCTGAAACCAGATGTGGGAATAAACTTGACCTAATAACCAATCGTACCTATCCGGATGGAAGTGATATTGTCTAACGGGTTGATTGGTTTAAAGGCGGCATTTGCCGGTATATACGAAGGAGTTTATGGAAACAGGCGGTTGCGGTTTCAAATATTATTAAACGATATAAACTACTGATTTTAGCCGTTGAAAACAAGTGCATTTGCGAGAATTTTATGATTAGATGACAGCGTTTGTGATAGCTGTTTAAAATAAAAAATTTGGATATTAACTAATTCGACTATATAAATATTATATATATATATATATATATCGTAATAAATATTGTATAGAAAATACACATTAAATATTAGTGAAATAAATGTTAAAATTACATATAACTTATGTATGTCACATTTATTAGCTCCTATAAAAATGTAAACTTAACATTTTTTTAAAGATTTTAAAAACGTTTATTAACTTATCTTTTAAATTATATCTATATATATAACTAAATGGCATACCTTTTTAGTAAATTTATCATTTTTTGAAATATTTTAAGAACGTTAATTAACTTTATCTTTAAAATTATATATATATATATATATATATATATATATATATTTTTAACTAAATGGAAGAGTTTGTTAGTTAAGTAAATTTATTACATGTAGATGGGTAATCAACCATTTTAATAATAAATAAGAACACTTTTGACTTTTATTTTAATATATAAGATTTAAGTTTGATAAGAGAATAAAAGTTCTGTTTTAATTTTATTTGATTTAAATTTGTA
The DNA here is from genome assembly GCA_004349715.1 of Crucihimalaya himalaica. Taxonomy (NCBI): domain Eukaryota; kingdom Viridiplantae; phylum Streptophyta; class Magnoliopsida; order Brassicales; family Brassicaceae; genus Crucihimalaya; species Crucihimalaya himalaica. Next base: position 614,952 of record SMJT01000083.1, on the reverse strand, counting down.
AATATTAATTAGTATTTTTAACCATTCACAATCGTCTACTGCAGCAACCATTGATGGGAAGGAGCTTTTCAATTCTATTGATTTTAATCGGTCCAAAATAGTGTAAAGTGAAACGGTAGAAACCGCAACTGCCAGTGAATATAATGTTTGCAAGTGGTTGCGGGAAAACCAATCGAGCTTTTAGTTTAGTATAATTCTTCTCAAACCGAACTACACCATAATAAGCCAAAAAGGTACATATTTTAATTATATTCAAACCGAAATCGGTTTGATTTCGGTTTGAAAACAGAAAAGCGAGTTTAGGTTGAGCATGATAAATTTACCCCAAACGGAACTAAACCAAACTTTGATTATAAACCTCAATATCCACCTCTACTTGGAAAAAAAACACCCAAAGCATTCCTTTAATTTATCAATTGGGCAGATATTATATGTTGGCAATTAATTTTATAAGAAGAAGTGAAAAACTTGGCTTCGCTGCTCCAAGGGTCGCACAAAAAAGGAGATTTGTGTGCACCACAACCTTCTATATTTCATCTAGTTGTTGACATTGACTTTGTTGGCAATTTTTTGTTTCAAATTGAAAAATTTAGAACTTTAACAGTGGCTCATCATTAATACACATATTTGGTTTATCTAAAACCGGTTTGTACTGGAGAACTGATTATTGTATATGATATACATGCATTTCATCATGTATACACTTCATTTTAGTTGCATTTAGTGTGTCTTTGAGCATCATTTAGGACATTTTTAGGTGCATTTTTATATGCATATCTCTTTTGTAGGTTTTTGGAGTTGATGCTTGAAGATTGGAGAGTTTGATGAAGATTCGAAGCAAGGAGGAGCCAAAAAGATGAAGCAGAAGGAATATCGATCAGACATTTCGATCATATGTGATCGATATCAGCATATCGATCGTCCGTTTCGACCTGAGGTGATCGATATAGATCAAACGGAGAAGGAGTTCAGATCCAGAAGAAATATCGATCATCCATATCGACCAAATTTGATCGATATATAACAGAGCAACAACGACGGACGAACAGAGGTTATATCGATCAAGCGTATCGATCAACTCTGATCGATACCATTATTTCGATCACCAATTTCGATCAAGTCTGATCGAAATATCCTCTGCGAACCAATAATTGTTTCTTTTCACCTTTTCTCTCCACTACTTGACCCCCCTTTTTTATGTTATTTTTGGCACCATGAAACAATTGTCACCTACCTGAGAACTCTCTTTCTCTTGTTCTTGAAGAGAAAAAACAACATTTTGTATGATGAATCTTTAAGTTTTTATGTTATAAATCATCTTTTGTTTATGGATTTTGTTTTCTTTTGATTTTCTAGCATTTCTATGGTTTTTATTTCCCCCTTTAGTTACTTAAAAGTTGAATTCGTTTTCTGGGTTTATGCTTAAATTTCTTAATGTTTGAAGTTTGTTTTTAACTTGTAATCTTAGTTTCTTTAGTGTTTAAGTTATATATATGTTTAAGAGTTGTTAAAATCATGTCTTTAAGTGTAAAAATCATGTGTAGTGAGTAGTTCTTTAAGAATTCTTGGGTATGGTAGATTAGGGTGGTTCTTAGCTTGTTCTTGATGTTTAGGAGCTAGACTATTTGTATTCTTTACTCATTGAGTATTCTTAATGCTAGATTGGCCTTGATCAAGTCAGTTTAGAGCTTTAGGGATTTTATCCATCGGGAGATGCTTGATATTATTTCGGATGAATTCAATGAGTGCTTTTCATACCTTAGCCAGCGGGAGTTGATGTTTAAGATGAATTGTGGCTAGTTAGACTCGAGTTTAATGTTTCATTGTCTTTGAATTGCGAACGGGAGTTCTTGTTGATTGTTAGACATTGAAAGGGATCGTTACCACGGGAGTGGATCAATCTTTATCAGTGTTCTTAGGCTAAAAGAATGCATTTTGTTGAATATTTGAATATCTTGAACAAGTTAGGAGTCATCCGAAGTCGATAACTTTACCCAATGATTCGTTTGTGTAATATTGTGTTAATTCGAAAATCATCATTTGTACTTGTTTGATTGTTTGAGTTTTAAATCTTTACCGCTAAAATTATGTTATTTGCTTATTGTTATATTTTAGTCTTGCCCTGTTTTAGCTTATTTTTATCTTTGCATTTAAATTTCCGTCTTTACCTATTATTAGGTCGTTAAACAATTCACCATATAACAAAATCCATATCTGTTTAGATTAAACGAAATTCTGTATTCTTGGTGTGTTGTTCTTGTCTCCTTGTGGATTCGAACCCTACGTGCTATAACGATACGCCTTATGATTGAGGTAGTTTCGCACATCGGGTTTTAATTGGTGTGCTAGAGCTTAAAAACTCTGAAGATCAATTGGCGCCGTTGCCGGGAGAGGCTAGCAACAACCATTGAGATTTGGATTTTGTTTGAGACTAAGCTTCGTTCTAAGAAGATACTAATTTGTAAGCTTTGGTTCTCTTCTTTTTCAGGTGTATGAACTTGAGAAGTCAGGGTCAAGAAAATCTGATTGATATTGTGCAAGATCTTGGTCGACTTGAAAGGTTGAATACACGAGCGAGAAGAGAAAGGGAGAGACTTGAGCGATTCCATCGTCTAGAGATGGGTGATAATAATGAGCAGGAAGCAGCCCCAGGGGTTGGCTTAGATGGCGTTCCACGCCATCCTCAAAGAGTACAAAGAGTGATTGGGGCGTTTGATGAACCCCAAGTTCACGGAAACAGAACGGGTATCCAGCACCAGCCGTTGAGATAACAACTTTGAGATCAAGGCAAGCTTGATAAACATGGTGCAAGGAAACAAGTTTGATGGACTGCCCGTTGGGGACCCTCTTGACCACTTGGATCAGTTCGATCAAGTGTGTGGGCTTGTTAAGATAAACGGCATCTCTGAAGATGCGTTTAAGTTAAGGTTATTCCCATTCTCACTCGGGGATAAGGCTAGGCAGTGGGAGAGAGTTTGCCCAGCGGTTCAATAACGACATGGGACCAATGCAAGAAAGCATTCTTGGCTAAATTCTTTTCGACATCAAGGACAGCCCGACTCCGAAACGAAATATCGAGCTTCACGCAGAAGAACAATGAGAGTTTCAGTAAGGCGTGGGAGAGATTTAAAGGATACACGACTAAGTGCCCCCATCATGGATTCTCGGATGAGTCACTTTTGAGCACATTGTATAGAGGAGTGGTTCCTAAGATTAGGATGCTCCTAGACACGGCAAGTAACGGTAACTTCCTCGGAAAGGATGTCGAGGAAGGATTACAGCTGGTAGAAAAACTTGGCTCAAAGTGATGGGAGCTATGGAGAGGACTACGATAGAGCCTCAAGAGGAGGCGGTGAAAGAGAAGAGCAGAGGAATAAAGAATAAAAGCTTTGCACGAAAAGATGGACAAGGTTGTTGCAAAGTACTCAGAGGCAAAATTAGCTATGTTGGTGAGAATGAATGAGCAAGAGTGCCAAGGAGTTGGTTTGGGAGATTGTCTTGAAACTCAAGAAGAGATAAATTTTATGGGAAACCAAGGAAATTATCAGGCAATTTCAACAAGAGCTAATACCGAACTTCGGAAATCAACAATGACAAGGGTATCAACCGAGACCCTTCATTCCGTCTAACCAAAATAACCAAGGAGTGAATCAGCAAGGTTTTTGTGCCTAAACCACAATACCAGGGAACCAAGGAGGGTTCCAAAACCAAGCTAATTACCAAGGAAAGGCTCCATTTGTACCAAACTACCAACAAGGGTACAAACCCCAATCACAACCGAGTTCATCTCAACAACCGGATTTCGACATGAAAGGTATGCTCCAACAATTGCTAACGGGGCAAGCAAAAAACTCCATCGAGTTAAACAAGATAATGACTGAAATCCACACCAAGGTGGATTGTTCTTATAACGTATTAAACGCCAAGTTCGAAGCTCTATCGTCTAAGATGAAACACTTAGACCAACAAGTTGCTCAAAACACATCTTCAACGAGCCGACAAACGGGACAGCTTCCCGGAAAACCTGAGCCGAATCCCAAGGAATACATAAGTGCTATCACCTTGAGAAGTGGAAGAAAACTTCCATCAAGAGAAAGAAGTATTGGCATCGAGAAAGGTGAAGAAGAAGTTACCATAAAACTTGACGAGAATAAGTTAGAAGTTGAGAAAATGAAGCTTGGTGATAAGGTTGAGGTAAAGGACAAAGCTAAAAAGAGATGTTTGAGTGTTGAGGAACCAAATACGTCCAAACTTGAGACTCCAAAAGGATGGACGAATTTGGCACAAAAGGAGACTATTTTTGTGCCAAAACCGGTATGAACCTAAGTTACCTTTTCTGGGACGCTTCAAGAAGCAACTATTGGAGAAGTACAAGGCCATGTTTGATAAACAAATTAATGAGCTACAACTCACAATACCAATGTTGGATGCCTTTTTAATGATGTTCCTAAAAAGGGCGGGATAACCGTGATAAAAACCAAAAATGATGAATTGATCCCAACTAGAACAATTACAGGTCATCGCATGTGCATTGACTACGTAAATTAAATTCATCAACTAGAAAGGCATTTCCCATTGCCTTTATTGACCAAATGCTAAGAGAGGCTTGCAAACCATTCATTTTATTGTTTTCTTGATGGGTACTCGGGATTCTTCCAAATCCCCATACATCCGAACGATCAAGAAAAGACAACGTTTACATGTCCCTATGGAACCTTCGCCTATCGAAGAATGCCATTTGGACTATTTAATGCACCAGCTACGTTTCAGCGGTGTATGATGTCAATATTTTCTGATCTAATTGAGGATGTTGTGGAGGTGTTTATGGACGATTTCTCGGTGGTACGGAGATTCGTTTCCTCTTGTCTCTCTAATTGTGCAGGGTGCTAAAGCGTTGTGAGGAGACCAACCTTGTGTTGAAATTGGGAAAAATATCACTTCATGGTTAGGAATGGTGTTGTACTTGGTCATAGAATCTCCAAAGATGGAATTTGAAGTTGACAAGGCTAAAGTTGAGGTGATGATGAGTCTTCACCACCCAAAACGATGAGGATATTCGGAGTTTCTAGGACATGCTGGATTTTATAGGAGATTTATCAAAGACTTTTCTAAGATTGCAAGGCCTCTCACTTAAGCTCTTTATGCAAAGAAGTCGAATTCAATTTTGATGATGAATGCCATGCGGCATTTTGGAGATAAAAAACGGCTCTTGTGAGTGCTCCTATAGTCCAAGCCCCGATTGGAACTTCCTTTGAAATAATGTGTGATGCAAGTGATTTTGCAGTTGGAGCAGTTTTGGGACAACGAAAGGAACAAAAAGCTACATGTCATCTACTACGCAAGTAGGACGATGAATGATGCTCAAATGAAATACGCTACGACAGAAAAAGAACTCTTAGCGAATAGTCTTTGCTTTTGAGAAGTTCCGCTCTTACTTGGTTGGATCAAAGGTGATTGTATATACGGATCATGCCGCTCTGAGGCATTTGCTGGCCAAGAAAGACGCAAAGCGAGACTGCTTTCGGTGGATACTACTTCTCCAAGAGTTCGACTTGGAAATTAAAGACAAGAAGGGATCGAGAACGGTGTTAGCCGATCACTTGTCAAGAATGAGAGTTGAAACATGGTACCAAATGAATGACTCCTTCCCCGAAGACAGATAATGATGGTTACTATGTTTGAGAGAATAGAAAAAAGGGGAAGAAGATTGAAGAAGTCAGCGAGATTCGAAGAAAAGAACCTTGGTTATGGCCGACATCGTAAACTACGTAGCATGTGGGAAGGAACCCCTAGCTAGACGGTTACCAAAAGAAAAAGTTCTTCAAGACATCAAACCGATTCTATTGGGAATGATCCATATTTTTACAACTATGCAAGATAATCTCTACAGGAGATGTATCCCGGAAGAAGAGATTATGGCCTTTTGATGCATTGCCACGGTTCAGCATACGGTGGCCACTTTGCCACATTCAGAACAGTCAATAAAGTTCTTCAAGCGGGTTTTTGGTGGCCTAACGATGTTCAGGGACACTAACGATTTCATATCAAAATGTGACTCTTGCCAGAGGAAGGGAACAATCAGTAGAAGAAACGAAATGCCAACAAAACCCATGTTCGAGGTGGAAATATTTGATGTTTGGGGGATTGATTTCATGGGACTATTCTCGTCCTCTTTATGGAACAAATATATTTTGGTGCAGTTGATTATGTTGTCAAACATGGGTCGAGGCAGTTGCAAGCCCGACAAATGATGCAAAAGTCATGGTGAAAATGTTTAAGAGTACTATTTTCCCCGAGGTTTGGTGTTCCAGAGTGGTAATTAGTGACGGTGGATCACACATTTCATAATAAGGTGTTTGTTAGAGCTTACTAAAGAAACATGGGGTCAAACACAAAGTCGCCACTTCCGTACCATCCCCAAAACTAGCGGCCAAGTCGAAATCTCGAACAGAGAGATAAAGGCCATTTTGGAGAAAATCCGTAGGGATAACACGAAAAGATTGGGCAAAGAAGTTGGATGACGCTCTATGGGCTTATCGGACTGCCTATAAAAACACCAAATCAGTACAACTCCGTTTAACCTTCTGTACGGGAAATCATGTCATCTCCCGGTTGAACTGGAGTACAAGGCAATGTGGGCAGTTAAACTTCTGAACTTTGACATTAAAACGGCCACAGAGAAACGCTTCATTCAATTGAGTGAGCTTGACGAGATTCGCCTTGAGGCGTATGAAAGCTCAAAGATCTATAAAGAGAAGACTAAAGCGTTTCACGACAAAAAGATTATCAAGATGGATTTCAAAGTTGGAGACAACGTGCTGTTATTTAACTCCCAATTGAAACTGTTTCCTGGGAAGCTCAAATCCCGATGGTCTGGACCGTTTAAAATTGCTTAAGTACTTCCGTATGGAGCAATTGTTCTGTTTGGTAATATTGGGGAAGAGTTTATGGTTATTGGTCATCGTCTTAAACCTTATTTGGTAGAAGATATAAACGAAGAGGGAACAACAACTTCTCTCTCTGATCCCCAACAAACTTAAAGAAAAACAACGTCAAAGCTTCGAGACGTAAAACAAGCGCACTTGGGAGGCAATCCCATGGTATCCTTTGTATATATGTGAGTATATATGTGTGAACTTCTTTATTTTCTGTGTGAAACATGTGTGATTTGAGTTTTAGAGACTTAGGGACATTCAAAGTGGAGAAATCATGAAGCAGAGAGAATTTCGATCAAGTGTATCGATCACATATGGTCGATACAACTCATGAAAATGTTCGGAGGTCGTATCGAGGATGTATATCGAGATGATGTGATCGATATAAGAAGAAGAAAACGAGACACAATTTCCAAGAGCAATTTCGATCAGCTATATCGATCACACATGATCGATACATACACTCGAGGAAGAACAAAATCGGACAGAGATAGGATCGATCACATGTATCGATCACACATGATCGATACATAAACTCGACGGGTGAACAAATTTTCCAGGAGTAATATCGATCAGCTATATCGATCATACATGATCGATATATAGATTGACGGTGAGTGAAGATTTTCCAGGAGTAATATCGATCATTAGTATCGATCAAACATGATCGATATAGCCTCCAAAGGTACGTTGACTTCTCCTTTGATGCGTTGACCCGGTCCGATTTTAGTAAACCAACTGATTTTAAACTGAATTTCTTTCAATTTTGTTGGTTTTTTTTCGGTTTTCTCCCCTCAAAATCGACTTCTTCTTCTTCCTCCTTCACATTTTCGATTTCAAGTTTTAAAAACACAAAATCTCTCTCATTTCTTCATCAAATCTCTTGATTTTTGTTGTTACAAACTCGAAATTTGCCCAGCCCTAAGTGTATTCTATCATTGAAATCCAATTTTGAGTCACCTAGCATCGACGACGAGGTATCTCTCTCATTCTCTCTCTTTCAAAGCTTCATGAATTTCAATTGAGATTTTTTGAATTAAGCATATTCGAATATTCTGGGTTGATTTGTTGGATTATGTGATGGATATGAGTTGATATTTGACAAGTTTGATGAATGATATTGAGAATTTAGAATCCAAAAATCGAAAATTGGCCATGAGAGTTCATGAGTGTTCTTAAGATTGGGTTTTAATGGAATTGTTGAGAATGTTATGAAATGTTGTTTCATTGGGTTGATAATGTGGTGTTGATAATGCTTGTGAAGGACTAACAAGATTAGAGAATGAGAATTTGTTGAATTCTTGAAAATAAGATGCACATTCTCACCATGTTTATCTTGCTTTCAAAATATAAGTCTCTTAAAGCTTGTTATGGTCTCTATTGTAGGATGACAAGAACTACAAGAGCAGCGGGAGCTTCCGAGAAACAATCCGAAAGGCAACCAAGCAAACAAAAACAGAAACCTAATGAAGAAACCTCTAAAGCTAGAAAGGTGAAGAAACAAGGAAAGAAACCGGCTCCTCCACAACCGCAAGAAGAAAGTCCGATTGCTAGTGAGCATGAAACCGAAGAAGATCTTCCGACGCTTGCCAAAGGAAAAAGCAAGAGACAAACCACGATGAAGGGCATACCAACTTACTCCGAAATCTACGCCGCTCTCAAGGATGTTAATCATACGGGCACTAGATACGCCGATGCCTCGTTCCTCCAAGCGATTGGCCTCTATGAAGATGTTCTAAGCATCTTCACAAACATGGGACTAGAGCAATTCTTCGCCATGGCTTATCCATCATACAAGCTCCCAACTTGCCAATTCTTAGCATCCTTGAAAGCCACTTTTTATTTACCCGGAGAGAAGTCAAAAGATGGAGATGGAACGGGATATATCGAGTTCCGAATTAACGGAAAGAGGTAGAGGATGAGTTTCCGCGAGATAGAAAGGATTTTTGGATTCACAGAATCACAACAAAGGACGCATAGACTCTCCTATACCACGGACGCTCAAAAGCTAACATGGAAATGCATCGCCGATACAAAGTACAAAGCCGGTGCGGTTAAGGGATCCCACATTCGCCATCCAGCGATTCGCTATGCTCATAAAGTACTAGCACACACATTCTTCGTTAGAAAGGAGACCGGATATGTAATGGAAGACGAGATGGAGCTTCTCATCTTAGGCCTTAAACCTATCCTAGTTACATACGGGAATGGACGGCACATCGACGGACCAGCTGAAGGGATAGAAATCATGGCGTCGATCTTAGTCCGTCATCTCCTCTCCTACAAGACGTGGGCTCTCACTGCAAAAGATAAGAAAGCGGTATTGAGCATTGGAGGTATCGTTACTCCTCTCTTGATTGCTTGTAATGTACCTCTAGGGCCAATGACGGACGAATACAAGCACATTGACCCGCATTACCTAAACCGAGCTCACTACTTAGCGGGGATGCTCAACAACACTTATGCTTACCGGTTCGCGATAGAGCAAGGCAAAGAGGNAATGCTAGATTGGCCTTGATCAAGTCATTTTAGAGCTTTAGGGATTTTATCCATCGGGAGATGCTTGATATTATTTCGGAATGAATTCAATGAGTGCTTTTCATACCTTAGCCAGCGGGAGTTGATGTTTAAGATGAATTGTGGCTAGTTAGACTCGAGTTTAATGTTTCATTGTCTTTGAATTGCGAACGGGAGTTCTTGTTGATTGTTAGACATTGAAAGGGATCGTTACCACGGGAGTGGATCAATCTTTACCAGTGTTCTTAGGCTAAAAGAATGCATTTTGTTGAATATTTGAATATCTTGAACAAGTTAGGAGTCATCCGAAATCGATAACCTTACCCAAGGATTCGTTTGTGTAATATTGTGTTAATTCGAAAATCATCATTTGTACTTGTTTGATTGTTTGAGTTTTAAATCTTTACCGCTAAATTTATGTTATTTGCTTATTGTTATATTTTTAGTCTTGCCCTGTTTTAGCTTATTTTTATCTTTGCATTTAAATTTCCGTCTTTACCTATTATTAGGTCGTTAAACAATTCACCATATAGAAAACCCATATCTGTTTAGATTAAACGAAATTCTGTATTCTTGGTGTGTTGTTCTTGTCTCCTTGTGGATTCGACACCCTACGTGCTATAACGATACGCCTTATGATTGAGGTAGTTTCGCACATCGGGTTTTAATTGGTGTGCTAGAGCTTAAAAACTCTGAAGATCAGTATATAAACTCTATGTACAGCATTATTTACATTTAACATAAATACAAATCTAATTCCAAATCTGTTTCCTTCTCGAGATGATCTTCATCTTTCTTCAACTGAGAGTGAAGCTTTTTTCTGTTCACCTCAGTTCTTCTAACAGTTTCTCATTTTCTATTTGATCACTCGGACAGAACAGAGACTTTTAGTTTACGGTTAATCACAGACTTTGTGAACTTTTACTCATATGTATTAATAAAGAAGTTTATAGCTAACTAAAAAAAGATGAGCAATATATCATAGAGACACAACTTTGATTACATCAAACAGAAACAGATAAACAAACATCCATGTGATTTGACGAGAGATTATTTATGTAAACTATCGAGCCGCTGGGCTCACTTCGGTATCGAACGTCAAGCTCACTTCTATAGAACTCTTTGATTCCATGTCCCGACTCGCTCCTCCCCTTGCATTTTCAGCTGCCAGACACTCGTTCAATTCAATAACAACTTGGGACATGGTCGGTCTTCTCGCTGAAGAAGGATTAAGACAACACATAGCTAGTTCAACAGCTTTCCAAACAGAACCAGAATTGTAATCTTCATTGAGACTTGGATCCATAATGCTTTTGATGTCTCCTTTTGTAAGCATTACTCCAACCCATTCTGCTATATAAGGCTTTTCACGGTTTTGGTCGATCACAGGTTGGTTTGTGATGATCTCCAACAATACAATCCCAAAACTATAAACATCACTCTTTTCAGTCAACTGATTTGTCCTATAGTATCTGGAAAGCAAAATATATGACAAGTTTGTCAATTTTCTTTCTCACTAAAGAAAAAAAATAATTTCTTAAGCGGTAATAGTACTTACTCAGGATCGAGATATCCAGGAGTTCCAGCAACAACTGTTGACACATGAGTTTCACCTTCGATGGGGAATGATCTCGAAAGCCCAAAATCAGCAAGTTTGGCTTGGAATTGTTCACTCAACAATATATTTGTGGTTTTGACATCTCTATGAACCATTGGTGGTTTGCATCCATTATGCAAGTACTCAAGTCCTAGGCCACAACAATCATTGTTAATTAAAAGCAGATAAACTAACAATGGAAAATATTGTGGGAGTAATATTTAAACCAACCTTGTGCAGTCTCGACTACTATTTTTAGTCTAGTTCCCCAATTCAATATAAACCGGTTACGGGTTCCTGTTTGTTAAAAGAACATATTAGTGTCAAAGTCTTATGCTACCTTAACAGAAGTAAGAAAAAAAACACATTCAATCATATTTGTTTTATACTTGACAAATGTTCTTTTAGATCTCCATTCGCCATGTATTCATAGATAAGAGCTAAGTTCTCTCCTTCGTCGCAGTAACCAACAAGACCTACCAAGTTCTTGTGATGAACTCTAAGAAGAAGTTCTACCTATACACCAAACCATAACTCACAAGTTCAAGTTTTAGAAATAGTTGAGTCATTGTGTTTGTTCGAGTAAGTGATGAAGGTGAGAGATTACCTCAGCTTTAAATTGTTTATATCCTTGAGATGATGAATGGGAGAGTATCTTAACAGCTACTTGTTCAGTACCGTTCACAAAACCATGATAAACAATTCCAAACCCTCCTTTACCAAGGATTTTTTGGAAGTTATTTGTCATTATCACAACTTGTGAGTAAGTAAACCTCTTACTATTCGTCACTATTACCGGTTCAGATGATATAGGCGATCTACCATCTGATGCTTGCATATAAGATGGATGTGGCCCTAAGGTTTCAAGCAAAAAAATGATAGTCAAAATTAGTACTTAAGTTTGATATTTATGTATGTTGTGATATTAAAAAAGGAATGAAGTTTGATCTTTTTGATAATACCTTCAACTTTTGGTGACTTTTTCTTTCTAAGAATAAAAAACAGAACTAATGCACCTATAAGAACAGTTATTGACGCAATTGACGCAATAACTGGGACTATGACATTCTTTTTGTTATGTCCATTATCTCCTTTGTTCACACATGACCCAGCTGTGCAAACAAGACGAGGGTTGCCTTCCACACTGCAAAATGTGAGTGTTATTAAACATACCCAATTACATCAATCGACATGATAATAATCAAAAAGATAAAAAAAAAAAAAGTTTACTTTAACTTCATTCCTTTCTTCTGAAGTAGTGAGGCAGGAATTGAGCCGCTGAGATTATTACCACTTAAGTTTCTGTTGGAGTAGAAAAAGAGTCAAAACTATTTTAAGCAAGCATATTCAGGAAAAAAAAAGTTAATCAAGATAAAATATATATTTTTTTTTTTGCAGTATCTCATTATAAACTTACATGACCAAGAGTGATTTTATGTCAGCTAAAAACTCAGGTACTTCTCCGGTCAAATTATTATCTGACAAGTCCCTTCACAAAGAAGAACAAACCCATCAAACATGATTCATATTCAAAGGCAAAAAAAAAAAGAAAAAATTTGAGATTTGGTCAGCCATAACGATACTTACAACATTTGCAGGTGAGTTAGATTCTTAATGGCTTGCGAGATGATCCCAGTTAATCCACTTGAAGATAAGTCTCTACAGAGAAAAAAAAAAAAAAGTGTGAGATAATAGTTTGAAATTGACATGATTAAAAAAATAATACAAATTGTATTGAACAGTTTATCTCACAAGGAAGTGATTATTGGTGGCGTAGAAATATCAGAGTTGTTGCAGTTTAAACCATCCCACAAAAACTGTTTGGGGACACATGGATCTCCTTGCCAACTTATTCTACTCAATCCATAAGTATCTTGAACATTCTTGATACCAGCAACTGTAAAGCTTGATGATATCAAGAATCAAAACATAAAACGTAAAGATTTGTAGATAAGATCAAGAATGTAAAAATTGACATACCGTCATCTCCATTTGTCTCCATTTGGGGGAAATCAATCACGGTGAAAGCCTCGATAGCATTAAGTAAAGGAGGGAGGGTAGATTTTACTGTCTTCACAACCTGCAAAATGCATCTCCCTCCATCGCATTGCTCTGGGCTTAAGTCGACTATGGATTCGATTTTCAGCGGTTTAGGACTATAAGGTCCATATGTATATTTTCCATTCAGTGTCACATTGAATTCCCTTGTATCGTTAGCCCTTAGAGTCTGAAGCTCTGCAAAGTGTATGTAAGAGTAAAACTGTGTAGTAGGAGGCTCTACTGTCCATGTAATGTTCAAGGTCTCGTTAGCCTTTAGGGGCGTTGCGGCTTTTGCCATTACACCTTGTGGTAGTTCATAAGTAATACTTGTGTTTACATTGAGATTCGTAGTTACTTGTGTCCATGAGTCGTAGAAGAGCGGGTACCATTTACGGTCATAGACATCATCCGGGAACCTGCACAAATCTTGTATTAGATGACATGTGAAATATTGTTTTGTTCTTGTAAAGAAATATAATATATATTTTTAAACAATTTTTTTAAAAAATTATAAATGTAATCACAAAAAACAGTTTTTCACTTTGTTTTTTTTTTTTTGGCAGCTTTTGCTTTCACATTTACAACGTATAGAGAAAATTTCATTAGATTGATATTGTGGTTTTATATAGAAAATAAAATTTAGAAAACATATATATGCAAACAACCAATCGAGACATATGTTTAGGTACCTTATACGAGTACTTGAATTGCTTATATACGCCCTGAATAAGTACTTCAGTGAACCGCTTTGAGTAACGTACATATTTTTCTTCAACGGTCGTAGCTCCAACATATTTATAAAAGGTATACTTATACCTGTCTTAACAAGACAGATCTGTAAAGAATTGGATTTTGTCACATGGATGATCTCCTCTATAGTGTCATTACTACTCACCGTTGTCCACAAATTCGGACCGAAGTAAAGGTCAAAATTTGGCCCAACATTAAGACCATCGTAATTTCCATATACGAATGTGGCCTTGATCAAATAATTGGTGTCGCGGGTGACATTTAGATTGTAGCAGTTTCGTACTCCCTCTGGAAAGTATCTCAGCGTCAAAGTCGGCCTATCGACGAGCGGTTCGAATTCCTTGGCGAGTCTACCAGTTTTCCCACTGTTTACTAAATCAGCATCTGATGTATATATTAAACCCGTTTGTGGTGCATCGTAAGAAGACTCAAGTGGGGATAAACCACAATCCACACTAATGAATCCTAACAAGACAAAAGATGAAAAATAAAATAACGTATCATCTAAGAAACCGTTTAAGAACACCATACAGATTATATCAAAAAAATTGTGAGTACCCGTTTGATTTTGAGCTTGAACAATATGAAGTATCAGCAAAATAGTGGCAATGTAGACACAATGTCTCTCCATTGTTCTCCTTACTGTCCAAAAGAAAGAGCGTTTTCTTATGATATCGAGATATGTATATGAGTAAATATATATGACTTAATGAGCCACTTCTCAAAAGTCCAAAGTCAGCTACATAAATAAATAATTGAGAATTTATTTTCATGATGGAAATGATTTGATAGAACAAGTTGGGTGAAAATGACAAATGGTATTTTGTTTTTTCGTCAACAATGACAAAAGTTATTTGTGGTTGAAAACACTCTCATGTACTTTAGACCACTAAACTGGCTTTATTTTCGGTGTAGTCGACGTAGAGAAACGAGGAATAATATCTTGAAAGGAGACGTGCATTAAACCATAACCTTCTAAGTTCTGATTAATGATCTTACGTATTCGTTGACTTAGACTTTTGTATGTCACTTCATTGGTTGATCTGTCTCTTTGTGTCTTCTTTGTTCTAGTCTAGATGGAGGAAGTTTCGTAATTGAAACTCCATTGTCGAAAGTCAACGATCGTAGAGTTTATCGATTTTTTATTTTCTTGGTCAAAAGGCTTGTAGTGAACGGTCGTAGAGTCTAAAATTTTTGAGGGTTCTAATTGCATATTTCATTTCTTGGTCAAAAAGCTCCTTAACCACGTCCCTTAAAAATTTTAGACTTATCTCATAGAATAAAAATGCCCCCGATTTTTGTACTTTAAAAGAGACCCTCAATTTTCTAAAATTATAATATTTTCTCACATTTTTTAAAATCATCTTAAAAATCCTTAAAATAATTATTTTTTTGGCTTGTGTCCTCTAGATTTCAGGGCCGGTCCTGGTTATATCTTTGAAACTCGAGTTCTGTCAAGTTTGTTCATCATAGTGTTTGTGCATGCAATGCCACCTCCCATGATTTCAGTTATATATATATATATATATTTGGTTGAGTTTTGGTAGAAAAATTAGTTTAGCGAATTTTGACGAATATGGATGAAGAAATTGGAGACTTGCTATGGATGAAAAAATCAGGATGATCAACAAAAACCATACGTGTTATCTCACAGATAAACCATAAGAAAACTAAACAGTGGTACACAATCTGATTAATATGAATAGTCATTGTTATTGATACTCTGTTATATCAATCCAGATAAATTTGTATTCTCTTTTAAAACCTTTTTCATCTAAAGCTGAATTTGAACTAAAGTGTGATATTAGAGGAAAAAATTAGACAAACTTTTATTCACGTGAATCAATAAAGAAGTTCATAGCTCATTAACAAATGTGACTGATACAGCAGAGACACATATTCGATTCCATAAAAAAAGAAACAGATAAACATAAATCCAGGTGATATCGCAGGAGAATTCATCATGTAAACTACCGAGCCATTGGGGTTACTTCCGTATCAAAGGTCAAGCTCACTTCTATAGAACTCTTTGAGTCCATGTCACGGCTCGTTCCTCCTCTTGCATTTTCAGATGCCAGACACTCGTTTAATCCAATAACAACTTGGGACATGGTTGGTCTTCTCGCTGAAGAAGGATTTAGACAACCCATTGCTAGTTCAACAGCTTTCCAAACAGAACCAGAATCGTAATCTTCATTAAGACTTGGATCCATAATGCTTTTGATGTCTCCTTTTGTAAGTATTACTCCTACCCATTCTGCTATATGAGGCTTTTCACGGCTTTGGTCGATCACTGGTCGGTTTGTGATGATCTCCAGCAATACAATACCAAAACTATAAACATCACTCTTTTCTGTCAACCAATTTGTTCTATAGTACCTGGAAAACAAAATCTAGGATTAAATTGATAAAGTTTTTTTCCATTAAAAACAACAAAATATGATCTTAAGCCATAGTACTTACTCGGGATCGAGATATCCAGGAGTTCCAGCAACAACTGTTGACACATGAGTTTCACCTTCTATTGGAAATGATCTTGAAAGCCCAAAATCAGCAAGTTTGGCTTGGAAGTGCTCAGTCAACAATATATTTGTGGTTTTGACATCTCTATGAACCATTGGTGGTTTGCATCCATTATGCAAGTACTCAAGTCCTAGGCCACAACAATCATTATTAATTACAAGCAAATAAACTAACAATGGAAAATATTGTGGGAGTAATCTCTAAACCAACCTTGTGCTGACTCGATGACAATTTTTAGTCTAGTTCCCCAATTCAAAATAAACCGGTTACGGGTTCCTGAGTTTTGAAGAAAAGAGATAAATTTCAAAGTCTTATGTTACCTCCAAAGAACTGAAACAATACATTCAATTATCTTTCGTTTGGATTTTACCTGACAAATGTTCTTTTAGATCTCCATTCGCCATGTATTCATAGATCAGAGCCAAGTTCTCACCTTCGTCGCAGTAACCAACAAGACCGACCAAGTTCTTGTGATGAACTCTAAGAAGAAGTTCTACCTAAACACCAAACCATAACTCACAAGTTCAATATTTTAGAAAATAATAAAATAAATGTTTTTTGTTCGAGATAATGATGAAGGTGAGAGATTACCTCAGCTTTGAATTCTTTATATCCTTGAGATGATGAATGGGAGAGTATCTTAACAGCTACTTGTTCAGTACCGTTCACAAAACCATGATAAACAATTCCAAACCCTCCTTTCCCAAGGACTTTTTGGAAGTTATTTGTCATTAACACAACTTGTGCGTGAGTAAACCTTCTATTTTTCGTCACTATTGCCGGTTCAGATGATCTAGGCGATCTACCATCTGATGCTTGCATATAAGATGGTGCTGACCCTAAGGTTTCAAGCAAAAAATGTAGTCAGACTTAGTACTTAACTTGGATATTAATTCGGTATGTTGTAATAGTACTCTTAGCTCATTATATTTATAATTAATACCTTCAATTTTTGGTGACCTTTTCTTTCTAAGAATAAAAAACAGAACCAATGCACCTATAAGAACAGCTATTGACGCAATTGATGCAATAACTGGCGCTATGACACTCTTTTTCTTATGTCTATCATCTCCTTTGTTCACACATGAACCAGCTGTGCAAAGAAGATGAGGGTTCCCTTCGACACTGTAAAATGTGAATTATGTTAAAGATACCAATTACATCACTCGGCGTGCTAACAATCAAAAAGAAAAAAAAAAAATAGTTTACTTTAAACTTCAATCCTTTCTTCTGAAGAAGTGAGGGAGGAACTGAGCCACTGAGATTATTACCACTTAAGTTTCTGTTGGAGTAGACAAAACTATTTTAAGAAAGCATATTCAGATAATATTTAACCAAAGAACCAAATATTTTGCATGTTTCATTATAAACTTACATGACCAAGAGTGACTTTATGTCAGCTAAAAATTCAGGTATTTCTCCAGTCAAATTGTTACCTGACAAGTCCCTACCATTAGGAAACAAAAACGAACCCTTCAAATATGATTGATTCATTTCCAAAGGCAAAACAAATTGAGGTTCGGTCAGCTGTGGAGATACTTACAGATTTTGTAGGTGAGTTAGATTCTGAATGGCTTGCGTGATGATCCCAGTTAGTCCACTTGAAGATAAGTCTCTAGAGACAGAAAAAAACGAAGTGTGATATAATAGTTTGAAATTGACATGATTAAAAAAATAATACAAATTGTATTGAACAGTTTATCTCACAAGGAAGTGATAATTGGTGGCGTAGAAATATCAGAGTTGTTGCAGTTTAGACCATCCCACAAAAAATGTTTGGGGACACATGGATCTCCTTGCCAACTTATTCTACTCAATCCATAACTATCTTGAACATTCTTGATACCAGCAACTGTAAAGCTTGATGATATCAAGAATCAAAACATAAAACGTAAAGATTTGTAGATAAGATCAAGAATGTAGAAATTGACATACCGTCATCACCATTTGTCTCCATTTGCGGGAAATCAATCACGGTGAAAGCCTCGATAGCATTAAGTAAAGGAGGAAGGGTAGATATCAGTGTCTTCACAACCTGCAAAATGCATGACCCTCCATCGCATTGCTCTGGGCTTATGTCGTATACGGTTTGGGTTTTTAGTGGTTTAGGCCTATAAGGTCCATATGTATATTTTCCATTCAGCGTCACATTGAATTCTCTTGTCTCGTTAGCTCTTAGAGTCTGAAGCTCTGCAAAGTGCATGTAAGAGTAAAACTGTGTAGTAGGAGGCTCTACTGTCCATGTAATGTTCAAGGTCTCGTTAGTCTTTAAGGGCGTTGCGGCTTTTGCCATTACACCTTGTGGTAGTTCATAAGTAATACTTGTGTTTACATCGAGATTTGTAGTTACTTGTGTCCATGAGTTGTCGAAGTGCGGGTACCATTTACGATCATAGACATCATCCGGGTACCTGCCATATTCTTGAGTTAGATAGATCATATTACTAACCTAACTATGGCTTCCAATCTTTTCAAATGTAAAAAAACTATATATTGACATGTGATTTTATTTTTTTCAAGAAATAGAATTCATTTTAAAACGCTTTTTAATTATACAGGAAAATACAATGTTTCTTTTTTATATATATATGCAGTCTCGTTTACAATATATAAAGAAAAACTAATTATAGAACACTAAATATTGAGGGTTTATTTGAAGAAAATAACTTTTCTATAACATATATATAAACGTAAATGCAAACTTATGCTTTTGTAACATGAAACTTTCGATCCGTTCTTACCTTATACGAGTACTTGAATTGCTCATATACGCCCTGAATAAGTACTTCAGTGAACCGCCTTGAGTAACGTACATATTTTTCTTCATCGGTCGTAGCTCCAAAACATTTATAAAAGGTATACTTATTCCCGTCTTAACAAGACATACCTGTATAGAATTGGATTTTGTCACATGGATGATCTCCTCTATAGTGTCATTACTACTCACCGTTGTCCACAAATTCGGACCAAAGTAAAGGTCAAAGTTTGGCCCAACATTAAGACCATCGTAATTTCCGTATACGAATGTGGCCTTGATCAAATAGTTTGTGTCGCGGGTGACATTTAGATTGTAGCAGTTCCGTACTCCGTCTGGAAAATATCTCAGTGTCAAAGTCGGTTTATCGGCGAACGGTTCGAATTCCTTGGCGATTCTACCGGTTTTCCCACTGTTGACTAAATCGGCATCTGATGTATATGTTAAACCAGTTTTGGCTTCATTGTAAGGAGACTCAGGAGGTGGCAAACCACAATCCACACTAATGAACCCTAATAACACAATCGATGAAAAAATATCACTGTTTGAGTGTAAATATAATTAGTGTTTAATCTAAGAAACCGTTCAAGAACACACACGCATATATAGAACACTAAATATTGAGGGTTTATTTGAACACTAAATATAATCTAAGAAACCGTTCAAGAATACACACTTATATAGAGATTAAAACTACAAGTTTGTACGTACCGTTTGGAGATTGAGCTTGAACAATATGAAGTATGAGCAAAAAGCTGGCAATGAAGACACAATGTCCCTCCATTGTTATCCTTACTGTCCAAAGGAGAGCTTTTGTTTTTAATACAAGCTATGCATATGAGAATATGACTAAATGAGCTACTTCTCAAAAAGTCCTAAGTCAACTGCTTATAAGATTAATGAATTGAATCAATAATCAAAATTGAGAATCATTTCTCACGATGCAAAATGATTCGATAGAGCTAGTCGGGAGAAATTACAAGTGGTATTTGTTTTTAGTCAACAATGACAATTGACAAGAGTTATTAGTGTTCGAAAACTCTCTTACGTTCTTTAGAACAATAAAGGAACCACACATGATCTTACGCATTCATTGACTTTGACTTTTGCATGGTTGATCTGTCTCTTTGTTTGTGTCTTTGTCTACCTGGATCGATCCACCGTCAAAAGTCAACGATCATAAGGCTTAAAATCTTTAAGAAGTTTCGGTTATAACTATGAAATTTGACTTGCGTCGAGTTTATTTTAAGGCAATTTTCATAAATATCACTAATATATTTTTGTTTTTTAAAAATATCATTATTAATTTTATTTTTAAAAAATGTCATAAAAATTATTTTTTTTAAATAACATAAAATTAAAACATAAACTTTAAATTCTCAAAATCTAACACTATAGAAAAATGTGTGTTTTGTGCTATTTATTTTGAATATTTGTATCAGTTATAAATGATACAAGTGACTCTAGAAGCGGTTTGACATAAATATTTGTATCGGTTGTTGTAATCGATGTTAATATGCATCAGTTATAACAAATGATGTTAATTGTACATCACTTAATTCAAATAAATGATATTAATATTAGTATCACTTGTAATAAGTGATGTTAACTATTTATATCAGATGTAAATAAGTAATGCATGTATACATCAATGTTAGTTTTACTTAAGTGATACTAAATATTGTGTCATTTACCAAAATTGATGTTAAATATTTATATCAGTTAGGCTTAACCGATATTAAATATGTATATCAGTTAGGTTTAATCAATGTTAATATTAGTGTTAGTTTTTATAAATGAGTCTAATCATTGTATCATTTCTAATAACATTGTAATGGATCCGGTTATCCGGATTTTTAATATATCAGAATTCACATCTGGATCCGCCGGATAAATTTCCCTATCCGTATCTGGAATCGGTGGATCCAGGATACCCAAAAATAGGATATCCGCCCAGAATTTCAAAACTCGTAGGATTTTCGGATCCGTCTTAAGATCTACGACATTCATTTAGTTTTGATCTTTGTTGGACTTTTGAAAATAAAATTTGAATAAGCTTTAGAAAATGAAAGCCCAAGAATATATTTATTTGGGAAGTAGGTTTTATTTATAATGCACTCAAATTCAAAAATATATGTTTAACGCCGATATGGGGCAAAAAACAAAGTTTCAGATACATCATTTGTTTCAGCGATGTAAATTTTAAATTAATTTTTTAAGTGATGTTAGTAACATTTAGTAGATACATCATTTGTTTAACGGAATGTAAATTTATAATTTTGTATCAATATTTTTAAAGTGATACAAACTAATATAGATTTGCATCAATTATTATGAATTCATGTTAAACAAGTTAATATTATCATCAATTATTAAAATTGATGTTAAACTATATTTTTTGTATCAATTACTAATAAGTAATTCAATAGTTACACTTTGTTTTCTGATACAATTTAAATGATGCAATTTTCACTTTTTTGTAATAACCCTTCACAAATAAACCTTAAACCCAAAATATTAAACCTTAAATTCAAAATACTAAACACAAACCTAAATATTTAAATACAAATCTTTATAATTCTTTTTTAGTTTTTGTGATATTTTTGAAAACAAAATAGTTTTTGGTATTTTTTTAAAAATAAAACTAATGATGGTATTTAAGAAAAACACCTAAATAGTGGTATTTTAATAAATATCTCTCTAATTTATCATACTGTTTGAGCATGCCAGCTGAAATATGCAACCTCCACTGATTTATAGATTTGTCGGATTCCGAAAATTGAGTTGTCACTAATTGTGTGCTTAATGAATTTAATTCTTCATATATTACGTTAAATCTTTTAGAAAAAAATGTTTTCTGATGGACATGGGCTAAAACCCATTCCATTCTATTTTCTCAATTTAATAAACCAAATGACCTATAAATCCGGCCCGGTCCGTCAAGGACTAAAGGAGAATTTTTGCAAGAGAAGTCCTAGGTCATTCCTCCCTATAAATATAGAGGAGCCACCATTGAGAATGGGATCTCATTTTCTCTGCAGAGAATTTCTGTCAAGCTATTTCTCTGTAAAATCACATTTTCTCATTTTAAAGTTTTATCTTATAAAAACCTCGTTGTTAAACGTGAACCTCGCTAAGATCTAATAAAAGAGACTGCTTCGTCCCCCACGTTATTTATTTATTCATTGTTTGAATCGTAACACGAACAATTGGCGCCGTCTGTGGGGACCCTTCGAAGTATTTTCTCTCCACAAGATCTAACGATGGAACCAACAATCAACGAGCTCCAGGACAACGAAACCGAGACCTCGAGCGAACCAGAAGTCAACGGCGTCGAGTCACCACCACCTGCTGGCAATTCAGTCGATCCTGCCAACCTTCCAGCTCCCGGTGACCTTCGATGGGCTACCCGTCGCCGACGCGGAGAAGTTCTTGGCAACGCTCTGGCTGCCACCGATGTTCGAGGCCCCATCGATGCTCTAGCTCCTGCAGATGCTCCAAATCGTATCGACCATCCCGCCTCTACCAATCCTGCAACACCTCGTGGGGCTCGGCCGACCCTGAACATGGAGACTAACGAGGTCGCAGAGGTCGCAGACAGAAGAGCTAACCTTGACGGTTTGATGCAGACCATCCTCGATCGACTTGACCGACAAGAAGAGAAGACAAACGAGAGACTCGATGTTATTGTTGCAGCACAAGCACGACATCAAACCTCCAGAGGCCGGAACACGAGGCAGACCAGCTCTGAACCCATAGTTCATCCCCAACCAACTTCTGATCGAGACCGTTCGGGAAGCCGTCGACCGTCATCAATCATAGTTGGATCCATCGATGAACGAGCGAGAGGACAGACAAGCGAAGAAACCCCTGCTAGTACGCGCGACCAAGAACTCGAGAGAATGAAGACAACAATCCGCGACATGTCTTCCAAAATGCACCGCGCGATTAGTTACATTGGAATTAGAGAAAGTGTTAGAAGAGAGACGGCAGTCACCATTCACCGCACACATATATGACGTCCATCTTAAGCACACAAGCAAGGTGAAACTGCCGAGCTACGAAGGAAACTCCGACCCAGCACATTTCCTGACAACCTTTAACCACGCCATAGGACGCGCGCACTTATCTCCTGAAGAGCAAGACCCAGGTAGTTGTCAGCTGTTCGTAGAACATTTGAGTTGCGCTGCTCTAAGCTGGTTCTCTCGACTTAAAGTCAACTCGATCGACAACTTCGACCAGCTATCAGCAGCCTTCTTGAAGCACTACTCGATGTACCTCGAGAAAGGAGCGTCGAACACCGATCTGTGGACCATAGCCCAAGGTGCCAAGGAGCCCCTTTGCACCTTCATTGGACGCTTCAAATCTATTGTCTCGAGCATTGTCGTACCCGACGATGCAGCTGTTGCCGCACTGCAAAATGCTGTATGGCATGACACAAGTTTTCGTGAAGATTTAATGCTCAACCAACCAGCAACGCTTGAAGACGCATTACACCGGCCGAACAGGCATATCGCAATTGAGGAAGACAAGGAAATCCATGCAAAGCGTCTCGCCCTTCCCAAAGCGGTAACTCCGAAAGAGAAGTCGAAGGAAGAGTACCACGAACCTCGTCAACATTATGACAGAGGCTACGAGGAAACCTTCGGGAAGAAGTCGCCGACTTACCAAGTCAGCAGTTCGGACACTCAGCCTCAACAGAGGTGGAACAAATATTGTCACAACGATAAAATCAAGAACTCTAAATTATATTGCGATTTCCATAAACTCTCTGGCCACTCAACGGACGAATGTCGGACCTTACAAACATTACTTCTTTCGAAGTATAAGAATGGCGACGTAAGCGTCAGTCTCGACCAGTTCGAATCAAATACACGCGACCAACAATCCGAGGAAATGCGAGACGACGAACCTAAGCATGCAAGGGACGCGCCAAGAGAGGATGACGTCATGACCCCAAGACGTCGAATCTACTGAATACCGGTCCGGCAAAAAAAAAAAAACAAAAAACAAAAAAGAAAACACAAAAAAAAACAAAAAAACAAAAAACAAAAAAAAACAAAAAAAACCTCGGCCAACAGGCCTCTCTTTTGTCATTCGAACTACGGTCGGCTTGATCCCTGCAAAGGGTATGTAGGCAACCTTTTTACGAGGCACAGCTATACCTATAATATATATAAAATAAATAATAAGCCAAGTCCATCTCGCAATAGTTTGCTCGAAACGTTTGAAACAGTTTCTTTAAATCGTTTGCTCGAACCTTCGCAAACTAAGCTCTTGCTATTTTAACATCATCTTCCTGGCTAGTTGTACGATTTAAAACGCGTTCCCACATGGATGCAGTGGTGCTCGTTGATCGGACTTAGAAACTCCGTTTCAATCGAAATAATCCACGTCTTTATTTAAGTAAGCCAAAATCTTACACTTAAAGACTGAAGCCGGGTCCATCTCGCGATAGCTGATAGACGGTCAGACAATATAAGCCAGGCTCTGGCTTGCACGCTCACGCTGATCTTGAAGCACCCACAGGGTAAGCCGACACCACGCTCGCACCTAAGTAGAGCAAGATTGCCTTGCTTACTTATTATCTATCAAACTCTGATTCTCGGTTCAAGCATATACATGATAAGTCAAGAGACATCTTGCGCCATAATATGCTTCGAAAAACAAGTTTATTGCCATGGATAACCTCGCCGGAGCCTCTCCATTGGCCGAGGAAAACCTTGCAAGAAGAACCAAAGCCGAGTTTTGGCTCGCAGGAAAACACATTTCAACTAAGACCGGTCTTAAGAAAACTTACGTCAGAAGACTCAGTACCTCTAACTTCCTGCTCGCAAGATTCACCGATTAGAACACAACAAGAGCCAAAAGCCAAGCTTCGCCTCGCGTTTTTTCGAAGCCGAACTTTGCCTCACAAAAGTCAAGCTCTGCCTCGCAAAATCCAAACTCTATCTCGCATTTTTTTTGGAACCAAGAATCGAGCTTTGCCTTGTGTTTCTTAACCAAAAGTCGAGCTCAGCCTCGCACTTACTCAAAAACCGAGCTTAGCCTCGCAATCAATCAGAAATTCAAACATTTAAAAAAAAAAAAAAAAAAAATTCCGAAGGGTTTACAACATCGACCTAAGTGCCAAGAAATCTAGGTCAAATAATAGAAGGTTCGAACAAATAAAAAAAGGGTTTACAATGAAGTCGCTAAGAAATGAGTCAAACTACGTCAAAACAAGGATTTGCCAAGCTGAGGTACAACGCCGAGTTACGACACCGAGCTACAAAGCCAAGCTACGAAGCCGAGTTACGAAGCCGGGCTACGAAGCCGAGCTATGGCGCCAAGAGATTGCTTCGTCCCCCACCTTATTTATTTATTCATTGTTTGAATCGTAACACGATCATTTCCTTTTATCTCTTCCAAAAAAAAATCTCGGGTTACCAGAAGTTTAAGAACAGAATAATCAAAACAGAGTATAGAACAGAGCAACAAACCAGAGTATCATGATCTTTGTTTTTTTGGTTTAAAAAAATTATCTTTCTTAATACGTTTGTGTGTCTAAAATGCAGACCTCAAAGCTTACGTCCTTTCTATACAGTTTAATTTACGCCAGAATACTCGAATTGTTTCTTCTGTTGTTCTCATAAAAATCTCTAAACATCCAAAAAAGTGGAACGGAGTTTTTCAAAACAATCTCTAAACAGAGCATTGTGGATAGAACGCTTGTGACTTTTTTTTAATGGTGGCTTTAAATTTATGAACGACAAATCATGGAAGCGTTTTCTTTAGAGTCTCTAGATCACCAAACCGTCAAAATAAAACGCTGCAATTTCTAGATAGCAGACGTGCATACACATTAAACCATAACCTTAGAGTTATCTTACTTACTCGTTGACTCTGACTTTTGTATGGCACTAGTTGATATGTTGATATGCTCAAAGATAATACCCTAAAAGTACTAAAGCAGTAGCTGCAGTATATAGGGGTCGAACTACAAAGACTCAGGATAACACTCAAAAGATTTTAGAATAAGAATTAAGCTAAGCTAAATAGATGTACTAAAAATAACAAAACAATTAAATCAAGAGATAAATCAATGGAATAGAAGCTAGGCTTAGGGAAGTTGCAGGCAAATCAGAATCATCAATCAAGTCAAATGTCAAGGAATGAAATAAGTTCCGCTCTTGAACTTGAAACACAGATGTAAAGTAAACCAACTGTCGTTGCGAGGACTATCTATGCCTAAACCTAGAATCCCAAATTTCTTTGCAGATTCTATAAATTCAAACAAGCATTAACGATCAAGTTCAATTGTTCACAAAATCCTAAACCAAATTTCTTTGCGAATAGGTCTTTTGCTCACCAAACACTAGTTCAGGAAACCAATCACACTTTTCGTGCCAATTAATCAACCTAGCATCATATTCTAGTTCGCGAGGCTAGAATAAGCATTAATCTCAAGTCTAGGTGAAAAGCTCTATAGATATTCCTTAACAATTCAATCAGATCTAATAATTCATCAAATACCTTTTAAACAACCCTAAACCTAACAGGGAATCTACTCAGACATGGTGAATGAGACAAACATCATGAATAAAATAGATATCATAAATAAGATAAAGTAGGAATACAAAAAGGGTTCAAGGTTCTTCTCCCAAAAACTCAATTGCAGAATACTCTATCTCCAGAAAATCAGAAGTGTCCTTTCTGGAGGCTCAAAAACCTAATTATATAGCTAAAACACGTTTAGGAGTCTAATCGAAAAATAAGAAAAACTTCTGGTTAATCTTCGGTCTTGATGCACGTTCTGATCGCTGGGTATTGATCGATACTATAAATGGTATCGATCAATACTTGGGGCTTTAATCGTGACTCTTTCAAATGAATGGTGTCGATCGATGCTCCTCGTGTATCGATCGATGCTGATCTTCAGTTCCCCGTATTGCTTCAATTCCATATTTCTTCAAAAGCTTTCAATATTCCAATTTAGCTCCATATGTGCCTATATCCTGAAAAGAACTTTAAAAGACTCTAGAACTACCTAAAAAACTCTGAAAAATGACTTATATCATGGTTAAAAGTGGGTAAAAACCATGATATATCATGTCTCTCTGTGTTTTTTATTTTTTGGATAAGTATATGAATATCATTTAAACAAATGAAAGTTGAGGTTCTACAATGAGAAAAACCTTTGAAATATGGTCCTGTACCCAAAAAAGAGAAAAAAAAACATAGAAGCATAAACAATAGAGAAAACTAACATTCTCTATACCATCAGCGATGCTTTTGATAAGAGATGATAGTAATGTCGATATAAAAGACTTTCCTATGTGTAAATAGGCAAGATGGAATAAGATTACAAGAGAAGAGGAACCCTTGGATTGACTTTGATGTCCAAAAGGAGTCCGTTCAACGTGAGCCCAAGATAACAAGAAAGTGGAGCAACACGAACTTTAAAGCGGCAGGCAATGCTGAAAATATGTCTCTTTGTGTCTTTTTTTGTTGATGTAATGTAAATCTTTGTGTCTTTTTGGTTGTGGATGGATGAATGCATAAATTTTATTAGACAAAATATTTCCCTTTACTTTCTCAGAGAAGTCTCTAAATGCCAAAAGTTTTGATTGATAATCATAAAAAAAAAGACACAAAGAGATGCCGAAATGCTCGAAGATAGGAGTGAGGAGGCTGCCGACCAACTCAGTCTTCCGCGCCGTGGCGTAGTTGCGGCCAGTGAAGGGTTTGGTCTTCAGAGAGACCAAATGGTGGGCAAAGAGAGCGCCTATGTTGACCGCGAGGTTCAGCTTGGGCCACTCGTACCTGTCCTCAGGAATAATGTCGCCAACGGCCTTGTATAGTAGGATCAGGTCCGAGATCCTCAGCTTGTTCGGCTCCATCTTGCAGAGAAGAGTGGTGCTCAGAATACGAACAATGCAGCGCAACGTCGGATGGCGAATGTCTATCTGTGTCATGGTCTTGGAGTGGTAGGCTCCAAGACCGATGTGGCGCCAAAAGGTCTTTGCGTCGTGAAACTGGCTAGGAAGAGCTATCTGCTGAGGATAAGGATCGAACCCGTAGATAGCGCAGAGGTCAGGGATAGGCAGCCTGTAACAAACTCCTCGGATCAGAAAGGTCAATGTGCCCTCTGAAGCAGTGTGGTGGACCTCATCTCTGTAATATACTCGAGCAGTGGCGAGGAACTGACGGACGAGGTCTGGATAGAGGTCATACTGCCGCGAACACAATGTCCCAAAACCAATCTTCTCCAGCATGGTGGAGAGGTCCACATCTATACCCAGGCGACGCATAGCGTGAGGATCAATGAAACGTGTAGGAAGGATGACCACGCACAGCCACTCGTTGTAGAACAAAGTGTCATAATCGTCCCACTCCTCAGCTATGGGCCTATAGATACATGCCTCACTCTCGGTCTCCTCCTTAGGCAAGCCTGCCCAATCGCGTCGTGGGATGATCCTCTTCCCCTCCAACTTGGGCCAGGGAGGCCTAGCTACAGGAATAGGGGCAGAAGGGGAAGGGGAGCATCGTGGTGCGGCTCTCAGGTCACTAATGTGAACGTCAATGAAGCTCTGAGGACCTGTAATGTCCGTGAAACCTCCCTTAAGGACTCTGTAGCGATCGCCGGTAAGAATGGCTGTCATGACACCGGCGTGCCAATAAGAGCCACAGAATGCCTCCACCTCATCTTGAAGATCAAAGTTGCGGCGTGGAGGGTTGGAACCGGAAGCGTCATCCTGTCGTGCCTTCTTGCGGGGAGCCATCTGAGAAGAAATCAAAAAGAAAACAGAAGGCAGATTAGCTCGTGCGTCAAATAAGTGTAGGTATCGATCGATACTCGGGTGTAGGCACACAGGTTCACTATAGATTGCATCGCAAAGTTCATTATAGCACAGGTCGGGTATCGATCGATACCAAGGTGTATCGATCGATACGCGAGACAAAATCGCAAGGTTCATCACAAAAGCATCGCAATTTCCAATCTATCATCCTAAAATCGAATTCCCAAATCTATTCCATCTCTATCATATCCATTCTAATCCTAACAGAAGAATTTTATTCTCTTAGAACCAACAATGACAAGAAACAGAGTAAGAATTTCACAATAGAGGCAAACTCCCAAACAGAATCTGTCAATAGTCTAAGAGGATGGAAATCGAGTATATTACCTTGTAGACCGAAGGAATGAGTAACGGAATGACAATGTGGGCAAAAATCCGAGTGGAATAGAGATGAAAATCGAAGAAAACGATGAAAAATTAAAAAAAGTTGTGAGAGTGAGAGAGAGGAGGAGGCGGCGTCGATCGATATGATTGTGAAGGGTTGTTGATAAAACTTGAGGGTTTTATAGCAAAACATACCTGGGTGCTGAGTATCGATCGATACAGTAAGTAGTATCGATCGATGCTCAGCGTAGCAGCACGGTCCTCATTTGGCCATGGTATCGATCGATACTCCTAGGGTGTCGATCGATGCTCGTCGTCTGGACCTGGTTCACATGAAGACACAACACGAAACAAAAAGAAAAGTCAAATAAAAACGTATGTACAGACTTACAAGTGGGTTGCCTCCCACCAAGCGCTTGTTTAATGTCCTCGGCTCGACATGGAGAGCAGTCAGGCAGCTGGTGGGTCAGCCAGAGGCACAATGTGGCCATCTGGAATGGTGGCTTTCGCCCAATAATGTTTCACCCGCTGTCCATTGACAGTGAACTCCTTTCCTTCAGTACTCAGCAAGACTACTGCACCGTGTGGGCGGACCTCTTTGATCGTGAAGGGACCTGACCAACGAGAACGCAATTTCCCAGGAAACAATTGTAAACGAGAGTTGTACTGAAGTACCTGGTCATTCGGTTCAAAATGGCGGGAAAGAATCTTCTTGTCATGATAGGCTTTGGTCCGTTCCTTGTACAGTTTGGAGTTCTCAAAAGCGAAGTATCTGATCTCATCCAATTCGTTCAGCTGAATCAATCGCCTCTAAGCAGCAGACTTGATGTCGAAATTCATCAATTTAGTAGCCCAAGCTGCTTTGTGCTCGATCTCAACAGGAAGATGGCATGCTTTTCCATACAGCAGACAGAATGGTGTGGTGCCAAGCGGTATCTTGAACACAGTTCTGTAAGCCCAAAGAGTGTCGTCGAGTGTCAGTGCCCAATCCTTCCGTGTAATGCCGACTGTCTTCTCCAAAATCTCTTTGATCTGTCTGTTGGAGACCTCTACTTGTCCGCTGGTCTGAGGATGGTATGGTGTGGCAACGCGGTGATGCACTCCATACTTTCTCAGCAGCTTCTCGAAGATCTTGTTGATGAGTGAGTACCACCATCACTGATGACAACTTTGGGGACACCGAATCGAGGAAATATGATGGACTTGAACAGTTTCAGAACCACGGCAGAATCGTTGGTTGGACTAGCAATTACTTCTACCCACTTGGAGACGTAGTCGACGGCGACCAATATGTATCTGTTCTGTCGCGATGGAGGAAACGGTCCCATAAAATCAATACCCCAGCAGTCAAAGACTTCAACCTCAAGGATGAAGTTCTGCGTCATCTCATGGCGCTTGCTGATTTTCCCTCTTCTCTGACACACATCACAATGAGAGATGAAGGCGTGAGCATCCTTGAACATGGTAGGCCACCAGAAACCCGCTTGCAGAACCTTAGATACTGTTTTGAATGTGGCGAAATGCCCAGCATACTCAGATCCATGGCAATGAAACAAAATCTCTGGTACCTCAGATTCAGCTATACGCCTTCTTTATATCCCATCAGATCAGTGTTTGTACAGATATGGTTTTTCCTAGAATTAACGTTTTACATCTTTCATGAATTTCTTCTTGACATACTTCTTGAGGTGCTTGGGTTCGTAGTCAGCAGCAAGGTAGTTGGCTATGTCGGCATACCAAGGTTCAACAGGAGTGACAGCAAAAATCTCCTCTGTATCGGGTTGATCTGTAGAATCGGCAGTGGAAAACCGCTGGTATCGATCGATACAGTGGGAGTATCGATCGATGCTTTATCGTGAACTGACAACAGCAACTCTTGAGGGTATCGATCGATACACCAAGGGCGTCGATCGATGCTCGTCTTCCGCAGTGGCATAATCGAATCAGAACCAGTCTCAATGAAGTATATCTTCTCCTCAGGTAGGGAGTCGTCGATAGGAACGACTTCACTGTTCTTCATGCGTGAGAGGTGATCTGCAACTCCATTCTCTACGCCTTTCTTGTCTTTAATCTCTATGTCAAAACCTTGGAGCAGTAAAACCCATCGACATAACCGAGGTTTCATGTCCTTATTCTGCAGCAGATACTTAAGAGCAACATGGTCAGTATGCATAATCACCTTACTCCCTATCAGATAGGAACGAAATTTCTCAAAAGAGAACACAACAGTAAGCAATTCCTTCTCAGTGGTGCTATAGTTCTTTTGGGTGTCATCCAGTGTTCTGCTGGCATAATATATGACGTGAAGCTTCTTATCTTTCCTTTGTCCCAGAACAGAGCCAACTGCAAAGTCGCTCGCATCACACATGATCTCAAAAGGAAGGTTCCAATCTGGTGGTTGAATAATAAGAGCAGAAACCAATGCCTTCTTGATCATTTCGAATGCGACGGGACATTCTGGCGTGAAATCAAAGGTGACATCTTTACACAGCAGAGCAGTAAGCGGACGAGCTAACTTGGAGAAATCTTGAATGAACCTGCGATAGAACCCGGCGTGACCAAGGAAACTCCTAATGTCCTTAACAGATGTAGGCGATAGGAGGCTTGTCATAACCTGAATCTTAGCTTTATAGACCTCAATCCCAGCCTTAGAAACCTTATGTCCCAAAACGATGCCGTCTTGAACCATAAAGTGACACTTCTCCCAGTTCTGAACTAGATGCTTCTCCTCACAGCGCTGAAGTACCTTGCATAGATTATCCAGACATCCCTTAAATGAAGACCCATAGACAGAAATGTCATCCATAAATACCTCCATGAACTCCTCGATCATATCTGAGAAAATAGACATCATACATCTCTGAAATGTAGCTGGAGCATTACACAACCCAAACGGCATCCTCCGGTAAGCAAATGTGCCGTAGGGACAAGTGAATGTCGTTTTCTCCTGATCATCTGGGTGTATCGGGATCTGGAAAAAGCCTGAGTAGCCATCCAAGAAGCAATAGTAAGGGTGACTAGCATTTGATCAATGAATAGCAATGGAAAATGATCTTTCCTTGTCGCCACATTCAGCTTCCTGTAATCGATACACATGCGATACCCGGTGATCGTTCTTGTAGGAATCAGCTCATCTTTCTCATTCTTCACCACTGTGAAACCTCCCTTCTTAGGAACAACATGAACCGGACTGACCCAACTGCTGTCAGAAATGGCGTAGATAACTCCTGATTCCAGAAGTTTCAGAATCTCTTTCTTTACCACTTCTTTCAGATTCGGGTTAAATCTCCTCTGATGCTCGACTGGAGCTTTCGACTCGTCCTCCAGATGAATTCGATGCATGCACAGATCCGGTGATATACCTGAAATATCATCAAGAGAATAGCCGAGAGCTTTGCGATACTTACGCAGCTTGCTCAGCAATAAGGCGACCTCTGCATTGTTCAAAGAAGAATTGACAATTACAGGATAAGTGGAGTTAGGTGATCGCAGGAGTTTTCAAGGCTCCTAAGCACATCGATTAAAACCCGATGTGCGAAACTACCTCAATCATAAGGTATGTCATTGAAGCACTTAGGGTATCGAATCCACAGGGACTAAGGATTACACACCAAAGATACGAGAAACAAACTAAGCTAGAGCAAAATGTTTTTATTGGTTTTTATGTTTTTAATCGAAATGTAAAAGAATTGCAAGAAAGAAAACAAAAGACAAAGCTCTGGATCATGGATTAAACTATCAAATAGATGATTAACAATCAAACAATGAATCATTTGGAAGCATTAAACACTATCCTAGAACATGGAACACACATAAATAGAATAATCCACTCCCGTGGTATCAATCCCTACATCAATCATCGAACTGACAAAGAACTTCCGTTCGCAATTCAATAATCGATGAGCATTAATATCAAGTCCAATTAGTTCACTAATCACCCTACTCATCAACTCCCGTTGGGTGGATGTGAGAAGCTCACAAAAGGTTCGGTTCAAGCAATTCATCTAACTGGGTGTGAAATGCCTAAGCTCAAGAATCGAATGAACAAACCTAATCTAGCACTAACACCGCTTACTCGAATCTCATCCCTAAAGCATGGGATAAGACCAAAAATTTATCTAATCTAAGGTGTAGCTCTAGTTCGATTTGTCACGCCAAACTAGAACTACCTAATCTAGGTGCAGTTTTAGGTTTCGGTTCGTCATGTCAAAACTAGCATTAAGAATCAACCTAAGTGAAGGACTCATCCAAGATCATCCTAAATCATCATTATCTAACCATCAAGACAATTTACCAATGATGCATAAATATTCAATTCACATTCATTCTTATGACATGGAACACTCAAGTAGATTAGCTCATTCCCATGATGCTAATCCATTTACAAATCAACTAGTTTGGCTATTTTGTCACCCAACAACCAATTGCAACTAGATGATCTATAATCATTAAGTATGAGTCCAAATAAGTCAACAATTCATCGGTTAAGAGTGAAATGAATGCTTGGAAATTTTCTAGACATTTTATCAAACACCTTGTGAGCAATAAATGTCATAAGTTCTAGAACTGAGTGATCAAGTCATTTCTAGCATAGAGATCTTTCCTAGCATGAGAACAAATGTTTATCTAAGTCTAAACATCAACAATCAATCATCAAATCATCCAAATCAAGCAATCCATAAACCCAGAAAAGTCAACTCACAAGAACATCAAGAACACAAAAGAAAAACATATATATAGATAGGGTTGAAGAAATATTCT
This sequence comes from Crucihimalaya himalaica, assembly GCA_004349715.1. NCBI lineage: Eukaryota > Viridiplantae > Streptophyta > Magnoliopsida > Brassicales > Brassicaceae > Crucihimalaya > Crucihimalaya himalaica. The sequence goes on along the minus strand of SMJT01000083.1, from coordinate 580,908 downwards.
CTAAAGTGGCATGAATCTTGAAGAATGTACAATACAAATCTTCTGAGGAGAGAGTTTGGGTCGAAACCCACTCTAGAGAAAAAGTCATCGTTTAGTGGTTGCACAAAATATGGCTTTTATGGGTATGGAATTCGCAAGTGGAGAAAACAGAGGAAAAATCATAAATCGGACTTGAAAATCGACCATGGGTCGATTTTTGCCAACATTCGGACTTGGAAATCGACCTTGGGTCGAGTTTTGATCCCAAGTGTGTTCCTCAGCCATTTTGCCGAACGGTCACGAAAATCGGTTTCGGACCGAGTTTTGACATATCTTCACTAAATCGGCCGTAACTTTTGAACCACGTATCCAAATACTCTGAAACCACCTCCATTGGAAAGCTAACTCAATTTCCTATGACTTTTATGAAGATCTCATAAGCTAAATCCAAATAAAATGCATTCGTATGACTCGATCTTTCAAGCATGTTGGATTGACTCTGCATTTGACATTTCCTAGCTTTGGTCCAAAATTTGCATCCTTCATTTTCCTTCCATTTCTATGCATATCCTTTGACCCAATCCACTCCTAAACACTTGAATAAACACAAAAAGAACAAAAAGAAGACACAAAATAACCTAGGACATCTAAAATGCAAGACAACACCGAATGAGAGTTTAATGCATGAAAACATCCCAAAAATTGTACAAAGTGGGATTAAAACGTATGAAAACTTATTCTTAAAACATGTAAAATATACACTTATCATTAGGGCCAAGGAAAACGTACCTCAAGCTAGCTGGGAGTGGCTTAAGATCGAGCTTAGGAGCTCTCTCTTCACTCCAATCACTCACAGAATCGGGTTTGGTACGAGAGACATTCAGTTCTTCGAGAAGAAGAGGTTGGTATCGATCGACACATAAGCGTCCTCGGGATACCTGGTGTTGAAATTCCCATTGCTTGCAGCGTCCAAAGCCATCTGATACCTCCAATCAATACCTCTGAAGAAGATACCCAATAACTGAACCTGCGAGAAACCGTGGTGAGGGCAGTCCCTCTGATAAGACCGAAATCAAACCCAGGCAGCCTTGAATGCCTCTGTCGCTCCCTGAGAAAACTAGGAGATCTTGTTCCTGAGCTCTTCTGATCTCGCGTCATCATAAAAATTGTTCAGAAAAGCAGTCTTAGTCTCCTCCCAAGTAGTCAAAGAACCAGGAGGCAACTGCTTCAACCACTAAGCTGCATCTCCACTAAGAGAGTATGGGAAGAGCTTACAGAAGAGGAAATCATAGGACACTCCATTGTATTTGATACAGGTGACCAAATCCTCGAACCTCTCGATATGATCCATGGGATGCTCATGAGAAAGACCGTGAAAAGGGTGCTGGCCTACAAGAGTGTCGTATGCAGGTTTCAGCTCAAAGTCATTTCTCTGGAAAGTTGGAATACGAATCGCAGATCGGTTTGCATAGAACTGATCTGGTCTGTTGTACTCCCCAAGCTTTCTGGCGCGATTAACCTGAGCATTCCCAACATTCCCACGCACAGCTGGTGGGATAACCTCATTAGCTACCGGTGCAGGGGCAACAATATTTCCTTCTGCATCAAGCCTCTGTCCTTGCGCGTCACACAGGTGACCTTCCTGATCTCTCAAAACCCTAGCTTCATCACGAGCAAGCACAATCGGATGGTTCATCTCAGCTTGTTTCTTTTGCTTTCTGATTGTACGCTCTAATTCAGCTGGCTCTTTGTTAGATAGATTGTTCAACTTCTTGTTCTTGCTTCTTCTGGTCTCTCGATGCTGCATACACTGAAACACAGAAAGTAAATCACGTAAGTGACAGAAATAATAACGAGTATCGATCGATACCAAGAGGGTATCGATCGATGCTCAACACTTAGTCAAAATACTAAACCGTAATATAATAGTGAAATTAGAGTCCCCGGCAACGGCGCCAAAATTTGATATGCTCAAAGATTATACCCTTTAAGTACTAAAGCAGTAGCTGCAGTATATAGGGGTCGAACCACAAAGACTCAGGATATCACTCAATAGATTCTAGAATAGGGATTAAGCTAAGCTAAATGAATGCAATTAAGAGTAACAAAACAATTTAAATCAAGAAGTAAATCAGTGGGATAAAAGCTAGGCTTAGGGAAGTTTGCTGGCAAATCAAAATTATCAATCAAATCAAATGTCAGGAATGAAATAAGTTCCGCCCTTGAACTTGAAACACAGATGTAAAGTAAACCAACTGTCGTTGCGAAGACTATCTATGTCTAAACCTAGAATCCCAAATTTCTTTGCAGAGTCTATAAATTCAAACAAGCATTAACGATCAAGTTCAATTGTTCACAAAATCTTAAACTAAATTTCTTTGCGAATAGATCTTTTGCTCACCAAACACTAGTTCAGGAAACTAATCATACTTTCGTGCCAATTAATCAACCTAACATCATATTCTAGTTCGCGAGGCTAGAATAAGCATTAATCTCAAGTCTAGGTGAAAAACTCTATAGATATTCTATAACAATTCAATCAGATCTAATAATTCATTAAATACCTTTTAAACGACCATAAACATAACATGAAATCTACTCAGACATGGTGAATGAGACAAACATCATGAATAAAATAGATATCATAAGTAAAATAGAGTAGGAATACAAAAAAAGTTCAAGGTTCTTCTTCCAAAAACTCAATTGCAGAATACACTATCTCCAGAAATCGTCAGTCCTTTCTGGAGACTCAAAAACCTAATTATATAGCTAAAACACGTTTTTTGGAGTCTAATCGAAAGATAAGGTAAATTTCTGGTTTATCTTCGATCTTGATGCACGTTCTGATCGCTGGTATCGATCGATACTGTAAGTGGTATCGATCGATACTGGGAGCTTTGTTCGTGTCTCTTCCAAATGAATGGTGTCGATCGATGCTTCTCAGGTGTCGATCGATGCTGAGTTTTGGCTCCCCGAACTGCTTCAACTCCAGATTGCTTCAAAAGCTTCCAATAACCTAATTCAACTCCATATGTGCCTATATCCTGAAAAGAACTTGAAAGACTCTAAAACTACTGGAAAGACTCAGAAAAAGGACTTATATCATGGTTAAAAGTGGGTAAAAACCATGATATATCACAAGCATCGATCGACACCCACTGAGTATCGATCGATACCGTAACCAAAGGAGATTTGTGCTGTTACGATGCGAACATCGATCGATACCACTTATTGTATCGATCGATACTCAGCACCTAGGTAAGTGTTTCTATAAACCCTCAGGTTTCTTGTTCAGCCTCTCATTTTCTCCTATCGCTCGACACCGCCGTATCTCTCTCGCTCTCTCACCACTTCTTCAATTCTTCATCATTTTCTTCAATTTTAAACTCTATTCCACTCGGATTTTTGCCCACATTGTCATTCCATTCCTCATTCCTTCGATCTACAAGATAATGTACTCGATTTCCACCCTTTTAGACTCAATGACAGATTCGGTTTTTGGTTTTTTCTGATTATGGAGTTTTTAGTTTCATGTCGTGTCTTCTTTCACTCTAGGGGAATGGAATTGCTATGATAGGACTAGAATGGATATGATAGGGTTGAACTAAATTGAGGAATTCGATTTTAGGTTGATAGAGTTGGATCGCGATAACTCTGTGGGAAACCTCTGTGACTATATCTCGAGTATCGATCGATACCCCCTTGGTATCGGTCGATACCTACACTATTTCGATACACATGCTAATCTGCTATCTGTTTTCATCTTGATTTATTCTCAGATGGCTCCCTGCAAGAAGGCACGACAGGACGACGCCTCAGGTTCCAATCCTCTACGCCGCGAGTTCAGTCTTCAAGACGAGGTGGAAGCATTCTGTGGATCGTTCTGGCATGTCGGAGTCATCGCAGCTGTTTTGACCCGAGATCGTTACAGGGTCCTGAAAGATGGTTTCACGGCAACATGGGCCCTCAGAGCTTCATCGAGGTCCACATAAGTGACCTGAGAGCTGCGCCACGACAATCGCCATCTCCTTCTGCCCCTGTTCCTGTTGCTAGGCCTCCCTGGCCTAAGTAGGAGTGGAAGAGGATCATTCCGCGACGTGATTGGGAAGGTTTGCCTAAGGAGGAAACCGAGAGCGAGGCCTGCATCTATAGGCCCATAGCCAAAGAGTGGTACGACTACGACACTCTGTTCTACAACGAGTGGCTGCGCGTTGTCATCCTCCCAACACGCTTCATCGATCCTCACACTATGCGCTGTCTGGGCATCGATGTGGAACTTTTAGCCATGTTCTATAAGATTGGTTTGGGGACACTGTACTCACGGCAGTACGACCTCTATCCTGACCTCGTTCGCCAGTTCCTCGCGACAGCTCGAGTCTACTACAGAGACGAGGTCCACCGCAATGCTTTGGAGGGCATTTTGACTTTCCTGATCCGAGAGGTTTGTTACAGGCTGCCCATTCCTGACCTCTGCGACATCTACGGGTTCAATCGCGATCCTCAGTAGGTAGCTCTACCTACCCAGTTTCATGATGCGCAAGTCTTTTGGCGAGACATCAGTCTTGGAGCCTACCACTCCAAGACTACGACCCAGATAGACGTCCGCCATCCGACTCTGCGTTGCATCGTCTGCATTCTTAGCACCACTCTTCTCTGCAAGATGGAGTCGAACAAGCTGAGGATCTCAGAGCTGATCTTACTATACAAGGCTATTGGCAACCTCATCCCTGAGGACAGGTATGAGTGGCCCGAGATAAACCTCGCGGTCAACATTGGCGCTCTCTTTGCGCACCATTTGGTCTCTCTGAAGACCAAGCCCTTCTCCGGCCGCAACTACGCCACTGCGCGCAAGACCGAGTCTGTTGGCAGCCTCGTCACACCTATCTTCATGCACTTCGGCATCTCCACCTCCGAGAGCTCAATTGTCACAGCTCGTTCTCTCGTAGATGAGCAGCACATGCAGCACATGCGGTGGATAAAGCCTACTCGCCGCTGGTGTCTCCCCACAACTGACGGAGAGCTCTTTGTGCAGCTCCCCAACCGCACTCTAACCCGTATCGGCGATCACCCATCTCAGCTGCATTTTGATCCCAATCCCAGACTGCTTTCAGTTGCACCGGCCACGCGTGTACGCGCTCCTCCACGTCTTCCATCCACTCCAGTCGTTGGTGACGAGGCACCTGCAGCTGACTTTGCTGGAAGTCAGCCCTGCCGTTCACAGTGCCGCCAGACATCTGCTCCTGCTCCTTCATTTCCTCCACCACCAGATCTGCCGATAGAGACCACCACTTTTCAGAGATACGTCATGGAGAGTCTACAGAGCATCTGGTCTGTTGTCTCTCGCTGCCGCTGCATGTCATCCACGGATGCCGACCACTCCACCCCTGGCCCTTCATCTCGCTATGCTGTATCAGATGATGATGATGATTCAGACTACTAGCTCTCTGATTCTTGGGTTTCACGTTTTCTTTCCCTTTTCTTTTCTCGTGTTTTTCTTTCTTTTTGAACTTGTCTATCTCATTGTCAGTACTCATTGAACTTATGGCTATCTTATAATTCTGTTGCTTCTAACTCTGCTCTGGTGATCTAACAGTTTCTCATCTAACTTTTAGCTTCACTGGACACGGTTTTGAGCTTCATACTTACGGAAAAGGACCCTAGTATCGATCGATACATAACTAGCATCGGTCGATACTCGCAAGGTATCGGTCGATACCGGTTAACATATCGATCGATACTCACCCATTCCCACGGTACCTTCGAGCCACCTTTCAGCCATTCTGTTCTTATGCTTTCTTTTGCTTCCTCTAGGCTAGATGACAGTGGGGACAGTGTTGTTTAAGTCTGGGGGAGGTGGTTATTGACGTTGTGTTTGTTTTTCTTAGAGTCAGTCATTTTTTTTAGTCAAAATTTTTGTTTTATTGAGTCAAAACATGTTGGAGATTATGAATCTTTGCTTGATTTCATTGTTCTGACTTTGTTTTTAAGTAACCATTGTCACAGAATCAGCTCTAAGATCGACTAATGAAAAATCCAAAGACTAACCAGTTGAATAGGAAACACCCATGTCTCCAGCAAATTTCTTCTAAATCCTGAGCCAAATTTTGCACTTCATCTCTGAGGTTTGTATTCACTGAACTTGATTCATCATTCATATCTGACAAAGGAACCCATGTGCTTGAAAATTTTGGTATACCTCTCCCTTGACACACATTGATGCATAAAAGAAGAAATGATTTCTGCCGAGTAGAGGGGTAGGAACACTTCCTGTGACCCCATTTTTCTACTTGGATAAGGAATGATCACACAAAGGTCTGAAGCAAGGGGTAGGAACATTTCTCGGGACCCCGTTATTCGCCTAAGATTTTTGATACTTTGAGAGGGGAGAACCGGGGATTCGGTGGCAAACACCATCAATACTCGCGTCTCAAACCTTGATTTGTATATGCGAAGCTAAAAAAAAATATATAAAGAGAACATAAAAAGAGATAAGTCTGGGAGAGAGGAAAACAATACCAAAAGTGTGTAATTTGGGTGGTTCTTTGGTCACGATATCGCATGAGGAAGAATCTAGAAAGTTCCTGAATATCAACAACAGTGATGAAACGGCAATGAAAGATTTAGTATGATTGACGCTACGAGATAATGTGTGGATACTAGGAAGCTGCAATTGTCTACGGAGAAGTACATGGTGGTCAGATCTGAAACGGTTTAGGTATGGGAGCTTGGAAAAGGAGTCATTACAATGTCTCAAGAAAAGGTGAGTCTCCATGTTTTTCAAACCTCTTTCTCTGTTTGGTTTTCTGTTTGCTTGAGAGCAAGCAAAGACTAAGTCTGGGGGAGTTGATATATCATGTTTTTTTACCCACTTTCAACCATGATATAAGTCTTTTTTCTGAGTCTTTTTAGTAGTTTTAGAGTCTTTTAGGTTCTTTTCAAGATGTAGGCACATTTGGAGCTATATTGGATTTATGGAAGCTTTTGAAGCATATTGGATCTGAAGCAGTTCGGAGAACTGAAGCTCAGTATCGATCGATACCATTTACAGTATCGGTCGATACCAGTAATTAGAACGCGCATCAAGACCCGAAAATAAACCAGAAGTTTTCCTTATTTTTCGATAGACTCCTAAACGTGTTTTTAGGTATTTAATTAGGTTTTTCAGCCTCCAGAACACAGACTTGATTTTCTGGAGATAGAGTATTCTTGCAATTGAGTTTTTGGGAGAAGAACCTTGAACCCTCTTTGTATTTTTACTCTATTCTATTTTATGATATCTATATTATTCATGATGTTTGTTTCATTCACCATGTCTGAGTAGATTCCTTGTTAGGTTTAGGGTTGTTTAAAGGTATTTGATGAATTATTAGATCTAATTTACTTGTTAAGGAATATCTATAGAGCTTTTCACCTAGACTTGAGATTAATGCTTATTCTAGCCTCGCGAACTAGAATCTGATGTTAGGTTGATTAATTGACATGATAGTGTGATTAGTTTCCTGAACTAGTGTTTGGTGAGCAAAAGACTTACTCGCAAAGAAATTTGGTTTAGGATTTTGTGAACAATTGAACTTGACCGTTAATGCTTGTTTAAATTTATAGAATTTGCAAAGAAATTTGAATTCTAGGTTTAGACATAGATAGTCTTCGCAACGACAGTTGGTTTACTTTACATCTGTGTTTCAAGTTCAAGAGCGGAGCTTATTTCATTCCTGACATTTGATTTAATTGATAATTCTGATTTGCCTGCAAACTTCCCTAAGCCTAGCGTTTTTCCCACTGATTTATTACTTCGTTTTTAATCGTTTTGTTACCTTTGATTACATTCATTTCGCTTACCTTAATTCACATTCTGAAATCTATTGAGTGAACATCTTGAGTTTTTGTGGTTCGACCCCTACAATACTACAGCTACTGCTTAGATACTTTAGGGTATTATATTTGAGCATATCAGTTTGTATCAAGCTGTGGAACGTTTAAGACTTTGCTTATCTTGTGGCCGTTTATAAAAAGGAATAGGTTAGTTACCGGTCATCCCCAAAGTGAAATTTAATTTCTGATCATAAGAACTTGCAGCTCTTGGATTTGTATAGTTATACTGAACTTTGGAGGCCTAGAATAGGAGTACAGAGAGAACCTATATAGATGCACTCATATAGCAGCAATATAGTTTTATACAAAGGAAAAAATAGAATGTACATTGTTTATTCAAAACATGCAATGGGAAATTCACAATTGAAAAAAAAAAATAACGAAACAAGATAGCTTTCCTTGAAATCACATCAAAGATATTCTCAAATTATCTGGCTCCAGGGGCAAATTCGGAAGCAGAAGTGTGACTAAAGTCAAAAGAACCTCTTGTGTACATCTCTCCACTACCTTGTCGCCTTGCATTTTCCAAGGCCACACATTCGTTTAGCTCCATCACAACGTGTGCCATTGTTGGTCTCCGGTTCGAAGAAGGGTTCACACAGGCAAGAGCCAGCTCCACAATCTTCCATGCACCGTTTGTGTCATAGTCTCCCATCAGTTTCGGGTCAATGATGCTCTTGATGTCTCCTTTAGTGAGCATGAACCCAACCCATTCATTGATGTGAGGTCTTTCTCGTGTTTTATCTATCACAGGCTGGTTTGTGACTATCTCTAATAGCACTACACCAAAGCTGTACACATCACTCTTCTCGCTTAGCCAGTTTGTTCTGTAGTACCTGAAAGAGTTTAAGAGGAAAACACAATTCATATTCTTATTTGGCCACAGCAACACAACTCTGAAATTTAATTGATCCACTCACTCGGGGTCTAGGTAACCAGGTGTGCCCGCAACCACTGTCGAGACATGACATTCGCCATCGATTGGGAAAGATCTCGAGAGCCCAAAGTCAGCTAGTTTCGCTCCATACTGCTCATTCAATAAGATGTTGGTAGTTTTCACATCTCTATGGACCATAGGAGGCCTACATCCATTGTGCAGATACTCCAATCCTGTTACAAATGGTTACTGTTTATGTCCATTTCGCTTTCAGACATCATAGCAAGAATAATCAGAAGCAACATTTTCCATGTAATAGTGTTTTGGTCACCTTGTGCAGCCTCTACGGCTATTTGCATCCTGTTTTCCCAAGTAAGGACATGTCCACCGCGCTTGCCTGTACCATCTTTCGAATGTTTTTGAACTGTGAAAGATTGGATTCAACTAAACCAGAGTCTCTTAGTAAGTGTTTTACCTGACATATTCTCCCTCAGGTCTCCATTTGCCATGTATTCATAAATCAAAGCCAAGTTATCTCCATCATCACAGTAACCCACAAGTCCCACCAAATGTCTATGGTGTACTCTTAAAAGAAGTTCAACCTAAGAAATAACAAAATGACTAGTTCATGATTGAGGTACTTAATGCATTGAGAAATAATGGACTAACCGATCTATTTTCGGTTGAAGTACCTCTGCTTTGAACTCTTTATAACCTTGAGCTGATGAATGAGAGAGCATCTTCACAGCTACTTCAGCATCATCCAAGTTTCCATGATACACTGTTCCAAAGCCTCCTTTACCAAGAACTCTCTCGAAGTTATTAGTCATCTTCAGCACCTCGGGATACGTGATCCTGCGTTCCTTTGTCATGATTGATGGATTGGATGATCTTGTTGTCTCACTTTTAACTATACCATTAGTGACTGATGGAGGTGGTCCTGGAGCTGTAAGTTTCAATAGGTTAAATCAGAGTTTTCATTTAAAAATATCCTCAAGATCAGTCTGGTGATTCATTCATACCCTTAGTACTTTCCCCTTTTTTTCCTCTAAAAACGAAAATGATGGCCAATATCACTAGCAGAGCGAACACGCCAGCCACTGACGCTGCGATAGCAACTATTGGAACCTTTTTACTCTCTTTTTTGGGAGTCTGTTTCAGGTTATCACCCAAACTGTAATCATTAAAAGTGATTGAAAAACAAAGAGATTTATTATGGCAATACATATATAAGGATTGCTGAAGGATTTTACTGATTCGAGACTGAATCAAGTTAAGGATGATCATCTTACATTAGTGTTAAAGACTTGCTGTCTACTCTTTGCTGAAGAGATTCTGGAACTGTGAGATTAAGATTCGGGTTCCCGCTTAAGTTTCTGTGAATGAAAAGACTGAATCTTTCAGAGCAGTATAAAGGAGGAGCGAGAGGATGAGAGGGGTTATAAAAAGAAGCTCACATGAGTTTCAACAACTTCATATCAGCAAAAAATGCTGGAATCTCTCCTGATAAATCATTCCTTGATAAATCTCTGTCCATTGAGAGAGAAATAAAAAGTTTTTGCAGAGTTAGATACTTCTCCCACCGCGATAAACCATATCGAATACTTGACTTTATCGGTGTGACAGTTCGGGCACTTACAGCTCTATCAACTGTGTTAGCTTGGATATTTCAGGTGTTATGGTACCGGTCAGCTTGTTCTCTGCCAAGTTCCTAATGTAATGTTGTCAAACAGTAAAGTATCCAAAAGAGTTAGAAAATTGTGACCTTGAAATTGAAATAACCATGAGATGAAGAAACAAAACATACAAGGATATGATCCGAGGTGTCTCAGAGTCTGGATAACTGCAGTTTAAACCTTTCCACCGATAAGACTGAGGCGCACATGGATCTCCTTGCCAGCTAACCTTGTTTCTCAATTCATAAGTTTTCTTGATGTTTAGCATAGCAGAAACTAATCAATCATCACATTTCAAGAACCAGACAACGTCAAAAAATGAAAAATTTTGGTTAAAGAAATGGGTTTATTGAACATGCTCAAAGTACCTTCATCTTGGTCAGTCTCAAGCTGTAGAATGTTTAAGACTTGATAAATCTCGAAGCCGTTTATAAGAGGTGGAAGAGTAGAGTTACCGGTCATCACAAAAGAGAAACTAAATTTCCCATCAGAAGAACTCACGGCTCTTGGATTATATATAGTTGTTACACTGAACTTTGGAGGCCTAAAATAGAAGTACCAATTTTTCCCTTCATTGTAAGTAATGTTGAATTCTCTGGTCTCATTAGCTCCAAGATTCTGGATTTCAGCGAAATGCATGTATATATATGCCTGTGCATTGACGTCGTCGAGAGTCCAACTTAAGTTCAGAGGCTGACTAACATTTGCAGGTACAGAGGCAGTCTTCGCCACAAGTTGTGGCACATCGTAGATGTTACTTGTATCAACTGAAACATCCGTGCTTAACAAAGACGTTTTGTTAGTTAAGTATGGAACCCAAGATCGGTCATGGACGTCCTCATCAAACCTAGAGAGAGCCAAAGAGTCTTATTTCTATTAATTTAACAGAGCAAATACAAATTACAAAACCTTTGTGGCTCATTTTCTTTACCTGATGAACGCTGGAGTGGGTGAAAAGTAAACTCTTGAGACCATGATCAACGATCCACTTTGCGTGGCGTAAGTGTTATTTTTCAACGGACGAAGTTCCAGTGACGAAATAAACGGTGTTGTTTCTCCTGTCTTAACAAGACAAACTTGAAGATGGTCTTGTGCTAAGACATGGATCAACTCGTATATCGAATCAATTGCTACTCCTTTTAATTTAACATTAGTCCATTTGGTAGGACCAATGTGAAGATCAAAACTGGGGATTTGATTCAGACCGTCGTAATTCCCATAAACAAAGGTTCCTCTGATCAGATATTTTCTGTTTGCGGTAAGGTTGAAGTTGTAACAGTTTCTTTCACCCTCGGGGAAGCTTCTTAAGGTCCAAGCCTGTTGCTGAAACGTCGTTTTGTATTCATCATTTATCCTCCCGACCAATCCACTATCAATGTAGTTCGCATCTGATTTGTATGTTATATTCGTCGTCTTCTCCGTATAAATTGTGTCCTTAGGGACCAACCCACAAGCCAAACTTATGAATCCTGTATATGATCAGAAATAACACTATATATTAAAGAAACAAATTCCAAAAGAGTTTCCTAATCTACAGAATCAAAGCAGCAAACTTTAATAAAACCTAAAACAGAGGAAAACAAAGTAGGAACCTGATTGATCTTGAGCTTGCACTGATTCAAAAATGTTATAAGCTATGATCAAGAAGAGAAAAAACCCATGACTAGACTTCATCTTTTATTTTACTTTTCGCTGGTGGGTGCGTTTGATTCAGATGAGGCTATGATTCATTGTTCATTGTTATGAATTGGCAAAGACTGAGATTATCATTATATTGGTCAATGAATTTGGCTCTGATAGGTCGCTACCTTTTTACCAAGTCTTCATTATTAGATTATTGAGGCGATTATAACAGTCCTTACATGCCAACAACTTTGCTTCTGGTTTTAGGACAATAAAGGGTGTTCCAAATCAAATATTATTGGGGTCGACGTAAGAAAAAAATAATCTAAAATAATTAAGACAACAAAGAAAATAGATAAATGGTAAGAAGTAGAAGTCTCCTTAGTGCAATGGTTAACCAAAAGTTTATTAATACATGTATACTTTAATTCCCAGAGAATGCAGTTTCTTGCAGGTCAATGGTGCAAACCTTATCGAAGGTTACAGAATACTGTAAGCAGAGCCGTCCTACAAAGTCGTTCGTCGTGGATCGGAGTGTTAAATGAAGAGCTGCATCCTGGAATCATTGTTTGTATAAATTATTCATCATAATTGCATATGCTGCAAGTAGTTAAAATTCATTATTACTATAAATCAAATATTTGTAATGATGATATGATAGATGATTAAAAAAAAAAAAACAAAGGAAGAATGAGTATTGCATTAACGGAGTCTTTACTCTGTAGAAAGAAATCAAGGAAAAATGAGTATTGCATTTACGGAGTCTTTACTCAGTAGAATAACCAAGTTGTCTTTCCACAAAGTACAAACTATCAAAATGAGAGGGGAAAAAGTCAAAAAAGAAAAAACTTTGAACATGTTACTTTTCTTTATATATAATACATATAAGAAATCATAATTTTAAATAGGAAAAAATCACAATTTGAACAACTTAATGTCATGAATTTGTAGTTGGTAGGTAATCTGGTTTACGGTTTTGTTACTTCAGTTTTCGGTTGATTTTATTTTTTTCAAAACTTGATTTCGTTTCATTTGGTTTGGTTCAATTTTCAGTTTGATTTTCAATTTAGTTTTAGATATAAAATACTTCCTCTCTTTCATTTTAAATGTAGTTAAAAAAACAAATTGTTGCAAAATAAGTGTTATTCTCATTTTCCTAGAAAAACATTGCCACTATTTATTCTCTTACCTTTATATTATCCAATTAAATTTAGTCAAAAGACTTGGTAAACCGTTGAAATAAATGATAGAAGATGAGGTTAAAAAGGGTATTTTATTTGATGCCTTAATTAGTGTGCAAAATCCTTAAAATACATGAAACAGATGGAGTAAAGTTAGCTTAAATACATAAACAAATAATAGTTTATCTAATACTGTAATTATATTTATTTTTAATAGAAGTGTATAAAATCTGAATTTTGGTTTAGTTGGTTCAATTCGATTAGGTTTAGTTACACAAAATCCGGTTTTAGATTTTCCGGTTTTTTTAAACATGAAACCAAATGGTTAACAAAAAAAAAAATTTGATAGGGTGTTGGGCTATTTTGACACTATTAGAAAACAATTTGTGACCTCATTTTCAATCACCAAATTTTTTCTTAAAATTATCGTCATTAGATTAAATGTTTTTGTTAAATACCATTAGAAAAAATTACTCTAAAATTTATATCAATAATAAATTTAAATTTTATGGTGTCTCATTAATTCTAAGTTTATTTATCCTAATTTTTCTATTTTTCTGTGATATAGTGAGTTTTGACTGTCGTTGCCTCAAAATTTGTGGAGATTCCAGATGTTGTTCATCTAGTAAATTTTTGTTTCAAACAAATTTCCTAATTCATACTTCATGCGTACCCAGAATTGCCATAAAAATCTCTGTTCTGAGCACCAAAAGTATGACAACATAGCGATTAATATAGGGCAAACTATGAGATCTCCCACTTTATTCTAAAAACATTTTCTAATCTACCATAATCTTAAAACTTTTTTTAATATACCATAAGTAGATATGTCAAAGACATTTTTATCCTCAGATCTACTTTTTCCTTTTTTCTCATGCTTCTCTCTTTATCGCTCTCTTCTCATTTCTATTTCCTCTCTCGTCTCTCTCATTTCTTTCTCATTTCTCTCTATTCTCTTTTCTCTCTCCCTCATATCTATTACTATTGGCTTTCAACGGACATACTTTTTGAACTTTTGGCCAAGGGTTTCCAAAAGTTGTATCTGAATATCTGGTCTACCAAAGATTTTATTGTCCACCATTTATTTCATTATTCTCAGAGACAAGTTTCTATTTTTTTATTTAATAATGTCCACTGTAATTCTTGTCTACAACCAACATTTATCGTCCATGCATTATATTGTTATTCTCCAAGACAAGTATACTATTTTTCATTGAATAATGTCCACCATAATACTTGTATCCAAATATTTTTATTGTCCACCATTTTATGTTGTTATTCTCGAATACTCGTTTACTATTTTTATTTAATAATGTCCACTCAAAGTTTCATGTTTAGTGTTGAAGAAGCATTTGGTGGACAAGTCTACAAAGCATTTGGTGGACAAGTCTACAAAGCATCTGGTGGACAAGTTTACGAAGTATTTGGTGGACAATTCTACAAAGCATCGTGGACGATAATTATCGATGATATAAAACAAATATATATATATATATATATATATATATATATCGTAGACATTTTTGTCCACCAAATGTTTATCCAGAAAATTTATCCATCAAATATAATTTTTGATCACCCGTTTAGAAATGCTATATATCTGGAAAACTTGTCCACCAAATGCTTCGTATACTTTTCCACCAGATGCTTATTTGGAAAACTTGTCCACCAAATTTTTATCCGACAAACTTGTCTACCGATAAGTAGAAAAAATCTTCGGAAGCATCATCCCAAATATTATATTAATATTGTTTGATTCTATCAGGGACAACTAAGACATAAGCTGATATGGTCTTTCTCTTTAGTACTAGAATTCATATCAGTTTCTTTTTATCCAAGAAAGTTAGACATGATAAAGGCTAATACTTTTTTTAGGAACAACCACCTGGTCTTATGTTCAGAGCTATCTTAAACATTTCAATATCTAACAATCAATTATTTATAAACAACATATATAGCTTTACAACAGATCAAAGACTTTCAATTTTACCTCGCTCTAGGAGCAAAATCAGAAACAGAAGATGGACTTAACTCAACAGAATCCTTTGTGTGCGTCTCTTGACTACCTTGTTTCCTTTCTATTTCGAAAGCCAGACATTCGTTTAGCTCCATCACCACGTGTGGCATCGTCGGTCTGCGGCTTGATGACGGGTTTACACAGGCTAGAGCCAACTCTACAACCTTCCAAACACCATTTGTGTCATAGTCTTCTTTCAGTTTCGGGTCGACAATACTCCTGATGTCCCCATTGGTTAGCATGAACCCAACCCATTCTGTAATGTGAGATCTCTCTCGGGTTTTATCTATCACAGGCTGGTTTGTGACTATCTCTAATAGTACTACACCAAAGCTGTAAACGTCACTCTTCTCGCTTAGCCAGTTTGTTCTGTAATACCTGAAAAAAATAATAGCCGAGAGAGAGATTACAATTTACAATTCTTCATTACTCATTTCAGTATAACAAAACTGATTGATTCACTTACTCAGGGTCTAGGTAACCAGGTGTTCCTGCAACGACTGTCATGACATGAGATTCACCATCAACCGGAAAAGATCTCGAGAGCCCAAAGTCGGCTAGTTTTGCTTGAGACCGCTCATTCAATAAGATGTTAGTTGGTTTCACATCTCTATGAACCATAGGAGGCCTACATCCATTGTGCAGATACTCCAATCCTGATAAAAATGATTATTGTTTATGTCAATCTTGATTTCACCTTGGTAGACACAAATTGTTGTGTAATGAAAAGAAAACAAGTCAGAATTTTATCCACCTTGTGCTGCCTCTACAGCTATTTGCATTCTTGTTTCCCAGCTTAGGACATTGACACTGCGTTTTCCTGTACAGGGCTTTGAATGTTTCAAACTGTGCAAGTAATAAGATGGATTCGATTATATCAGAATTTCTAAGTTAAAGTGTTTACCTGACATATTCTCCCTCAAGTCTCCATTTGCCATATATTCATAGATCAAAGCCAAGTTATCTCCATCATCACAGTAACCCACAAGTCCCACCAAATGTCTATGGTGTACTCTTAAAAGAAGCTCGACCTGATAAAAATAACAAAATGACCATTTCAGTTTTGAGAAACTCAATGCCATTTCAAAAAATCGAAGACTAATGGATCTATGTTTTCTTCAAGTACCTCTGCTTTGAACTCCTTATATCCTTGAGCTGATGAATGAGAGAGCATTTTCACAGCTACTTGAGTATCATCCAAGTTTCCATGATACACAGTTCCAAAGCCTCCTTTACCAAGAACTCTCTCGAAGTTATTAGTCATCTTCAGCACCTCGGAATACGTGAACTTGCGTTCCTTTGTTATGATCGATGAACTGGATGATCTTGTCTCACTTTTAACCGTGCCCGTAGTTACTGATGCGGGTCCTGGAGCTGTAAAGTCTCAAAGAAGTAAGTAAAATCTGACAAGTTTCATTTCCAATAGTTTTCAAGAACCAGTCCGGTGATTATACCTTCATTAGTTTTCTGTTTTTTCCTTCTGACGGCAAAAATGATAGCCAAGATAACTAGCAGAGCAAACACGCCAACGATTGGCACTGTTATAGAAACCACAAGAATGGTTTTACTCTTTTTTTTGCGTCCATCTCTACTGCAATCATTAATTGATGACAA
Organism: Crucihimalaya himalaica; assembly: GCA_004349715.1. NCBI lineage: Eukaryota > Viridiplantae > Streptophyta > Magnoliopsida > Brassicales > Brassicaceae > Crucihimalaya > Crucihimalaya himalaica. The sequence continues at coordinate 564,069 of SMJT01000083.1, read as the reverse complement.
AGCGTTGGTATATTTTCCATGACTAGAAAAGGTTGAGAATGAATCCATTGAAATATGAAAAAACTTACATAAGTATTAAAGATTTGTTCTTTATCTTTTCTCGAAGAGAGTCTGGAACTGAGCGATTGAGATTCGGGTTCCCGCTTAAGTTTCTGTGAATAAAAAAATGATGAATCTTTCAGAACAGCACACAAAGAACAGAACGAGCGAGAACCGAGATATGCAATAGTCATTTAGAAGCTCACATGAGTTTCAAATTCTTCATCTCAGAAAAGATATCTGGAATATCTCCTGATAAAGTATTGTTTGATAAATCTCTGCGCATCAAAGAGAGAAATTGTATTCTGTCCTTTTCCCAACGCAACAAACCATATCATATACTTCCAAGTTTATTGGTGTGACAGTTCGGATGCTTACAGTTCTCTCAACTGCGTTAGTTTGGATATATCAGATGTTATGGTACCAGTCAAATTGCTTCCACTCAAGTTCCTAATAGAGAATCCAAAAGTTAGAACTTGTGATAAACCCGAAACTAACGAATTGAGATGAACGAGCAAAACATACAAGGATATGATCCGGGGTGGCTCAAAGTTTGGATAACTGCAGTTTAAACCTTCCCATCGATACAACTCAGGAGCACATGGATCTCCCTGCCAGCTAGATCTTTTGCTCAATCCATATGTTGTCTTGATGTTCATCATAGCAGAAACTGATCAATCATTACATTTCGCAAACATGGCAATGTTAAAACTAAAATGACAGAAAATCTTGGTAATTAAAAGAATGGGTTCAAGAACATGCTTAACTTACCTTCATCTTGGTCTGTCTCTTGCTGTTCAATGTTAAGAACTTTATAAATCTCAAGGCCGTTGATAAGTGGAGGAAGAGTTGAGTTACCGGTCCTCGCAAAAGTGAAAGTGAAATTCCCATCTGGAGAACTCACAGCTCCTGGATTGTATATAGTTGTTATACTGAACTTTGGAGGCCTAAAATTGGAGTACCAATTTTGGCCACCATTATAAGTAATGTTGAATTCTCTGGTCTCATTAGCTTCAAGATTCTGGATTTCAGCAAAATGCATGTATATATATGACTGTGCAGTGATGTTGTCGAGAGTCCAATCTATGGTCAGAGGCTGAGTAGCATTTGCAGGGGCAGCAGCAGTTTTCGCCACAGGTTGAGGCACATTATAGAGGTTACTTGTATCAACCGAAGCATCCGTGCTTATTACGGAAGTTTTGTTATCTAAGAATGGAACCCAAATTCGATCATGGATGTCCTCATCATACCTAGAGAGAGACTTGTTTTTGTTAATTCTACACGAAGAACAAAACAACAAATATGAATATAAGAAGACCTTTCTTGGCTCATTTCTTTACCTGACAAACGTTGGAGTGGGAGAAAAGTAAACTCTTGCAAACGCGATCAGCGATCCACTTTGTGTGACGTATGTGTTATTGTTCAAAGGACGAAGTTCTAATGACGAAATAAACGGTGTTGTTTCCCCTGTTTTAACAAGACAAACTTGAAGATGGTCTTGTGTTAAGACATGGATCAACTCGTGGACTGAACCATTTGTCACTCCTAGGGTCGAAACCGAAGTCCATTTGTTAGGACCAATGTGAAGATCAAAGCTCGGGAGTCGATTCAAACCATCATAATTCCCATAGATAAAGGTTCCTCTAATCAGATATTTGCGTTTCGCGGTGAGGGTGAAGTTGTAACAGTTTCTTTGACCCTCAGGGAAGCTTCTCAAGGCCCAAGTCTGTTGCTGAAACTGTGTCTTGTACATCTCTTTGATCTTCCCGGGCAATCCACTGTTGATGTAATCAGCGTCTGATTTGTATGTTATATTTGTCGACTTCTCCATATACGTTGTGTCCTTAGGTACCAAACCACAATCTAAGCTGATGAATCCTGTTCATGATCAAAGAAACAAACTTAAAGAGGGTTTCTTAAAATCTGCAGAAGAAACAAAGCATCAAGCTTTCAAGAAAACTGAGAAGAACAAAAAGAGCAGAGTAAGAACCTGATTGATCTTGAGCTTGAACCAATTCAAAAATAGCAAAAGCTATGATCAAGAAGAGCAAAAACCAATGAAGAAACTTCATTGTCTTGGGGGGATGTGTGCTTTTCTGATTCAGAGGAGACTACGCATTGTTCATTGTTATTTGTTCTTGATGGGCAAAGATTGACATAAACATTAAGTATTGGTCAATTAAGCTGGCTAAGTCTTCTTCAACATTAGATTTATTCAGGTGATTGTCACCGTACTCTTATTTGCTTACGAAATTTTGTGTGCGCGTTGTGGAAATGTTCAAACTAGTATTGGTGGCAAATATATATATATATATATATATATATCGTAAAACTTCTATAAATTAATAATGTTGGGACCACTAAAAGTTATTATTTTATAGAGGTTTGAATTTATCGATAAATTAATAATTTATGAATTTATTGAGAAATTAATAATTATGAATTTATTGAGAAATTAATAATTATTAATTTATATTGATAAATTAATAAATTATTAATTAAAAGAGATAAAAATTTTCAGTTCATAATCTTTTAAATTTTATTTTATTTAAACTTTCTTATGTTTTATTGTCAATATTATATATATTCTGTTAATATTCTATTTTTGTTAGTATTTACTTACTTTTTTGCCTTTTACGACACTTTTTTTTGTTTTAATAATTTTTTTTGGTAATTCATTAAGCATTCTTCACGTCATCTTATATTTTTTACACCAAACTTAGCAATGAAGGCTCATCTAAAAGATATTGCAAAATCAACCATGACGGATTAAATACACAAAAAATTATGTGAATACAATACCAGAAGTTGTGGATGCAATAAGTAAGATTAGAGATGAGCTCCACCGAGATTCTAGTTTTAAGAATAAACAAACAACAACATATTTATGTTTTACAAAATTTTCTAGGTACGTATGCATAAGATTTATAATTATTAATTTATCCTATTGTTGGGACCATATATTTACATATAAATTTCAAAAAAAATATTATTTTATTATCTTATTGAATTGTGTTAAATTTTACACTGGCCCGACTCGGGACAAAATTTTTTTTATTAATTTATAGTGATTATTAATTTATAAAGTATTAATTTATAGAGGTTTTACTGTATATATAAAAGTAAATAAAGAAATAGAAAGAAACAAAGGGAGTTGCAGAGTCTCGCTCTACCAAAATAATACCCGAACTTGTTTTCCGACAAAACTATCATAACTCAATACATATCCAACAAATATGATTTGAAGTGATTATACATTCTTAATCAACATTAAACAAAAACAACAATAGGAAGTAAAGTCAATGCAAAAATAGTGCATCACATCAACCAGTTTTGGTTATTTCCATCACCATTTCATTTATTTTATTCAATCACACAGTGAAATGTTCATCAAAATCAAAAGAATTACAAACAACATAATTTACCCAATATATTGTATACAATTAAGAAAAAACAGAAAGGTTAATTCATATTTTTAAACACGACTGATTTAACAAATATTATATATCGGTTATGGGTTTTGTCGGATGCACCGGCTTTTCGGATTTTTTCGATTAGCAAATTTTAACATTAAACTCCAACGAGACAAGTGATCAGATCATTGGGTTTATCGGTCCGACCACGAATTCAAATTAACTCAAAGAGAACTGATAACTACTAACAATCATACATTTTTCTCTATCTTACGAAATACTTTAAATTTAAGTGGGGGAAAAAAATCTTGATTTTTTAACAATCAAATGATGGGTATAAGGGATATATGTACTACAAATTCTTTGAAAACAAAAATCAAATGTGTCTGAAATTCCTTTTTAAAAGTTAAATGAAAGAAAATTTAGACATGAACAAGTCAACTTAGGGAATTCTGGATTTGTGACCTGGTCGTTGCCTATAATATTCCTTGAAATTACAAAGCTATAGTACATGTGTGTGTGTTTGTGTAAAAATACCAATAAAACACAATGGCTCAAGTGGTTAAACCGTGATTGTTTTGTCCCAAATATGAGGGGTTTGAATATCTGATTTGTGTTTTTTTTTTAAACCCAAAACGGCGTGCCTCATATGCTTCAGTCAACTCAAAGTTTATGATTAAAAAAAAATCAACTGAAAGTTTATGTTTTATTTTTAAAAACGATAGTTAAACGGAATCTGTTAACGTTGACTTAGCTCCGTTAATTTGGTCCATCAGTTGACCAAAACCATAAGGTTTAATTTGACTAAGGGCCTGACTGGTTTAACCGCAGCGGGTGCGGTTGCGGTTGTGGAAGTTTACAGAAGCGGGCGGTTGCGGTTTCTAGCGTTACTATGTGTTTTGAACGATTGGTTTAGCGTTTGAAAATGATTATGTTTGCGCGAGGTTTACGACTGGTTAACCAGCAGTCGCATCAGCGGTTAGATAAAATATAACCAAGATTAATATAATATATTATTATAAAAAAAAGTATAAAAACACAACAAATTATATTGTTATGATAAAATATAAAAATATTGAACACGAATTATTAAAAACCATAATTAAAGTACTTAATAAGTATTCAAAACCAATAAATTTTAGAGTGAAATTCTTATTAATTATGCATTTGGTTCATCACTAAAAATTGCATCAAGTAAAGTGAGTAATGTAAAAAATTGTAAAAAATATGCTTGAATTAGTAGATCATCCTGATTGCCTTTATAAATGTATTAAAGTTTCTTCAATGAATTCAAACGGCTTTTAACTCGACTCCAACTCAAATCAATTCCAAACTGGTCGTAAATATTCTTAAGATTTTTTTTTTTAAGTTCACTTAGAAGCCATAATTTTAATAGAGAAAAACAAAATAGAGAGGATAGGGTTAGAAAAAAATAATTAAGGTTTGAGAACAGAGAACGTGATTATATATATATATGGGTAAATAGATCATTTTAATTTTTTTCTAATTCCAGCGATGATTTTTTTATTAATTTTTTAGTTTTTTTTTATTAACCAACCGCAACCGTCCGCTACCGCCAACGCTTGCGAAACAATTGCGAAACGTTTGCGGGAAGCATCTTTTGAAATATGGCGATTTAAAGAGGTTCGGAGCGGATTTTTTGATTGTTTTCAATCGCTAACAACCGCTACCACCCGCAAACGCTGCGTTTGCAGATGGTAACGAGAGAACCAATCATCACTTAAGCGTGAGTTCATGTCTCAAATTACCAATTTGATCAAGTTTAAGGTTATTATGACGTTTTTCACTTAGTGTATGTAATTTTGCCATTAATTTTAGATTTCGGATTTGATGCGATATTTGAATTACGTTTGAATTAAATCAATCAAATAACTCAATTTAAATGTAACTATATTGTATTCAAGATTAAAGTCATGCATTTTATTTTACCTCGTATTCAAAAAAGGCAAGTAAGTTTAAAAGTAAATGAGGGGTACCTTTATACCTTGGAGTCTTGGACTATTAAATATGGGCCGATCTTCTATTCTCCAAACATAACTAAACAGCAAATGGAGAGAAAGGACATTTCCGGAATTTGCTTCGTCTCTTGTCTCCCACGGCGCGGCGGAGCATTCAGTGTAATGCGGCGGAGCAGATACAGCCACCGGAAGTACGAACATGACTGAATTTTAACGTCTATCCAAATAATACTTTTAACTTTTTTTTCTTTTAATTTGACTATTTATCTTACTATTTGCTTTCTTTAACATGATTATTTATGATTTTCATTAATTTATATATATATATATATATAGTGGTTTCGTTTCTCAATTTTTTTCTAAATTGATTAAAAGACAAATGCGTTGAGCACGAAAGATATTGTAAATCTACCACTTTACTAATTCTACCACTTTTTTCTAAATCTACCATTTTACTTAATCATCCTTTTCAAATCTACCACTTTGCGTAAAACTTTCTGAATCTACCACAATGTTGTGGTAGAATAATTAATCTGGATAATTATGTCATGTGTGAGACACTGAAAAATATGGTATAATAGATGGGTTAAAAAGACAAAAGCAATAGAAAAGAGAGAAACACATGTACGAGTATGTTAGTTTTCGTGCAAACAAATTAAAATACTTATTTTTTTATTTCTCTCTCTTTTCTATCTCTCTTGTCTTTCTCTCATTCAACGATGAGACGAGATCTAGAAGAAAAAGTAAAAAAAGTAGTTTTATTATTGTCCATCGTGGACCACTCATCCAATCAAACACAATATCATTATTGTCCACGATAAATGTATATGTGTTTTTTTGTCCAGGACAAAAATGTCTACGATATATAGATATGTTTTATATCATCGATAATTATCGTCCACGATGCTTTGTAGAATTATCCACCAAATACTTTGTAAACTTGTCCACCAGATGCTTTGTAGACTTTTCCACTAAATGTTTTTTGAACACTAAACATGAAACTTTGAGTGGACATTATTAAATAAAAATAGTAAATGCGTATTCGAGAATAACAACATAAAATGGTGGACAATAAAAATATTTGGATACAAGTATTATGGTGGACATTATTAAATGAAAAATAGTAAACTTGTCTTCGAAAATAACAATATAATGCATGGACGATAAAGGTTGGTTGTAGACAAGAATTACAGTGGACATTATTAAATAAAGAAATAGAAACTCGTCTCTGAGAATAATGAAATAAATGGTGGACAATAAAAACTTTGGTAGACCAGATATTCAGATACAACTTTTGAAAACCCGACATAAAACAACAATGGCCAAAAGTTCAAAAAGTATGTCCGTTGAAAGACAATAATAATAGATCAGAAAAGAGAAGAGAGAGAAATGAGAAAGAAATGAGAGAGACGAGAGAGAAAAGAAAAATGAGAAGAGAGCGATAAAGAGACGAGCATGACAGAAAACAAAAAAGTAGATCTGAGGTGAAAAACTAGATTTACCATAGTTATTTTTGACAATTAGCCCAAAGTCTAACAAAAGAGTTTATTTACCAAATGGTGCAAATCTGTATCAATATATATACAAGATTAAACAAATTTTATCTTCTTGTGGTTCCATTCTTAATCTATTATATATTTGAATTACCTCATTGTGGCTCTAGCTAAATTGATTTTTCTTTACAAAATTTGATTTTGATTCTCTTCGTTGTAAAGAATATCGATGGAGTTATTGTCTTCGATCACAATTTATAATTATTTTGAGAGATTAAAAATGTCAAGTAGGAAAGTAGGCATGACCAAAAACTAACCATAACCGTATTTCGGACCATAACTGGACTGTTTATAAACCGTAACCGGACCGTAACCGTATATAACGGTTAAAAACCGTAACCGTAAAAAAAATTAGTTACGGTTAAAAAATTTTATTAACTGATATACTTGTATTTCATCATGTTTATAATCCATTTTAGTTGCATTTAAGAAGTCTTTGAGCATCATATAGGACCCTTTAGTTGCATTTGCATTTGCATTTGTGTTTTTTAGGTGTTTGGAGCTGATACTTGAAGAATTGGAGAGTTTGATGGAGAATGGAAGCAAAAGGAGTTCAAGAGAAGAAACAGAGTCTGTATCGACCAACCATATCGAGCAACCATGACCGATACAGCCGTATCGAGCAACCGTTTCGACCAAAGCTGATCGATACCGATCAGCCGGAGAATGCAATAACAACCAGGAAGAATATCGATCACCCATATCGACCAAAGTTGATCGATACAAGGAAGAAGAACTCGACGGATCAACGATCACCTGTACCGATCACTTGTAGCCGGCATAGGAGACCGATACCAGCTCAACAAAAAGAGATGAATCAACCAGGAGAAATATCGACGATGTATATCGACCAAGTGTGATCGATACGAGTCCCTGCGCATCAATTATTGCTTTTTGACTTTTTGTTCACCCACGATTTTTACCTACCTAATATGTGATTTTTCCTATGGGAGACCATATCTATCTTCTTCCAAAGACTCTCTCTAGTGTTCTTCAAGGGTCAAACACTTGTGTATCATGAATCTTTGAGTTTTAATGTTATAAATTATATTTTCTTCATGAATTCTTGTTCTCCTCTTCATTTCTAGCATTTCTATGGTTTTATTTCTCCATTTGGTTATGTATTTAGTAGGTTCGTTTTCTGGGTTTGATGCTTAATTTCTTGATGTTTGAAGCTTGTTCTTAGCTTGTAATCTTAGTTTCCTTTAGTCCTTAGTTTATATATATGTTTAGAGTTGTTAAAATCATGTCTTTGAGTGTAGAAACCATGTGTAGTGAGTAGTCTACTTGTGGATTGTGGTAGGGTAGAATTATGATGTTTGATGCTTGAAATGCTTTGGTTTAGTTGAGATATGTTTAGATCCTTCAATTTAAGATATGCTTAATGCTAGATAATGGCTTGATCACCCATTTCTTGAGCTTAGGTAAATTAATCTTTCCGAGATTTGGGGTGCCAAGGATTGTAATAAGCGATGGGGGAAGCCACTTCATCAACAAAGTGTTCGAAAGCTTGCTTAAAAAGCATGGTGTTAAGCATAAGGTTGCTACTCCTTATCATCCTCAGACTAGCGGACAAGTCGAGGTTTCGAACCGAGAGATCAAGGCAATATTGGAAAAGGCCGTGAGCAAGACAAGAAAAGATTGGAGTAAGAAACTCGATGATGCATTGTGGGCATACCGAACGGCATTCAAAACGCCTATTGGTACTACTCCTTTCAACCTCATCTATGGGAAGTCTTCTCACTTACCGGTAGAGCTCGAATACAAGGCCATCTGGGTCACGAAGTTGATGAACTTTGATATCAAAACAGCGTCGGAGAGACGCTTGATTCACCTTTGCGAGCTAGACGAAATTCGCAATAAGGCCTATGAAAATTTGAAGGTGTACAAGGAAAGGGCAAAAGCGTGGCACGATAAGAAAATAATCCCGAGGTCATTCAAAGTTGGTGACCAAGTTCTCTTATTCAATTCCCGGTTGAAGTTGTTTTCTGGAAAATTGAGATCACGATGGTCGGGACCTTTTCTAATCAAGGAGGTAAAACCGTATGGTGCAATTATGTTGTGGGATAAGTCAGGCGGTGAGTTCACCGTCAATGGACAACGTGTTAAGCCTTACTTGGCAAATTTTGTGGTTGAGGAAGTGGAAAATGTTCCACTCTCCGACCCACCAACGGTTTGAAAGAAAAAGAACAACGTCGAGCTCGAGACGTAAAACGAGCGCACTTGGGAGGCAATCCCATGGTATCCTTTGTATATATATATATATATGTATATATGTGTGATATGTGTGAACATGTGTGATGTTAAGTTCCAGGGACTTAGGGACGTTCAAAGTGGAGAAAAGAAGAAACAGGGGCGTATCGATCAGTTGTATCGACCTCGTCTGGTCGATATGACGCATGAAAAAGTTTTAAGAAGTGTATCGAGATGCTATATCGGGGTGGTGTGATCGATATGAGCAAAAGAAAGAGTGGCAACATTTCCAGGAGATATACCGATCATGTATATCGGCTCATTTTGATCGATACAGAAGACCGAGATATGACGTCCAAAACATCATCAATATCGGTCAGTTGTATCGACCAACCTTGGTTGATACGGGAGGGAGCGAAAAATTGAAATTCGGACAGGAAGAATATCGATCATCCATATCGGCCTCCGATGATCGATATCGGCCAAACAGGGTGTGTTCTGTAATTGTGCGTTGATTTCGACCCTATCATCATCCACGACGAGCTGGAGCTCCCGAGAAACCACCAAACAACCCGAAAGAAAAATCAATTGAGGAAACCTCAAAAGCTAGAAAAGAGAAGGAAGAGAAGAGCGATGCGTACTCCGTCTCCTTGTTCGAGCAATCCCTCGTACTCGATGGGATCATCATCCTCCTCCACTCGATTCTAGGTACCAACTCCAACCTTGTACATAGTTTGTTTTCTTTTTCTCTTGAAATCGTTTTTACTTTCACACCGAGACGATGTGAAGTAAGTTCAGGGGAGAGAGTCGTCGCTAATCTTTGTTTGTTTTGTTTAGTGTCATCCTTTGCATTAGTTAGACACCATAAAAAAAAAAAAAATTCGAAAAACCATAAAACATACAAAAAAAAAAAAAATCAAAATCATCATCATTTGCATTTGCATCATATAGTTCTCATGTTTAATATGATTTTTAGGATCGAGTCTAGGATCATTTAGGTTTGCATATACATAAGGGATTATGATGATATTGCCTTTGGGAGTTTAAGAGTTTAAGTCGGAATTCAAAGCCCTTGATTATTGTTGCTTGTTGCTTATACCGTTCTAAAAACCTCGGAAACTCCATCGATATATCTCTAGGTTTATCAAAGCTTTTCTATGAATTTGGACTTAAATTTGAATATAAATTTCTTGTTTAGGAGTTTGAAATGCTTTTTCATGGTATATATTCGGGTTTTCTTTAACTTTCACCACCCTTTGTGAACCCGGATAGCTTTCCTTACCCAATGCCTAAACCATTCATTTTGTCCTTGATATAATTGTTGTTGAGTGAGGCCTCTTTCTTGATAATGCTAACATGTGCAAAATCTTGAGAGTATCGGGAACGACAATGCTTACCTCTCATTGATGGTTTAGGAAAGAAATGAATGGTTGAATAGTTGATTGTCAATGAAAAATCTTTGTGTTTTGGATTTGGGAATGATAAAAAGAGATAAAGACATGATCAATAACAAAAAAATACATTTGGGGATTAGAAAAGAGAGAGAAAAGCTTAATAGAAAAGAATGATCCCATGTTGTCTTAAAAGAAAAAAGTGAAAGAGATTTTGATCATAAGAAAGGGTAGAAGTGAATGAGTAAAGTGGGTTGAAACAAAGAAAAAGATACAAAAGGAAGAGCTTAAAAGAATAAGAAAGGAGTGGGGTAGAACAATGGGATTTAAGCATTGTATACATTAATTGTTCCCCTTCTTAGATAGCTTTTGCATAATGTGTAGCATTCCTTTTGCATGAGAGAAACCCACAAAAATATCAATTCACCTTAAAAGGCCTTTGATACCAAAACAAGTGAGATCGATTTCATCCTCCTAGACGAGACCGCACTTAATCTTAAATGAATGTTAAAGAAATGCTTTGATCTTTTTGTGAAAGATAGAGATAGTCATGGAGATTGTACGAGTAGTTTGATGTGATCGATACATGCAACTTGTAACAATATTTGAGGACTTTGGGTTTGATTTTTCTCTTGAACTTTGTGGCTCTGAATCCCTGTCGTGTCAACATTTATATCGACTCCTTTCTCCTATTTTTGCTTGAGGACAAGCAAAAGGATAGTTCGGGGGTGTTGATATACTTGTATTTCATCATGTTTATAATCCATTTTAGTTGCATTTAAGAAGTCTTTGAGCATCATATAGGACCCTTTAGTTGCATTTGCATTTGCATTTGTGTTGATACTTGAAGAATTGGAGAGTTGGATGGAGAATGGAAGCAAAAGGAGTTCAAGAGAAGAAACAGAGTCTGTATCGACCAGCCATATCGAGCAACCATGACCGATACAGCCGTATCGAGCAACCGTTTCGACCAAAGCTGATCGATACCGATCAGCCGGAGAATGCAATAACAACCAGGAAGAATATCGATCACCCATATCGACCAAAGTTGATCGATACAAGGAAGAAGAACTCGACGGATCAACGATCACCTGTACCGATCACTTGTAGCCGGCATAGGAGACCGATACCAGCTCAACAAAAAGAGATGAATCAACCAGGAGAAATATCGACCAAGTGTGATTGATACGAGTCCCTGCGCATCAATTATTGCTTTTTGACTTTTTGTTCACCCACGATTTTTACCTACCTAATATGTGATTTTTCCTATGGGAGACCATATCTATCTTCTTCCAAAGACTCTCTCTAGTGTTCTTCAAGGGTCAAACACTTGTGTATCATGAATCTTTGAGTTTTTATGTTATAAATTATATTTTCTTCATGAATTCTTGTTCTCCTCTTCATATCTAGCATTTCTATGGTTTTATTTCTCCATTTGGTTATGTATTTAGTAGGTTCGTTTTCTGGGTTTGATGCTTAATTTCTTGATGTTTGAAGCTTGTTCTTAGCTTGTAATCTTAGTTTCCTTTAGTCCTTAGTTTATATATATGTTTAGAGTTGTTAAAATCATGTCTTTGAGGGTAGAAACCATGTGTAGTGAGTAGTCTACTTGTGGATTGTGGTAGGGTAGAATTATGATGTTTGATGCTTGAAATGCTTTGGTTTAGTTGAGATATGTTTAGATCCTTCAATTTAAGATATGCTTAATGCTAGATAATGGCTTGATCACCCATTTCTTGAGCTTAGGTAAATTGTGCCCGAAAGGTGTTCGACAAAATGCCTGAACCAATCTTAAATTGGCTTTTCTTCCCTAGCCAACGAAAGCTGATGCTAGGGTGAATTGTGAACGAAATGAACCTATGTTTAATGCTTTTTGAAACCAAATTCTGCAAATGAGAGTTTAGCTAGAATAGGTTTTAATGAAGTGATAAATGCCACGAGAGTGGGTTTATCTCGTTGAGTGTTTCATGTTCTAAGGAGGTTTAATTGATTATCAGCTCATTGCATATCAACTATCAAGCATTCATGATTCAAATCCCCTACCATGATCCATTGTTTCTCGAATTGTTAAAACCGCTTTGCTTATTCTGATTTCTTTGCTTAACCATTTAATTCTTTATAGCTTTGTCTCTATGCTTTGTTTCTTGTTTTATGTTTTCACTCTTTCCTTAAATTGTGCATGTGTATGTCATTAAGTAGTTTTTAGTTTTTAGCAATTCTAGTTTCGTTAAAATAACAAATTATCATCGTCTTAGCTCAAGAAGTTTTTCGTATACTTAGTGTGTTAGTTATATGTCCTTGTGGTTCGATACCTAGCCTACTATTTCGATTGCCTTGCACTTGGGGTATTAGTTTGGGATTTAAAAACTTGAGCTATCATTAACCGTAACCGTTTATTAACCGTAATCGTATCAAAACCGCTGGTTAAACGTACGGTTAACCGTACGGCTAACCGCATGGTTAAAGTTTAAAAAATATAATTGTCATTGTGTGTAAGGAATCTACGTCAAAAATACAAGTACAAGATACCGCATATGAAGAAATCTACGTCAAAAAAATGATATTTTCTAAAAATAAATAAATTGTAATGATACCTTACTCGAAATCACATACTTTTTCATCGTATTATAGTTTGTTTAATTAAATAAATCTCATGATTATTTAACTAATTCACTATAAATAATTAAACAAGATAATCACATAAATTTTATATTATCAAACAAATATGATTTGATGTATCATCGTTTAATTTTTATTATGACATTTAAGAAAACATATAGATTCGTCTCCAATATTAATAGTATATTTTTAACAAAAAAAATATATTAATAAAATCGTATTTAACCGTAACCGTGGTAATCGTAACCGTAATTAACCGTAACCGTTTTAACCATAATGGTTAAAGTTATGGTTAAAGAAAATTTATAACCGTAACCGTTAAATAATAAATTGTAACCGTAATAACAGTAACCGTGGTCATGCCTATAAGAAAGTAGAGCTTGTATGGTTATTGAGAATATCAACTAACAACGAACTTAAAATAAATTCTTTAAAATGAATAGAAAAAAAAATGAAATACTAAATGTTTACAATATGTGAAAATCTTTAAACAAAAAAAAATCACTATTCCTAAACAGTTGGAGTATGAAGTAATTGTTAACAATGCATACATTGTTGTTTTCTAAGGGCTTTAAACTGAGTAACAATTTGGTCGTAATCAGGAAGCTTAGGATGAACGTGTTTAGCTAATAACCTTCTTCTTTCTTCTTCTTCTTCATTCGTCACTTTAAACACATTGTATACTATATGGTAACAATGTGACGATGATGGTCTTCTTCTACGGATCCTGTTTAGCCTCTTATAATACCTCATACTCTCCATGTCTCTAAACTCTTTTAATAATGATGATGATGATGATCTTCTCTCTTCTTCACTACTCTCTCTAAATCTGAATACTCTCTGATCTTTTCCCACTTGAGCCTCTTCTATATAGTCATCTTCAATTGATATCTCTTCCTTGCTTCTCTCTTCTTCAACATCCGTGAGGCTGAATCTATAAACTTCGTCTGGTGATTGCTCATCCATTACTTTCTTCTCTTCCTCTTCATTGACCTAAACCACACAAGTCCAAAATATTATGATTCCACAAAAAAAACAAATATCTACTGATCTTTATTACAGAAATAACAAGAAAATTACCTGTTTATCAATCTCAGGTGTATATTCAAGCCTTAATATTTCTAAAGGTTGACCGGACTCTTTCGCTATTTCATCCAACAATTTAGACTTCACATCTTCGGATACCGAAGGTATCGACAATTTCTCTTTGATCTGCGTTTTTTTTAAGACTTCCCAATTATTATATAATGCTTAAGAAAAATCAATATCCAAAAAGTCTTGAGATGGTTGAATGAAACCTGGAGGTTAACAAGGTTTCCAGGTAGAAGCTGAAGAGCACTTGTTACATAGCGCTGACCATAACGTTGACTAAACATCTCTTTAATGCTACGTAGTTCACTTAATTCTCCACACCTCGCTGAGGCAAAGACAAGACTCGAAACTGCTTCGTTAATCTCGTCATTAACCAATTCTCTGCATGTTATTTATCGAATTAGTGTTTGAATTTTTTTATAATCAATACGTAGTAAGTAAGAGAGAGACAAAATATAATGAACCTGTGTTTTCTAATGGAGTAGAAGTGGAGGATGATAAAATCAGTGAATTGAAGCAACAAATCGTAGATTAAAACCGAGTTTTCAACGAGGAATAGCTGTTCGGTACGAAGGAAAGCACGTGTGTAGTCATTGATTCGGATGAAGAGAGCGATGTCGGAACGTAGATGTCTTGAAATTGCGTACTTCTTGTTCTTGAGTAGCTTAAGACGAGATTGAAGCTGTTGCAACAATTTCTTACATTTGGAAGCTTTTCGCCATCGACAGAACAAGAAACCAAACATGATTAAACTGAGTTTGTGTTGTCGTAGCAACGAGAACGATGTTGATTTAAATAAAACCCAAAGCAAGATAAATATGGAAATTTTAAAGCCTATTGAAATTAGGAATGATAGAGAAAAGAAAATTATTTACCTGACCCAGAAAAAAAGGTAACTTTTCGTGCAAGTAAGTATTCTTATTCATGAAGAGATTGGGTTATGGGACACGAAGAGAGTGGTCATGGACAGTTTATTCCCACTCGTTTTATATTTTGGCTTAAATCAGTGATTAGGACTAAATCGAGTTGATAATAACTGCGATTACAACTGCAATTGCCTGTTTTTATTTATTTTTACAACGTCATTAAAAATATTTGATTTTTTCTTATCATGAAACATATGCGATTACGATAAACCGTTTCCACAGATAACTCACGATGCAACTCTCCTCACAACACTCATATCCACGACGGACGGAGTTCTGCATGTACGACATTTGATGGACGTGCTCTCCTTGCAACACACAAAACCTGCCTACAGTCCTTTAAAACCTCGGATCATTTTTGCATCAATAATTTATAAGAAATTGTATTATCTGAGAATCAAACTCCAAACCTTAAGTAAAAGCCATTAGACCGTGGCCAAGGGGCTTCCACTACCACTAAAAATTTAAGAACACAGAAAAATATTAGAAAAAAAAAAAAAAAAGTAAATCAAACAGAGTATCTTGGTCTTTACGGTTTTCCATCTTCCATGATATCATAAACAGAAAGCTTGTGGAGTACTTTCATGTCGGTTTCTTGTTACCCAAGAAATTAAGTTACACTACACATACTGAAGGGTAATAATACTTTTACAGAAACAAACCACCTACTAGATTCACAAAGAAGGTGTTTTCAATTCCAGAGATAACTTACATTTCCTTTGACAATACAAATAATCATTGGGTGCATAAGACATCAAATCCTCTCAATTCACCTTGGTCGAGGCGAGAATCCAGAAGTGGGAGATAACCTTAATTCAACAGAATCTTTTGAAAACATCTCTTGACTCTCATGTTTCCTGGCAATTTCAGAGTCCAGACATTCTTTTAGCTCCATCACAACATGTGGCATTGTTGGTCTACATGTGGAGGTAGGGTTTACACAAGCCAAAGCCAACTCCACAGCCTTCCACACACCGTTTGTATCGAATTCTCCCATCAGTTTCGGGTCGATAATATTCCTAATGTCTCCTTTCCTGAGCATGAATACAACCCATTCTGTAATATGCGCTTTCTTCCGGTTTGTATCAATCACTGGCTGGTTTGTGATGATTTCTAATAATACTACCCCAAAACTGTACACATCAGTCTTCTCGCTTAGCAAGTTTGTTCTATAGTACCTGAAATGAGTATTATAGATATTACATTTCATATTGTATTATGAGTAAAATAACTGATTGATTTACTCACTCAGGGTCTATGTAACCAGGTGTTCCTGCAACGATAGTTGATACATAAGATTCATCATCAACCGGGGAAGATCTTGAGAGCCCAAAATCGGCTAGTTTCGCTTGAAACAGCTCATTCAATAGAATGTTACTAGTTTTCACATCTCTATGGACCATAGGAGGTATACTTCCATTATGTAGATACCCCAATCCTGTTACACATTGTAATTGTTTTATGTCAATTTTTCATTTAAGACATCAAAATCATAATATAAGCAAGATTTTTTGTTGTTTTTTCATCACCTTGTGCTGCCTCCATAGCTATTTGCATTCTGTTTTCCCAAGTTAGAACATGTCCACTGCGGTTTCCTATACCGAGTTTCAATTTTTTTTTAATACAAATTCCACCAAATCATAATCTCTTAGTTAAAGTGTTTACCTGACATATTCTCCTTCAAGTGTCCATTTGCCATGTATTCATAAATCAAAGCCAAGTTATCTCCATCCTCACAGTAACCCACAAGTCCCACCAAATGTCTATGGTGGACTCTTAAAAGTAGTTCAACCTGAGAAAGATTAGAAATTTAATTTCCATTTCAAAAAACAAAAGACTAATGGATCTATTTCTAATTTAAATGTTACCTCTGCTTTGAAATGTTTATAATCTTGATCAGCTGATGAATGAAAGAGCATTTTCACTGCTACTTGAGTACCATTCAAGTTTCCATAATACACTCTTCCATATCCTCCTTTACCAAGAACTCTCTCAAAGTTATTCGTCATCTTCAGTATCTCGGAATATGTAAATTTCCGCTCCATCGTTCCGATTGATTGATTGGATGGTCTGTTCTCATTATTAACCCTACTTGGAGCTGTTATAATGGTAGAAAAGGCAAATAAAATGAATCAAATAAAAAATAAAAAATTCTGTTTTCCACTAATGTTAAGACCTTATTTGATAATTGTACCTTCACTACTTCTCTGTTTCTCACTTTTAAAGATGAAACATATGGTAAAGATAGCTAGTAATGCGATCACGCAAGCCACTGATCCTAAGATAGCAACCAAAGGAAACTTTATACCGGGTTTTTCGTTACTCTTGATTTCATCTATACTGCATCATTAAAAGTGAATGGTAAAAAAAATGAGATTATATCATCATATTTTCCATGACTTACACGAATTAAAAAAAAAAAGTCGAGAAAACATCTTACAGCAGTGTTAAAGATTTATTCCTTATCCTTCGCTGAATAGAATCTGGAACTGTGAGATTCAGCTTCGGGTTTCCTCTTAAGTTTCTGAAAAAGTAAAAAGACTAAATCATGAAAACAAGAGTAGAGTAAGCAAAAAGGGTTAAAAAATAGAAACTCACATTCGTGTCAACATCTTCATATCAGCAAGAAAATCTGGAATATCTCCTGATAAATCATTATTTGATAGATCTCTGTCCATTGTAGAAATAAAGATGACAATTATATCAAATACTTATAAGTTTTTGTGTGTTATATATAGTTTCAAGATGCTTACAGTTCCCTTAATTGTATGAGATTAGATATATCAGGTGTTATGATACCGACCAATCCACTCGATGTTAAGTTCCTAATGTTTTAAAGAGTTAGAACATTTGTGATATGAAAAGAGAAAAAACTTGTGAAATGTAAATGAATTGAATTTAAAAGAAACATACAATGATATCAGCAGCGGTTGATCAGAGTCCAAATAAAGGCAATTCACACCTTCCCATCGATAAATTTGAGGAGAACATGGATCTCCTTGCCAACTTATCTTTTTACTCAATCCATATGTTTTCTTGATGTTCATCATAGCATAAACTTATATTCAAAAATATAAAACAAAGCATGAGGTATTGGTTAGAGTAGTTTAACTGATTTGGAATTAGAAACAAAATTTACTTTTACACAATACTAATACAACTACCTAATATATTTTTTTAAATGGTTAAATGGAATTTACCTTCATCTTGGTATGTTTGGAGCAGTAAATTTTCTACAACTGTATAAACCTCTAGGGCATTGATAAGTGGAGGAAGGGTAGAGTTTTTGGTCATTGTAAAGGTGAAATTGAATGACCCATCTGAAGAACTCAATGCTGTTGGACTAAAGATTGTTGTGATGCTGAGATTGTGAGGTCTAAAGTAACTTTTCCAAACCTGATCACCATTGTATGTAATGTTGAATTCTCTGATCTCATTAGATTTGAGGCTCTGAATTTCGGCGAAATGCATGTATATATATGACTGTGCATTGATGTTTTGGAGATCCCACCATATGTTGAGAGGATGAGTAGCTTTAGCAGGAATAATTGCGGAATTCGCCACATTTTGAGGCACATTGTACGAATTGCTACTTGTATCGACCGGTAGATCGGTGCTTAACGACACCGTTTCATTTTGGCTGAATGGTACCCAAACTCGGTCATTCAAGTCTTCATCATACCTAAAGAGAGAGACAAAGAGGCTTCATTTTGTTAAATCAACATATAATTAAGAACAAGCAACAATTACAAGTTACAACATCTGGCTTCGACATCGATGGTTAGTTTAAGTTTACGTTCATATATAGTGTATGTACTTGAATGATATGTTAGATGAATAAGAAAATAAGGATGGAACAAAAAAAAATACTTTAGCTCATTTTAAATTGTGCAAAATAATCATGAAACATAAATCCATACATAATATATAGCAAAATCACTTTAAAAAAAATGTAAATGTGTTCAATGTTAGGAATGATGAAAATAGCATAAAAATATTTCGATAGCATGAAAAAGTGGTACCCCTATTCATTCATCACTCAAATGAATATTAATTTTATACGTAAATGGAAGATAATTTAAAACGTAAACGGGAAAAACATTTTCATTTTACTAAAATACTTTACGAAAAAATTGGATTATATCATAACTATAAATTTGTAAGTGAAGAATCTTTTCACAACACATAAATTAGGTTTGAAACAATGTAAGCCTCATATTCTTTACCTGAGGAATGATGCAGTCTTTGGAAAGTAAATTCTGGCGAAAGACATCAACGATCCACTTTGAGTAACATAAGTATTATTGTTCAACGGACGAAGCTCCAACGACGATATAAACGGTGTCGTATTTCCTGTTTTGACAAGACAAACTTGAAGACCATCTTGTGCTAAGACATGGATCAACTCGTAGATCGTAGCATTTGCTACTCCTTCCAATATAACAGAAGTCCATTTATTAGGACCGATGTGAAGATCAAACGTAGGGATATGATTCAAACCGTCGTAATTCCCATACACAAAAGTTCCTCTAATCAGATATTTGAGATTCGCTTTGAGGTTGAAGTTGTAACAGTTTCTTTCACCTTCAGGGAAGCTTCTTGAGGTCCAAGTCTGTTGCTGTAACCCTGTCTTGTATGAATCATTGATCCTTTGGACTAATCCACTGTCGATATAGTCCGCGTCTGATATGTATGTTATATTCGTTGTCTTCTCGTTATAAGTTGTGTTCTTAGGGATTAATCCACAATCCAAGCTAATAAATCCTGTTCATGGTTAAATATGATAATCAAAGAGATATAATTAAAGATTTTCGTAAATAAAAATATCAAGCTTTCATGAAATAGAGTAAGAACCTGATTGAGATTGAGCTTGGACTGATAGAAAAATGGCAAAAGCTATAATCAAGAAGAGCAAAAACCCTTTAATAGACTTCATTTTTTTCTTTCTGGATTACGTTTTGGCTCTAGTGGAGGAGTTTACTTAGTGCAAATCTTCAACATTTAGATAGTGATTGAAAGATTTTGGCAGAAATCGAATATAATAATATAAGGAAATAGAAGCAAAGGGAGAAAGTTACAGAGAGTCTTGCTCTGTCAAAATAATCCGAACCTGTCTTACAATAAACCTAAACCATTAGAGAACCAATCATAATTTATTTTTTTGTTAAAAAATAATTCCTTATTTTATAAAGGAAAAAAATCTCATCTTCCATATGTTGATATTATACTTTATGGCATATTTCTTACAAATGTTGACTGTTGTTTTTTAATAAAGAAAGTAATTGGAATATAAAAATGAATGAATCGGGTAATTTGAGAAGACAATTTACTATCTATAACTCTTTTTTTTTTTAACAAATGAAGTTCTTCGCCTTTGGCCATATCGGTTTGGTTCACATTCAAATTCTTTTTCGGTTGTAAAGTAATAACTACTAAAACAATTGAATCAGCTTATATATATAGATCGAAGAACTACTTGATTTTCAGAATTTTGTTTTAAATAAGTATATTTTTATTTTATTTTGTAATTGTAATTTAGTTTTAATTTTCATTTTTTTAACAGGTTTATGATTTTATTTTAATATTAAAAAAATCAAAATAGTTTAACCAAATCAAAATTTAATTGATTCTACTTGAACTGCTCAAAATTAGTAAAAGATGACGTTATCATCATATAAAGTGGCCAGTTTTTCCCAGGTATGCAGACAAATTCATGAAGCTCAATTATATTACAGTAAAACCTCTATAAATTAATAATCACTGTACATTAATAAATTTTTTTGGTCCCGAGTCAGACCAATGTAAAATTTAACACAATTCGATAAGATAATAAGATAATAATTTTTTTGAAATTTCTATGTAAATATATGGTCCCAACAATATGATAAATTAATAATTATAAATCTTATGCATAAGATAATTTTGTGAAATATAAATATATTGTTGTTTTTTATTCTTAAAATTAGAATTTTGGTGGAGCTCATCTCTAATCTTCTTAATTGCATCCACAAATTCTGGTATTGTATTCACATAATGTTTTTGCATATTTAATCCGTAATGGTTGATTTGCCAACATCTTTTAGATGAGGAGTCATCGCTAAGTTTGGCGTAAAAAAATAGAAGATGACGTGTAGAATACTTAATGAATTACCAAAACGAGTTATTAAAGCAAAAAAAAAAGTCGTAAAAGGCAAAAAAATAAGTAAATACAAAAAAAATAGAATATTAACAGAATATATATATAAATATATAATATTGACAATAATACATAAGAAAGTTTAAATAAAATAAAATTTAAAAGATTATGAAGTGAAATTTTTTATCTCTTTTAATTAATAATTTATTAATTTATCGATAAATTAAAACCTCTATAAGATAATAAATTTTAGAAGTCCCAACATTATTAATTTATAGAGGTTTTACTGTGTCTACACTTTTTAATATGTTATTCCACACTTTATAAATCCTAAAGTTAATTGTTTGTCTTGTAATACTAGATTGCATTCTATTGATTTGCATCGGGTTCAGATTGGTATTGCTAGAAAAAATCAAGACTTTTTTGTTAACAAATTAAACAACCCTAGCCTATACTAGCTATAGTTGTTAGCATATCTTTTTATCTATCAATCCTTAATTCTGATTTTTTTTTTGGGGAAAACTGTATTCTATTAATGGTTTTTACTTTATTCATTGATTTAAATGTATGGGTAACTAGAATTACTCCTCCTTTTTCTAGAGTGGAGATATTTTCTAGTAATCCATATAATATATGTAGATTGTAAAATTCAATTTAATATTGTATTTTCCCTCTAATTTACTTTAATGTATATAGATTTTTTCTTTTTGGATTTTTTTAAAAAAAGGAAATCAAATAGAGATTTTTGAACTTAATTTAAAATAAAATAAAAAGGAAATTTTTTTGATTTCACACCTTTTGTATTATATAAAGAATTTGATGCAGTGCATCTTACTCCATTATGCATGCTTTGTATAACACA
Source organism: Crucihimalaya himalaica (assembly GCA_004349715.1). Classification (NCBI taxonomy): domain Eukaryota; kingdom Viridiplantae; phylum Streptophyta; class Magnoliopsida; order Brassicales; family Brassicaceae; genus Crucihimalaya; species Crucihimalaya himalaica. The sequence goes on along the minus strand of SMJT01000083.1, from coordinate 541,866 downwards.
CTGTCGTCGATCAGATTTATCGACCATTTTTTTTTTGTCAACAACAATATATCAATGAAGGATAGTTCAACTAAATCGAGCAATTTTTTCTCGTCATACATTTTTAATTTTTAGCTTTTTTTTGTTATTATGTTTTGCACTTTTGTCACACCGTCATTATAATGGTCGTGTATGACCTAGTTGTGATGGTTATTTTGGATTTTGTCTTTCTAGAACATTTTGTTCATCTCTTTCCTATTATCTGTATTTTTCACGAATCAATGATACTCATCAAAAACCTCGTTGAACAGTTTTTAAATGGGTTGTAGAGATGTATCCTCCTGCAAAGTATGCGTTAAATCTGTATACACAAGGTTTTTCAAACTCAAGATTTAGCCACATTTTTAACTTAATTCGAGTTGTATCTCAAAGTTTAAATCAATGTAAAACCCCATCTTGTTGACTTTTTGGTTGACTCCGACGGAATTATTAACGGACGTTACTGTGCTGCTGACGTGGTACCACTGTGTTGCTGACCAGGCGTCATGTCAGCAGCACAGTAACGTCCATTAAGTAATTCCGTTGGAGTCAACCAAAAAGTCAACAAGATGAGGTTTTACATCGATTTAAACTTTGCCGTGGAGATACAACTCGAATTAAGTTAAAAATGTAGCTAAACCTTGAGTTTAGAAAACCGTGTGTATACAGACTTAACACATACTTTGCAGAGAGATACACCCCGACAGCCCGTTTTTAAATTCATAAAGTTCACGCATCGCCAAATTTTATCTTTGGTCAAAAGTCAAAAGAGTTGGGATGATGCACAACTAGCTCATCTTTACTTTTAGTTTTTCCATTTGCAAAAATTTTCCCTTACTCTTATATGTGTCTTATATAGATGTATATATGGTTAATATTTAACAAAATATGTATTGATAACAAGTTTTATGTTCAAGAAATGATATAAATATTTATCGAATTTCCAATTTTTAAATCATGCTTAAGAGATTATATAAATTAAATGTTATTAAAAATTACATTAAAATATAATTTTAAAAAATTAAGATTGAAATATTTTTACATGAATTTCAATAATTTCATGTGTAAACTCAAAGGAAAAAAAATTAATGAAACTTATATACTAGATTCCTATAAACAAAATAAACTATTGAAATCTTAAGAATCTTTAAGGGTTCCGCTATATATATTCTCTTGTACTATATGTTTTCTCACGCTTCCACTACAAACATTTTTTTTTTCTTAAAAGCACAAAAAAAAAATATTAAATTTTGTATTCCATAGTGAACTTTGCTATGATGTGGGTGTTTAAGTTAATTAAAACGGGTTAATCAATAAACGCATTTATGACTTTTGTTTAGGTTTAAGAAAATCAGATTTTGACTCGATTAAGAACAAAATCAATATCGATTTTGAGGCCTATGGTTTGAGTTTTAAAATCGATTGGGGATTTCTTGAAATTTTACAAAATAAACATAATCTAACGTTCAAAGATTCTTTTCGTGGGCCGGTTCAGTCCAAGCCCACATCATATAATGGGCCGCATCTACATATCACATGAATAGCAACGGCGTTTTCTCCTTAGCTTCAGGGAACAGCTCTGCCTCACAAGTCACAACAGTCAACAGTATTTCAACACATACTCTATATTCATTTCAATTCCACTTTCGATATATTTGCCCAACACTATCTTCCTGACAACCCTAGTATTCTATAAAGCAAGCTCTTCTGTTTTTGTAGCTTGAGTTGTAAGTTTCCTCCTATTGCCAATAGACTATATAATGAATATGTTGCAATTGGGAAAACCTTTGTTTCCTACAAAATGATAAGGAGAAAAGAAAGATACTTTACACTAACAACTGTCTCCGATCCAATGATGAATACAGTTCAAACTTCTTCAAGACTTGTCTCTTCAGCTTTGCATATCAACAAGAGATATAATGTCAACTCATTACGTACATTGCACCATTTTTCCATATCGACGGCTCTCCCATAAATACGGGAATTAAGTGTATAGTGTGAAATCAAAAGATATACCAGATAAAATATGAAAATATCAAAGGGAAATTACTTATATGGTCAATGGTCATAGAAACCTACTCTCCGAATTATTATATTGTTAGTCTTCGACCAACTTGCTGCAAGTTTTTTCTTGGCCTATATAAACATCAACCTACCATGGTTTCAAACTGTAATCTGAAATCTTTTTTAAGTTGTAAGAATTTTTTTTTAAATCAAAAAGTTGTTATGGCAACAGAGCGATCAAGCTCAATCATCTTCCTTTCTGTTCTTGTACTTGCTTTGGTCTTCTCTCCTACACTCCCATGTCAAGCAGCTCGAGGGCATCTCGATGGTGAGCTAATCTTCTTGAATTTAACAATAGCCGCGGTTTTCCTTAGGTGAAATTATTTCATTTTTTATTATTGTGATAGTTGAAGGGCGTATGCTGCTGAGAGCACCAGCACCAATTCGCTTTTGCCCGGCTTGTGCTTGCTGTGCACCGGCTCCAAAAGGTTCTTGCTGCCCATGCCGATGCACCAACAATCCCTAAGGAATGAGACTCTGCTTTCTCCTAGCCTGTGCATGTGTTTGATATGTGTATACTCTTATATATAATATATGTACTATGAATAAGCAAATCAAAAGCTTAAACTCTGTATATCTCTGATTTGGACTCAGAAGTGCGTTATATGTTGTTTGTCTTAGCAACGTTTATGATACTATTATTAGAGTGGTGGGTGAGGACCTGTGACTTCTCATTCAACACACAAAAAGACTTCGAATCCTAAAATGGACAGTGAGAAAGTCGTCTTAAAAAACGCATATAAAAATGATATACCCTTAAATCCTCAATCCTCTAATTACACTACGCTAACAAAGCAAAGCATCAATATATTCACAGCGAAAAATCCATCTTTGTGAAAGTATTTTATGATCAAGAATCAAGATTCAGAAGGGTAGAATTGTGCAAAATAATTAAATAAGTATAATTCACAAGTGCGTAAAATTAAATCTATGGTGTAAGAATCGTGACTATAAATATCCTATTAACTTGTGGATAAAGAAAAAGAAGACAAACAAAAATTAGTGGACAAAGAAAAAGAAAATGGAAAAACTAATTTTCTAAATTTCAATAAATATCATTCAACGAGTAATTTTTTTTGTTTCTAGACCTATATAGATATCATCTTATTATGGTTTCAAACTGCAATCTGAAATCTTATTAAGTTCCTAAGCATTTTTATCAGAAAGCTGCAATGGCCAGATCAAGCTCAATCATCCTACTTTCTGTTCTTGTACTTGCTTTAGTCTTCTCTCCAATCCTTCCATGTCAAGCAACTCGAGCGCATCTAGATGGTAAGCTAATCTTTTGGGATTAGAAATCGCTAGAGGTTTTCTTTAGATGAATCTTTTTATTTTTTCCGTACAGCTGAAAGGCGTATGCTGAGGCGCGTGTGTCCTTCGTGTGTGTGTTGTGCACCATCCAAGAGGTTCTTGTTGCCCATGTCGATGCACCAAAAATCCCTAAAAGTTTCGAATTTGATTTCGTCTAACAGTTTATCATGTGTTTAATGTATCTTATTAACATGTGAATAAGAATAAGCAATCAAAAGATTAGGCTCCATATGACTCTTGTCACTCAGGCCATTCTACCTTTTGATTATGATATGATATCCTCTAATTCAGACACAGAACTATGTTATACATTTTTTGCCTTATTAAAATGGACTGGTCAGTGTTTGAGGGACCTTTGACTTTTCATTCAACACACCAAGAGAGACTTTGAATCTTAAAATCAACTGTGGGAAAGTCATCTTTGAAAACGCATATAATTATAAATATGATATACCTTCATCCTCTTATAACACTTATAAGCAAGCAAAGCATCAATAGCGTTTCACAGTGGAAAATTCATCTTTTTGGTGCTCATCGTCTTCTCTCTACTTCTTATTCCTTTGTCACAAAGCAACGCTACTCGAATCCCACGAGGTAATTCAAGTGATCAAATCTATCTATATATATATATATATATAACTAAAATAGTTTCCAATGGATTAGTATAATGATATATCTGTATGGATCAATCTTTCTTGGTATGTATTTACATGATCAGCTCCTATTGGCCCGAGAAGACCGATTTGCCCAGCTTGTGTGTGTTGTGAGCCAGCTCCGCTAAGAAGTTGCTGTAGATGTTGTGCATCTCCTATCGTCACTCAAACACATCACCGCTCTCAATCTCCATGAAAAATAACATTAAAAAGCTTGACTCGGTACAAAAGAAAGAAGAATAATGAAGACTGACTTTTTCAGTTCATGTTTCTTTGTTTCCATGTCCTAATAACAAAAAAAAAAAAATCTAGCTTCAATGTCAACTTGAGTTTGATTTTTCATCAGTTGAACCAAAACTTTGATTATTGTAACAATATTGATACCTTAACAAAAAGATATGCTGATATATACTTAGTAATAAACTAAAAAATAAACAAAACCTAGTAATCTAAAGAGCTAAATTCATCAAATCAACAGAACGGCGACAACTTGGACAGGTTCGATTCAGTGTAAGCCAAGAATCAATACACAAAAGATGAAAAACATGTCCACACTTTTTTAAACGCCTAATCTGATGATCATTCTCGTACTCTTCCAAACAAATTGGGCAAAAACGTTCGTCACCACCCCCTTCTTCTCCTCCTTCTCCTCCTTCCTCTTCTTTAATATCTTTGAACATTAGGGTTTTGATCTGACCGGTTTCAATGTCTTGTTGAGGCCGTGGAGTTTGGTGGATTGTCTCGGGAGATAATATCGTGGGAGTGGGACTTCTACTATTGCAACAGTTAGCAAACATGGTGACGATCAAGCTGATGATGAAGAAACCCATGATAAGTTCTTCGGTTGTGTCCATCCTCACACTACGTTTCCGTTCGTTCCTACGAGAAGAAATATCAAAACGTGATTTTAAGTTTATAAAAGTATTTTTATAATTCCATATCAAAGTTTCCCATCAGGAGGATTCTTAGTGTTTTATTTTACTTTTCCTTTTGTTATTTGGATTCCGAATAATGTGAAAAACATTGGAGGCGAGAGAACACATGCTTCTATATATCCCAAGAGAACCCTAACGACGTCGTTTACTTTGAAACCCTAGTTTCAAAAATCAACTGTTTTCTTGAGTTTTGGTTAAAAATTTTAATTAATGCCATATACTATTTATAGTCGTCACTGAGTTTAATTCCACACATAAAGAGTTTGAATACATTATCCAGTCCATGTTTATTTGTTTCCATGTTCTAATGAGGTTTAAAGTTGATCTTATTATGATAACAAAGAAAAATCTAGCTTCATAAACAACTTGAATTTGATTTTTTCATCAGTTGAACTAAAACTTTTATTAATGTAACAATATTGATACCTTAACCAAAAGATATGCCGATATATATATATACTTAGTAATAAATAAACAAAACCTAGTAATCTAAAGACCTAAATTCATCAAATCAAACAGAACGGCGACAACTTGGACAGGTTCGATTCTTGGTAAACCAAGCATCAATACACGAAAGATGAAAAAAATGTCCACACTTTGTTAAACGCCTAATTTGATGATCATCCTCGTACTCTTCCAAACAAATTGGACAAGAACGTTCGTCACCACCCCCTTCTTCTCCTCCTCCTCCTCCTCCTCCTTCCTCTTCTTTGATATCTTTGAAAATTAGGGTTTCAGTGTCTTGTTGGGTTGTCTCGGGAGTGGGATTTGTACTATTGAAACAGTTGGCAAATATGACACAGATGAAGCCGAAGATGAAGACGGCCATGCCGATGATTACCAAAACAATGACAATTACTTCAGCTCTGTCCATCCTCACACACTGCGTTTCCGTTCGTTCCTACGAGAAGAAATATCAAAACGTGATTTGTAGTTTATAAAAGTATTTTTAGAATTATCCTTATCAAAGTGGATTGGAGTTTTATTTTCCTTTTCCTTTTCTTTTTAGGATTACTAATAATGTGAAAAACCCGGGAGGCTAGAGAACACATGCTTCCATCTCAAGAAAACTCTGACGTCGTTCACTATGAAACCCTAGTTTCAAAATCAACTGTTTTACTTTCCTTAAGTTTTGGTCAAAATTTTTAATTTAATGCCAAATACTATTTATAGTCGTCACTGAGTTTAATTTCACACGAAATAGTTTGAATACATTATCTACATAAAATTACAAAAAAGTCAAGGAGACATTATTTTATCATTCACTGGTTTGAAACGCATGATAATTTGGTTGAATTAACAATAAGAATATGTATATACTGCAATTCAAACTAACATAACTGAACGAAACAAATATAAGATTAATTAAAAAGACTGAATCATTAACATTGTATAAACACAAAACTAAAATTATTGATTCAGCATCTTCAAAAATCACCATGGCTGATAATAACAACAAATGGACCAGCATCAAGCAGATCCTTTTAATTGCAGCCATGGTTTTATCTTCTGCTTATTACACAGGTAAGAAGAAGCAGCCGAGTGTTACAAAGTATTGATTATGTCCAACTTATATGTAAATTATATGGCCATGTCTCATGCATCATCATCAACCTATTGTAAGTAAATAAACTGATGTTTTGTTTGTAAGATTGCAACATATCTCAAGCAGTGGCGAAGCCAGAAAACCTTGTCACGGGGGTCATAATATATATATTATAAATATAAAATTTTATTCAAAAAATAAAAATATTACTACAAATATTGGTCTTACAAATGAATCCGCTCACTCATACTTTGGAAACACTTTATCACCGTTTCGTTTGATACGGTATCAAGTACTTGCTTTTCGATAAAACAAACTAGACATTCACTAAAAAATGTATCACAAATACGATTACGCGATGCCGTCTTCACAATATTCATTGCAGAAAAACATCTTTCAACGGTTGCAGTCGCAACGGGTAGAATCAAGGCTAACTTCAAAAGTCGATAAACCAAATGATGAGAAATATGTTTCTTCGTCTCCACCTTCACACGAGCTAGTTCACCAAGACTTTTGAGATTAAAAAACCTTTCATCCCTTTGCACATTATCAAGATAGATGTCAAGTTGATGATCCAAAGATATGCGCTCCACAAAACTAAAGTCATCTGAATAAAGCTCAACCAATCTCACCAGCCTTGATTTGACAAATTGACGAAAAGAATCCACTGGACTTAAAGATGCAATGCAAGCAAGTAGTTCTGAATTTACCTCGTCAAACCGATCATTAAACTCTTGAAGTTGCATATCTAAGACACTGTAGAAACAATCCACCTTATAATGATGCAAATTGGTGATGTTGGTTTTTTTCCTTGGCCTTCTTGAATCAACAAACTCTTCGTCCATATTAAGCACTTCAATGTTATTTTGCTCACTAATAGAACAAACTTTAGTGAGAAAATCATTCCATCCATCATCTCTAAGCTTCTGCAGCTGTCGTTTAGTAGATGCCACCAATGAAATAGCATTCAAGATATCTTGGTCTCTTCTCTGTAAAGCCTTTGATAAGTTATCAGTGAGCCCCAAAATATGCAGCATTAACTGAAGATAGAAAGCAAAATCAAATGTGTGAAAATATTTGAGGAGGCCATATGCTTGTCTTCTTTTGGTGGTGTCTACGCCTTCATCCTGGATATATTCAAGAACTTCAATGACACATGAAAACAACTCAATAAGTCGCAATAAAGTTGTATAATGTGAACCCCAACGCGTATTTGTAGGTCTTTGAAGTGAAAGCTCTTGATTTAACCCAGTTCCAGTCTTAATTTCACCATTACTAATCCCCTTTTCAATTTTTTTGCGATAGCTTTCCCGGATCATATCTTTTCTCTTGCAAGAAGCTCCAACAACATTTAACAAGAGAGAAATCATATCAAAGAAGTCTCCAACTTCAAAATGTTTTTTTGCAACCGCCACGACAACTAACTGAAGTTGATGAGCAAAGCAATGAACATAATATGCAGAACTACTTTCTTTCAAAATCAATGATCTCAATCCATTAAATTCTCCTTTCATGTTGCTAGCTCCATCGTAACCTTGTCCTCTCACCTTTTTCAAACTCAATCCGTGTTTGGCAAACAAAGAATCAATAGCATTCTTCAGAGATAAAGAAGATGTATCTTTTACATGACTAATTCCAACAAATCTTTCTTTTACCATCCCATATATATCAACGAAGCGGAAAACCACTGCCATCTGCTCTTTATCTGAAACATCAGCAGATTCATCTACCAATAAACCAAAGACATCGTTATCAATTTCTTGGATAACAGATTTCGTTACTTCTTCTGCAAAGCAATGCACAATGTCTTTTTGAACTGGAGGAGAAGTCATCTGATTATTTTTCGGAGCATTCTTCAACACAACTTTTCTTACACTCTCATTCTGACCAGCAGTATATTTGAGAAACTCCAAGAAATTACCTTTATTTGTTGAATCTTCTGACTCATCATGACCACGAAAAGGTAATCCTTGATGTAACAAATGTCTAGAGACATCAATTGAAGCACTCAATCGAATTCGATATTCGTTTTTCACAACGTCAATTTGCTTATGTAAAGCATGTTTGATAGACTGACCTTGTCTCATCAAATCATCACATTTATTTTTGGCAATGCTGTGAAAACTAGTATGATCACCCGTATGCTTAGTAAACCCATAAGTTTTATTCCAGCCACAATAACCAATCGAGACAAAAGCATCACACCCACCTTGCTTCTCAGCTTGATCCCTAAATAAATAACAACACAAGCAAAAGGCTTTATCTTTTTCCACACTATACTCTAACCAATCAGCACCATATCGATTATACCATTGTGGATTAAAATGTCTTAATACACCTCCTTTTTTTGTTTGTTTAAAATTATGATCACGAGGTTGATAAGGTCCTCTAATCAAATACTTGCGTCGTACCTCATCTCTTTGATTAGGATGATAACTTAGAATACTTTTTCTTTTAGCCGGATCCCATGTCAAATCATCTAAATCAGTGTTAGGCAGTGGAGATTTTTTTTTCAGAAATCGATCCATAGTTAACACTGTCTACACAAAAAAAAAACAAAATCAAAACATCATAATCAACATTCCACAAATCCAAAAACGTGTCTAACACTTTAAGTCTTTAACTACTTGAATTATTAAACAAATTGGCTAATGAATCAACTATTATAAACACTTACAAAATTTAGATATTTATTTAATTACAAAAAAATGACTTACGATAATACGATTCACTGACTTCTTCTCTTTCTCTGGCTATACGAAGACAACGAAGGAAGAGGAACAGACTCAAAATTATTCTATAAAATTTGTTTCGACGTTTAGGTCATAAAAATATAATTTTGTTTAGTTAACTTATAATTAAACAAACCAATCAATTAAAACTCATTAAAGTCCAATCGATTATCAAAAAGCCCAGCAATAATATTATATTTTTCTTTCGTTCTCTTCTTTTTGATTGGCACGTGTACAACAACCTTAACCGCGCAAGCCTGGACTGGGCTTACCTCCATCCCTAAAATTTCATGTTTTATGGTATATTTCTATAATGACATATTTTTTTACGTTAAAAAATTTATAATATTTATGCATACAACTGAGTCAACAAAATTTGTCGGGGCTGTCAATTACCTCTTTGGCATATACATTAAATTATTATTTTAATAAAAGCTAAACAAAAACTTTTAAAATCATGGGTGTCATATGACACCCATGATTGTTCTCTGCTTCCGCCACTGATCTCAAGCATATAAACTCATGCATCTCTTTCATTGATTCTCCAAAAGAATAATCATATAGAGATTTGTCTCTGTAACTAACTACTTAGTTAGACTGCAATCGATCTTTGGTTTAGATAACCTAAGCTTCTTCTAGGCAATGATGAATTATCGATAAAGAAAGGGTTTTAAGGTTTCATTGTTTTTATCTTCCTTGGACAAGACCACTAAAGACTTGGCTATTTCCAGCAAGAGTTGCTTCCCATTCAATAGAAGATAAGAGTATCTGCGAGAGCGATATAACCACTTGCTTCATGTTTGGTCTTACAATCGGATCATCATCCACGCATTGCTTAGCCAACATAGCAATCTGTCAACCAAAATTCATTCACAATGAAAAAATCATCTAGTTACTACATTTTTCAAACTAGGAAACATCCAGTTCTTAGTTTACCTTGAACAAACAGTCGTGCGGGTATAAATCCATCATGTTGGGATCAACAAACTCTTTCAAACTCGACATGTTCATAGAGTCTGGTGAGTTCTTAAGAGCTGCTAACATCTGTAATTGTAGAAGAAAGCATAAAAAAAGGGTTGGCGAATGAGTTTTGCAGCAAAGAGTGTAATGCTTCAATGTGTGTAAACTCCAAGAACTTACAATAGATGCCAATGGACGTCTTTCTGGATTCTTAGTGCCCATTGCCTCTGTTCTTATAACAGCTTCTCTTCCAGATATAATTTCGAAAAGAACAACACCAAAGGCATAGACATCACTTTTAGAGGTGGCAAGACCATCACTTAGATATCTGCAAAAGAAAAGATAGAAAACTCACAGATAAGAATTCAATAAAGTGTATTTGTATTAAAACTCATTGTAGCTTCAGGTTTTCAAATGCTTACTCTGGTGCTAAATAACCATATGTACCAACAACTTTAGTAACTGAAATTTCTCCCTCTCCAGTATTTTCAACCAGTTTTGCAAGTCCGAAATCCGATATCTAGACACATGCAAAGATAAGATCCACCAAACTTTCCTCTATAAAAATCATAACATGTAATTGGTTTCATAAGTTCAGACTCAGACCTTAGCCCTGAATGCCTCGTCAAGCAAAATATTGCTTGTCTTGATATCTCTATGGACATAATGAGTTTTAGTATGTTCATGAATATATTCCAAGCCTCTTGCTGCGTCAAGTGCAATCTGATTCCTCATTATCCAAGACAGTGGGGTATTGCCTTCAAGAACATCAACAAATATATCATTATCATCATCTTCTTGTTGGTTCGTGTGGGTATTAGTCTCTTTACCTTTGCTCTGAGGATCATGCAAATGGCTTTTCAGCATTCCCTTTTGGACATATTCATACACTACGAAAAGCTCGTCAACGGTTGCAGCGTAACCAATCAATTCTACCTTTGACAAGAATAAAAGCAAACCCAAGAGTCATCATCTCGAATTATTTTAGACGCATAAAGAAGATTACACACAAAGGGAATTACCAGATTGGAATGATGAACTTTGCAAAGCACTTTCATCTCTGCTGCAAACTCTTTAGTTTTTGTAGCAGTCATCCTTTTGACTGCAACTTCCTGTAATAAGTTTAACCAAATATTACAACGATTAAAGCCATAATGACAACTCAAAACTCGGAAATGAAGATGTGACTTAAGCACAAACCTGTTCTCTAAGTAGACCAAAGTATACTGAACCATAATTTCCATGACCAAGAAGATTAGAATCTGAAAACTCATCTGTAGCCACGCGAATTTCTTCATAAGTAAACACCATAGGCTTCTCTATCTCAAACATTCCGTCACCAAGAGCTACATACATAAAAAGAAAAGGTGTAAAACAACAAAAACTCTTTTGAGGGAAACCACAGATGATGAAACCAAAAATCCAAAACCTTTAGGAATAGCAACAACTTGATGATGACTCTGAGTTTCACCATTAGTTTGTCTAAAATCCCCGGATCTGCAGCAGTTATACCGACCAGAACCGCAAAAGAAACCGGATTTTCTAAGGATTTGGAAGTTGTGTCCATTACCATCATCATCACTAGAACTGCAACTAGATGATCTCAAACAGATACATACAAGTATCAACATCACAAGAAGCGCAAGCACAACTCCAAGACCACCAACAATCCATATATAAGGCACATGACCACCACTCTTTGCAGTGTGATTCACCTGGTCAGCTTTCCAAAATTGGAAACACACACATATACATATAAATTTAAGCTTCATGACACTAATAATAGAAACTTGAGATTCAGATCAGACAAAACAAGATAAAACAGAAACCAAACCTGAGATATTACTATTGATTGCTGATGAAGGCGCAGGAGAAGGAGCTGGAGGGTTTATCTTCTTTGTCTCATAAGGCTCTCCAGGTACTTCAACAACAAAATCAAGATCATCAAATTTTCGTCCTAAAAGCCCTAACTTTGGCATAAAGATTGAAGCTTTCTTACAGGAATCAAGTGGGATGTACAAGAGATCACCAGCTGTGATATTATCAGGATTCAACATCCCATTAACTTCCTCAATTCGATCCATACTAACACCAAATCGACTGGAGAGAGACTGTACACTATCTCCATCCTCCGCAACATAGCTCATAAGGTAGTTCCAGAGACCACTAGAGCAACCACAAAGAAGCTGAACCGAAACCACCGCCCCAGCACGAGCTTGTCTAGTCGTATTCGGTGGAAACGCAAGACCAGAGTAGGAAGAGACGACAACATTGTAGACGTATCCAACGTTTTGTCTGATTGTGAATGTAGTGTTTGTTGTGTATTGATGAGTTGTGGTGAGACAAGAACAGTTCTTTTTCACATAGATGTAACCTCCGGAGGTATCTGCGGTTATGTCTGCTGGTAATACATCGAACATGCTTTGGATTACTGAGAAAGATTGGTTTTGGTTTGGTTTGAAAGCGAGGAAAGAAGTACAGAGACGAGTAGTGTCAGAGCAATTCATTGGCTTTGAGTATGAGAAATTTGGTAACAGACTCAATAAGACGATAAAGAAGGTAAGAATCCAGAATTTAGAAGTTGTGAGATTCATTGTGTGAAAGAGAAACTGAGAAAACCTAAGAAAAAATCAAAATCGAAAGAAGGGTTTTTTTTTATGGATTAAGGAAGAAAGAATCTTGATTTGTTGAATTTAATGGTGAACTGAGATTTGGATTTAGGTTGATTTGGTTAATGGAGATGAGAAACAAGTAGAGAAGAGATGAAATCAGCCATGGGAAGGAGTGAAGCTCACACTCTCTTGTCGGACTGAAAAAAATCTAAAAATAAAATCTTAATTGATAGAGGGAAAATGTCTAAATAAAATATTAAATATCCAAAATAAGAACATGTTCTTTGTCAAATTCATTTTACTTTGTATTTTTATCTTATGAATGATCATACTAACCCAAATTTTATATGAAGGAGTTTTGTAAAGTGATTAGATATTTAGGAGGTAATTAGGTTCGGTGTTTGGTTTAAGTACCTAATACTTATGTGTCACTATTATATTGTCCGGACTTGAGGATGATCAGTGACAGTGTGTTTTCAAGGTCAAAAAGTAATAAATATAGTGTCTTTCTACTTTCTACCTACTAAGTTGCTTTTTAGTAATTGTTTATTAGTGAGAATTTAACATATTTTATCCGTTTAACATAATCTATCTTTTAATGATGATAAATTTTAAAGTTAATCACAAAACTAAATTAATATTATGACATTTTGTTTGAGTAAATGAAAGAGATAATATTATTTGTAACTAGAATATTCATTTTTTGTAATAATCGATATATTAGGTACTGCATTGAATACAGCATTAACCACACAGTAAAATCTAGAACTAAGAGCATCTCTAACTCAAACACGATGTTTTGGTGTCTTGCTTTTTTTTTTCTCTAATCACAACACCAAATTTTATACTAAAAACAATATTTTTTATTATTACATTATTAAATTTAAGATTTTGTTTATTTTTTAATAGTTTTAATAAATACTATATCTTTAAAATTAGTTTCTTGCATTTTATTTTTGTGTGTTTGGTTTTAATTATGTAATTTTATGTCTTTAAATTAGCTTGTTGCATTTTATTTTTTATGTGTGTTTGGTTTTAATTATGTAATTTTATTTTTTGAGTGTTTAATTGATCTTTGATAAGTTATGTATTTTTATAATTAATTCTCTTATTAATATATCTTTTTCAAATTAATATGCTATATTAATTACAATTGAAATTTTATATTATCAAAAAAAATTGAATCATGTGTAAAATACAATTTAATCATATTACTAAAATATAATTAATTGATAAACAAAAATAAAAATATACTTTTAAAATAAAAATAATAATAAAATAATATTATTTTTTTGGTGTTTTGTGAATAGTGTCTTACCAAATTTAGTGTGACACTGTTCACAAAATAAATTTGGTGTGAATTATATAGTTGGGTTGGAGCGGATTTACACCAAATTTTGTTATTTTGGTGTTACATTGGAGATGCCATAAGAAATCTATTGCTTATTAAAAAATGACTAATATCTACAAAAAAAAGTGATGGAAATGGATTATTAAAAAAAAGGGAAAATCCTATAAAAAATCTCTAAGTTGCAAATGATTTCTAACTTAAACCTTCAACTTTTTTTGTTCCCAGTTAAAATCTTGAACTATTGAATTTTCCCAGAAAAAACCTTCAACTCTTAATACTTGTGCCCGAGGTTAAGTTGACTAACGGTCAACGATGAACAGTAACGTTGACAGTTACTCAACTCTTTTTTTTTTTTTTTTTTAACAACTTATCATTTTGATTGATTAGTGTAAGTAGGGTAAAAATATTTAGTTAGTCATGACGGTAGTAAAACATATATCGTAAACAAATTTTGAGTGAAGCGAGTTATGCGGGTGCGGGTCGCGATATATGAAAAAAAGTTATATAAACCCGCATCACTATTAAAACAAAATTCGGGGCAAGTCAATCGAAAGCATTAAAATCTAGCCCAAAATCTTGTTTTTATTTAATATAATAAAATAGAAAAAATTTAATTTTTTTTGTAGTTTGCTTTCTCTAATAAAGCAACAACTTTATCTTAATTTGGAGCATAAGTCTATTATATAGAAAATTTTTATTTATATTAAATTTTTATTATTATGTTTTAACTCCAATAACGGATAACCCGCTTCACTGAAAATTTGTTTACGACCTAAATATTTGTAGCGGATCACCCGTCATAGCTAGCTAAATATTTGTACCTTATTTACGTTAATTAATCAAAATGATAAGTTAATGAGAGGTCAACTCACCTCACATCCTTCCATCTAGGTCCGTAATTGGCTGCACATCAACTATAACGGTGAAGAAGCTAAGGATTTTCTAATTGGACTAGATTTTAATGTTTTCGGCTGGCTTGGGCCGAATTTTTTTATAAATTAGTTATGCGGGTTTATATAACCCTCTTTTCAGATATCGGGACCCGCACCCGCAATGCCTTCTCTACAACCCGCACCCGTATAACCCGCTTTACTCAAAATTTGTTTACAACCTATGTTTTACCACCGTCATGACTAACTATATATTTTTACCCTACTTACACTAATCAATCAAAATGATAATTTGTTAAAAAAAAAAAAAAAAAGTTGACTAACGGTCAACGTTACTGTTCATCGTTGACCGTTAGTCAACTTAACCTCGGGCATAAATATTAGAGTTGAAGGTTTTTTTGGAAAAATTCAATATGGAAAAATTCAATAGTTCAAAGTTTTAACTGAAACAAAAAAAAAGTTAGAAAGTTTAAGTTGGAATCATTTACAACTTAGAGGTTTATTATGGAATTTTCCATTAAAAAAAATGGTCAACATATAGAAATGGATTAATTAAGCAAAAGTTTTGAAGAATTTGTGCTTTATCGATTCGGAAGTAATGTAATGATACTCGAAAAGATTTGAGAAAACGACAGTTTAAGCAAAAAGATAAGAAAAAATAGGTTTATGAATTAAGAAGATTTAGCAAGTGATGAGTTAAAAAGAAGGTACAGAGAACAATGAGCTGTTACTGACAAAAGACAGTTTGGTTCTGTCCCACCACACACCTCTCAGATCACACTATGGACCTTTGATGGTGAGTTCTTTTTTTTAATTTTTTTTCTAATATACTCTTCTAAATTACAAAAATAAAAATAAAAAGAGAGACACTTTTTGTTTTTTTTTCATAAATTATTTTTAGTCAAATTGACGCAAGAGGAGATTAATAAGTCTGAGCTGAGTATAAAATTTATGGGGTTGTAAATTTATTAAACACAATCACTATAAAGTTCATGATTTTTTATGATCAATTTTGTTTGAAAACATACTATAATAATGCTTCTACAGAGAACTAAAAGTTCTATCAAAAATATGTTTGAATGTGTTTAACAAAGAAAAAACAAACATGTTTGAATGATCATTAAAAATCACATAGTTCTAATTCATCGTAGGACTTCTCAAGTGTAGACAAAAATTTTGATTGAAGTTAAACCCATTGTTCTAATTACAATTGGTATTGTATCAGTCCAATTCCTGATTCGATTCTAATTTAGCCTAATCGTAAATCAAAACCAATCATAAACAAATACATTTTCATTGTCCCTCACAACATTATTACCAGTTTTTTAAAAATTCACGATTCTTGAGCTCAACGTCATCTTGTACTATTCTTGCCAGTGTATATATGCGGATTTTGTGGATTGGACCACAACCAATACAATACATTTTCAGTGGCTTTGATTACTAATTGGGCCACCTTATTTTCATGTGAGTCCATGGACCATCATAGGCGAATGATTGAAAAACATTAAAACATATTTACTTGTTTTGTTTTGTTGACATAGATTGCTTTTTGGGGAAACAATTTATCAACTTATAGTTTCTACGTTTTTTTACATTAAATCTTATCTTATTATAAATAATAATTTTATTATTGAAAAGCGGATCTAGATCTCTACAACGTTTTGATAACAAATGATTTTACAAACAATTCTACAACAAATAAGCTCATCGTCCATAAAATTTATGAGAAAAAAAAAATTTACTTACACCATACTTACGATGAACGATTTTATCGTTAAGACATGTGACAAAGATAAACCATTTTATTTGCACCAGATTTTCAGTAAATTTGTTTCCACTAATCTGGATAACTCGTATGTCCAGAAATGGAGAAATGGAATCCTATATGTGCTCAAGGTGTTGACAATGAGTCCACAACTATTAGTGTTTCTTTGATGAATATTGGAGAAAATAAAAGAAGCTTTTCTACTTTTTATGAGTTGGGAGTTGTGGTTGAGAACTTGGCGACCATCATCGTTTCCTTGGCTTGATGCTTCCGATTACTATCACAATAAGAGTAAACAGTAAAGTAGTAAGCATGCTACTTTTATATACCCAACAAGTTCTAATTTTTCGTTTTAAAAGTACTGTGGTTGTCATAATCAGATCATTAGGCCCATGGTCGAGTTCAAAAATATAGAAGTAGAAAAGTAGAATATACATTAGATGCTTGTACTTGAGTTGGTTTTGACATAAAGTACTAAGAACATATATAAGATATCCACATGATCTTGATCAAAGAAACAAATTCTGTAGTTTCAAGTTTGGGATTCAAACTTTTATGAATAAATATTAGAGTTAGAATGGTTACTATATATATGAAAATATATTGTTTGGTAAGGAATTCACGCGGTTTTATAGAGTATGGTATATCATACAGTACTTTGAGTTTCATGGATCGCATCGAGAGAAAAAAGTTTGTTGCAAATGTTTTCTCTCGCTCAATTCAAATATATGTGTAATGAAAGCTTATATAACCAGATTAAACCAATGTGTCAATAACCGAATATACCTACAATAAGGATGTCGAATGCACTTAAGGATATTTGTGGTTTATCACAAAAGACTTACTATGTTTAAAATTTTATGTAGTTGTTGATTAGTTTGATAAACGAGTTTTGAAAATAATTTTGAGAAAATAATTTCTAATTTAAATTTTCTTGTTTTGGGTCGAGATTTCTACAAATTTAAGTATTTATCTGTGAAGCTTTAGCTTCCAAGAATCGACAATTTAATCTCACTTCTCTCCGATCTCTCGTTTGTGAAAGCAAAGAATACTAAACGACACAAGGAGTTTTACGAGTTCAGATTCCAGTGAGGAACCCTACGTCTCGCCGGAGCTTATCTCCGGAATTCACTAGAACAAGATCAAGCTCAAACTCGAGCTTCTAGTTTTCTTTCTACAAGATCAAGATCTCTCTCTCTCTCACCTTCTGTAACAAGATTAAACTCTACAACCAAATAAAAGAAGAAGAGAACACTTTTGATAAGATCGATTGTTACTCACACGTACAAGAACGCACATGTGCTTTTTCTTATCTGAATATCACAAACCCTCTGAATGAGTAAGAGACTTTCCTATACTTGGTGTGAGAACACTTATTCTTCAAATCTCCACCTTGTTCTCAGCACCACCTTGTTCTAGCTTCTTGAATTCCAGCTCCGGATACTTGAGCACTTTTGCTCGCTTGACTTTTGAGTAAACTCACTCAACTTCATATCTTCCAAGTAAACCCACTTGGCTTCTTATCTCCTGGATAAATCCATCCAGCTTTGTTTGGAGCCTTAGCTCCATCAATTTTCTGTCACTCTGAGCAGCTTCAATGCTTCTTGAAGCTTGCCCATTGGTAAAACCTTCGTGAAAATATCCGCTGTATTATAAGCTGTAGCTATCTTGATTACTTGAACTATACCATCGCTTATCAAATCTCTAATGAAGTGAAATTTGATTGCTATGTGTTTAGTCCTCTCATGATGGACTGCATTCTTAGCTAATGCTATTGCACTTTGAAGAATCACAATATATCTCCACTGTATCTTGACGATAGCCCAGTTCATTCATAAAACCCTTTAACCAAACTGCTTCTTTTGTGGCTTCTGTCAATGCCATGTATTCAACTTCTGTAGATGAAATAGCCACTACCTTCTGTAAACTTGATTTCCAGCTAATAACATTTTCCCCAATAGTAAAAGCCAATCCAGTAGTAGATCTCCTCTTATCCAAATCGGTTGCATAATCTGAGTCACAATATCCTTTGATAATGAACTCTCCTTCAGCCTTATAGCACAATTTCCTTTTTAATGAGCCATTCACATACCTGAGTATCCATTTAATTGCTTGCTAGTGATCTTTTAATGGATTACTCATAAATCTGCACACTAATCCAACTGCATATGCTAAATCTGGTCTGGTACCTATCATAGAGTACATTAAACTACCCACTGCACTCTGATAAGGCACATTCCTCATTGTCTCAATTGTTGAGTTTCGTCACTATTTTTGGCAGACTTCAACCTGAAATGAGCTCCCATAGGTGTTGCTACTGGCTTAGCCTGATCTAAGTGAAACGTTCCTAATACCTTAAGAAGATAACCTTCCTGAGAGATAGACAGAGTTCCTTCTAGTATGATCCTAACTATTTCCATCCCAAGGATTTTCTTAGCATCTCTTAAATCCTTCATATCAAACTCCTTACTTAACATACCCTTCAGATTAACTATCAGATCCTTATCCACCGAAGCAATGAGAATATCATCTACGTATATGAGTAGATAGATATACTTGTCATTTTTGGATTTTCTGAAATAGACACGTAGTTAAATTGACTCCTGATGAAACCAATCCCCTGCATAAACTCATTAAATCTATTGTTCCACTGCCTTGGAGACTGCTTAAGCCCGTATAATGACTTTTTTAGTAAACACACCTTTTCTGGATACTTCTCATCAACAAAGCCCTCTGGTTGTTCCATGTAAATTGATTATTCAAAATGGCTATGTAGAAATGTTGTCTTTACGTCCAGTTGCTGTAATTCCATGTTGAAGTGAGTAACCATGGAAAGGATGAACCTGATTGATACATGTTTGACTACTAATGAGAAAATTTCTTGATAATCAACTCCTTCCTTTTGTGAATAGCCTTTTGCTACCAATCGTGCTTTGAATCTGGGACCTTCTACTCCAAATACACCTGCCTTTCGTTTGAAAACCCACTTACACCCAATTGGTTTCTGTGTATTGATTCCGTCAACTAGAATCCAATTATGATTCTTCTTTGAAGAATATATCTCTTCATCAGAAGCTTTTATCCACTTATCCTTTTCGGGATCTTGTATAGCTTCTTGAAAACTTGTTGGTTCTGGTTTACCTCCATCTTCTGTGACCAAAAAAGCAAATCCAGCAACTTCATCTAGAACCTCTTCACTCATCTCATAGTCTTCTATTTTTGCTGGCAATACTTGTTGTCTTCTTGGCCTATCTCTTGCTAGCAAATACCCTTCAAGATCCTGAGTAGGTTCCTCTGTATTATCTGCTTGCTCCAAGGCTCCACCTTGATGAGTGTCTTCAATACACCTGTTATTTCCAGCAAAATCAAGACTGGACGAATCATTAGTAACAACAGGATATAAAGAATTTAAATTTTCCTGTAACCTGATTGTGATATCTTTGTACATCACTTCCTCTCTGAATGTCACATTACGACTAATGACACATTTCTTATCATTAACCAACCAGACTCTAAAACCCTTTACTCCTTCAGGATATCCTGTAAAAATTCATTTCTTTGCCCTGGGATTCAGTTTGCCCTCATCTAAATGAACATAGACCAAGCAACCAAATCTTTTTAATCCTGACAGATCTGGTGTTGTTGAAGTCCATTTCTCCTCAGGAATCTCAAACTTTATGACTGATGGTGATCTGTTGATCAAGTAGACTGAAGTTTATGCTGCTTCTGCCCAGAATTTCTGACCCATACCACTTTCACTCAACATACTTCTAACTTTGTTGAGAATTGATCTATTAAATCTCTCTGCCACTTCATTCTGCTGAGTAGTATAGGTACATGTTTTGTGCCTCACCATTCCCTCTTTCTTGCAGAAATTATCAA
The DNA here is from genome assembly GCA_004349715.1 of Crucihimalaya himalaica. Classification (NCBI taxonomy): domain Eukaryota; kingdom Viridiplantae; phylum Streptophyta; class Magnoliopsida; order Brassicales; family Brassicaceae; genus Crucihimalaya; species Crucihimalaya himalaica. The sequence continues at coordinate 521,144 of SMJT01000083.1, read as the reverse complement.
ACTCTGAGTTACAGAATTCCAACCCATTATCGGACTAAGCCTTTTAACTTTTCTTCCAAATTGAGTTTCCACCATTTTCTTCCATACCATAATTGCATTGATGGCTTCATCTTTAGTCTTTAGAAAGTATATCCATACTTTTCTTGACCAGTCATCTATGAATGAAATAAAATACTGACACTTCCCTAAACTTAAGGGAACATTAGGTGATCCCCATAAATCAGAGTGAATGTAGTCTAATTTCTCCTTAGTACCGTGTTTAGCAGCCTCAAAACTGTTCTTATGAGCCTTTCCTAAAATACAATTCTCACAGAACTTCACTTTAGAAACTATAACACTACCAAAACACCTTTTCCTGCTCAATACATCAATTACTTTCTGTCCTGCATGTCCTAATCTACTGTACCATAAGTGTGTTTGATCTTTTTCCTCAACTCCAGCTACTAGAGCTTCTGATAACCTTGCATGAGCTTGTAGAACATACAATGACGATTTTCTGAATCCTTTCATAAACATTGTGCATCCTTTCACAACTTTGAGCACTCCATTGGCACCTTTGAATTCACATCCTTTATTTTCCAGAGTACCCATCGATATCAAGTTTATTGATATATCTAGCATATACCTGACTTCACTCAGTGTAAAAGTAGTACCATCTGGATTTGCAAATCTAACTTTGCCAATTCCTTTTACCTCTGAATAAGAACTATTTGCCATCCTGACTTTTCCTGATTTTGTCTCTTCAAAATCTATGAGAAGCTCCTTCCTAAGTGTCATATGAAATGAACATCATGTATCCATGATCCATTCATCTTGATCGATCATATCCTCAATCATGTTTACCTCTGCAGCTATTAAGCCTACCAGATCTTGAGCATCATCCTTGACTAGAGCTGATTCTCCTGTGTTCTAATTCTGAGGCTTATTCCTATTCCTTTCTAGCCATTTGTAACACTGTTTCTTATAATGCTCCTCCTTACCACAGATCCAACAAATTTTCTTGCCTTCTCTTGATTTAGACCTTGATTTGTTGTTATTGTAGTTTGATTTACCTTGTTGATGTCCTCTGGTAGCTGACCTTCCTCTGACAAAGAGTCCTTCCCCATCTGATCTTTAACCAGTATTGTCCCTGAGTTCTAATTCCTTAAACCTAGATGCACTAAGTACGTCTTCCAACTTGATACCATCACGACCATACTTGAGTGTTTCTTTTAGCATATCGTATCTTTGGGGTAACGAACTAAGTATCAAGATTGCTTGTACCTCATATGGAACTTGTATCTGAAGATTGGCCAGATCTGATATCATTTTCAAGAACTCATCGATGTTCTCTTCTAGAGTTTTTGAATCTTGCATCTTGTCGTTGTAGACCTTTAATTGAAGATAAACTCGATTTAGAAGAGACTTTACCATGTATAGACGTTCCAGCAAAGACCATGCCTCTGCAGCAGTAGTACACCTTTCTATCTTACTTAGTACTTTATCTGCTACATTCAGAAAGATAATATCCATCGCCTTCTCGCTCTTCTAAATCCTAGCTGTTTCTTCTTCGATTCTTTTCCTTTTCTTTGCCGGATCCAACTCGTCTTCTTCTGACAACTCTGGGAGCTGAGGTTGCTCCGTTAATGTGTCTTTTAAACCAAGTATCCTCAGATGAGCGAACATCCGAGTCTCTCAGAGTGAGAAATCACCCGATCCGTCGAACGTAACTACCTTGAGCTTCGTGTTCGTCATCTTCGATTCAATATGTAGATCCGCTACTCAAACCGTAGCTCTGATACCAATTTGTGAAGCTTTAACTTCCAAGAATCGACAATCTAATCTCACTTCTCTCCGATCTCTCGTTTGTGAAAGCAAATAATATTAAACGACACAAGGAGTTTTACGAGTTCAGATTCCGGTGGGAACCCTACGTCTCGCCGGAGTTTATCTCCATAATTCACTAGAACAAGATCAAGCTCAAACTCGAGCTTCTAGTTCTCTCTCTACAAGATCAAGATCTCTCTCTCTCTCACTTTCTGTAACAAGATTAAACTCTACAACCAAATAAAAGAAGAAGAGGAGACTTTTGATAAGATCGATTGTTACCCACACGTACAAGAACGCACGTGTGCTTTTTCTTATGTGAATATCACAAACCCTCTGAACGAGTAAGAGACTTTCCTATACTTGGTGTGAGAACACTTATTCTTCATTATCAATTGAGGGTTCAAAGTAATACTAATAATGAATACATTTAGGTAAGGTTTTTCGGTATACCGAAATCATTGAATCACTAATTTGTTTCTAGATGCATTTGCTAAATAGTAAATGCTATTTTATATGCTCTAGTAAAATCATAAAAGTATTTGACATTTTAAGCAAAATGAAGCATGCATTCAAAAAGCGACGCCAGTGAGAAATAATGTATGAAGCTTCCACAAAAAAAACACTCAGCACACAGCAATTATCACGTTGGATATTAATTAGAAAACCAACGAATCTTTTACACTATGAAGATGCATACAAATATTGTCACAAAATAGATACGCTTTAATCATGAAGATTAGACTTGACAACACAACATCATCGATTGGGTGATACAAATAGAGTAATTGCAGAAATTAATTCGACAAAATTCTGATAATTTTATTAGGTGGTGGAGCCTTATCAAACGATCCATGAAGAGCAGCATTATTGATTTTACCACTACTATTTTTTTTGGCTCTCAGATTTGACATTAATTACACGATTTGTTTTATTCTTTTTCACTTCTTCTTCTTTCTCTTTTCTGGTGGAGTCGGCTATATTACTTTTTAAAAAAAAAATTGGGTGCACGATAATAATATCGAAGCCGTTAGTTGTGGTTTTTGTTTGAGTTTCAACGGTTGTGATTAAAACGCTTATCAGGAGATCTTAAATCGAAACTGTACAACTTTTGTCTACCGTCCAGATAGAGAGAAAAAGTACTGTCAGTTTCAGAGATTCGGTCTCTCTCTCTAGTCTCTGTCTACTACTCGACTATTTTGCCACGTGGCTTCCATAAACAAAGAGATAATCAAAACGCGCGATCTACCAAACAGTGTGCCCGCGTTTTGCCTTTTCCAAAATACTACAATATTAATTTCATAGGGTTTGATTGATAGCATGGAGCGAAGCATATATGATTTAAAACAGAACAAAATAGTTCAAATTGTTGCTGCGGTAGAGGAGAACAAATTTGTTGTGGATGAAATAGCTTTATTTATTATTTATAAATTATAGTTTTAAATAATGTAAACTAGAAAAAATAGAATAAATCTGTCACATATCAATTGCAAATCGATTTTACATGTGGTTTTCAGTAAATATTATCCGTTCCAAAACTATAATAGTTTAATCTAGTAACGGTTTAATCCGTTTTATTCGCAGTTACTATTCAAAACAAGATTGCAATGCTTTGTATAACAAAATAATTAAATTAAATATCAAAGAAATCCCAACTATAATATAAACCATGGATCTAAAATTAAAGAAGAGTGAATTAAAAAAAAATGGAGAGATTAAGGAACCGTGATTAAGGTTGTCTGTCAGTCTCTGTCTGCATTATAAGCAGATGAAGGAGTTTGGTAATATGGAGACAAGAAATGACCTCTGATCATCTTGTTTATCAAAATCCCCATATTACCCTTTCCGTATTTGACCAAAACTCACACGAGCGACTCTTGTTGATTCGGCTTTTCCGTAATATCGGTCTCAAACGTGGAAGAACCATGTCCAATAGTTTATTATTTTCCCCCATCAAAACCAACCTTGTTTAAATATGTTCTTATTTAACGTAACACAATAATTCTTGTTTTATTCATGTAAACGAATCTGAAAATCAGTTGTTTGTTCATTAAGTTTATTTTATCCTCCTTGTGTAATGGGCAAAATAACGAGAAAGTGACTGATATGTTATTAATCTTCAGATTTAATTTTAGAAATCCTGAATTAAAAATGTGACGTTATTACGATGTTAGTTATGGAGATATATAGTAGAATAAACTAGTGATAGAAAGAGAAAGAGTTTTTGACATTTATGTTTTCCTTGAAGGTTATTAAATTCGATCGATCTAAAATTGTAAGACAACAAAATATTCCTCGTATAACTTGAGTTTAAATATGATCAGGTTAGTAAATTAGTAAAGTTGGGGTTGTAGTAAAATGGGAAACGAGTATAAAAGGTAATACTACTAGTAATAAAATAACAACGAGAATAAAAGCGACAAAACGAAAGAGGGAGAAGGATTTCGTGTAAAAGGTCCAAATTCATTTAACTTTCCTAAACATTGGAATATGTGTAAGTGTCCTATGGGACAGTGTCGATGATAGGAGTCTGATACTAACAGAGCAGAGAAAGATCGTAGAATCCTCCGTTTCTTTTTACGGCAACCATATTTTAATACTTTTATTTTTTTATTATATATCAATAATTTAAGAGGTGTTAATATAGTTGTCCACTTCTCCTAGTATAAATCAGATTCTCTAGTTTTTTTTATATATTTTTTCCCAATATTTTTTTTCAAAATTGTATAAAGTCTCTAACAAAGAAGTATTTTTAGTCCTATATTATATATTTTCAATAATTATGTTATTTTAAGATACTATAACTATTACAATAATAGAAATAACAATAGAAAAATATTCTCATTATTACAGTTGTTTAATTTTATATTTTTGTCAACCACACAAATAATAACTTTATATTTCTTTGAAACTAATAAATAAATACTTTGTTTTAATAAAAAATAGATAAGTTTTGATTAACACTGCGTAATGGTTGGCGGAAAACAAAATTAAGATACAGAATAATTTGATACGCTAAATGAAAAATTGTGAAAAATAAAAATTTTGCGATTAGATAAATTTTGCGAAATGGCAGAATATTTTTTTTTTATAGAAATATATAACTATTTAAAAAATTAATTTATTTAATATAAAATTTTCCATAAGATGTTACTTGATAATCAAAAAATTGTTAAAACATATATTTAAAATTAGAAAGTGATGAAATATTTTAAATATATTATAGTAAAATTAAATAACATTAAAAATATTATTCAAATTTTTAAACAATATTAAAAGTTATTCAGATATAAAAATTATTAAACACTTATTTTGTTTAACACATTCATAATATATATATATATATAAAGTTTAAAAATATTTTTTTAAACACTTAAAATTTAAAATTATAAATAACAAAATATAAATAATATATTAAAGATATTTATGCAACCGTATTATCCATGCTCAAAGTTAATTTTTACCATAAAAAATGAAAATAAGCAATATATTTTACAAATAATTATATCTTTACTTAATTACTTATTAGTTATTTACTTATATTTTTTTAAGCAAAAATATAAATTTTGCATTTTTGCGTGTTTTAACTTATTATATATATATATATATATTTTTATCTATAAAATTCCTGCAAATCATGAGTGAAAAAAAAAGAGGCCTATGACTACGAGGTTGGAATAATATAGAAAACAAAATAGCACGCCTTGCTTACTCCACTAAATTTCCTTACACTTTCTTTTAAGGGCAGAGAGAGACAGAGATTGCGTGTGTTTCACACCTATAAATTCCTTTCTTTTTACAATATTTTTTTTTACTGTTTTGCTTGGTCACCAATTTTACTTAAATTCTGGTAAATATCAATTTGATCCCTTTGTTATCTATCCTATGGTTTCATCACTATCTCTTCTAGTTATAATTCCAAAGTTCTTTTCCTCTTCCAGAGATATATACTTATATAGAGAGAGAGAGCAAAAAAAAAGTAGGAAAAAGGGCGTGTATGTGAGAGAGAAGAAGAGAAGAAGAGAAGAACCCACCATAAATTTTTTACATTTTTCCCTAAAAAGTTAAAGATTTGTATAAAAGACCCACTTAATCACTTCCCTAGCTTCTCACACCATTTCCATCTCTCCCTCTCTCTCTCTCTCTCTCTCTTTTTCTTTCCTTAGGTTTTTATTTTGCTTTAAGGGTTTTGGATAGTTGCGGAGACTTTTTAACTAATGGGTTCTTAGACGAATTTGTTCTTTTACGTGAACAAGTTGTCAACTTTGAAATTTTTTCTTCTTTTGGTCTAAGAACGCAATTTCTCTAAAACCTAATGGAGGGTTGTCATAGAAACGGTGAAATCGCTCCGAAGCTGCTTGACTTGATGATTCCACAAGATAGAAGACCATGGTTTCACGATGACGAAAACTCTGTTTTCAACGCAGAGGAGAAGAAACTTGAGCTAAAGCTTGGACCACCTGGTGAAGACGAACATGGTTCTTCGATAACAAGACACATCAAGAAAGAACCTAAAGACAAATCTATCCTCTCTCTCGCTGGCAAACACTTCTCTCCTTCCACCAAAACCACATCCCATAAAAGGTTAAAAACTTCATCTCTTACATTTTGTTTTTATCTGTTTTGTATTCTTTTGACATGATGATATTCACTTGTTATTAGCCAATAAGGTCCCATCTATCTGCAAAGACTTTGTTCATGTCTGATTAAGATTGGATCTCAAAACTTTTTAAACCTTTTCTTTTCTTTTTTACCCTTACCCCATCTGAAAGTTTCAGTCTTTTTTACTGCCCTTGTTTCTTCAGATTCTTCACAGTATTTGCTCTGTTTTTTTTTTACCTTGAGATTGTTCTTGTTTTGCTAACAAGTTGTGTTTTTGGTGACTCTGTGTGTTAAAGAACTGCTCCTGGTTCAGTGGTGGGATGGCCTCCGGTTCGATCATTCAGGAAGAATTTAGCGAGTGGAAGCTCTTCAAAGTTTGGAAACGACTCAACCACCTCCAATGGTGTTGCTCTCAAGAACCAAAAGTGTGATGATGATGTTAAGACAATGGAACCAAAGAGACAAGGAGGCATGTTTGTGAAGATCAACATGTATGGTGTTCCCATTGGTCGTAAAGTCGATCTCAGTGCGCATAATAGCTATGAGCAGTTATCTTTCACAGTCGACAAGCTCTTCAGAGGTCTTCTTGCAGGTAAATTTGATACCTTTGACTCTCTCTTGATTATGACAAAGATAGTTTTTTTAGAAGACACAAAAGATGATTCTTTTGACCCTTTTTGTTCTGATTTTACCAGCTCAAAGAGATTTATCATCATCTATAGAAGATGAAAAACCAATCACTGGATTATTAGATGGGAATGGAGAATATACTCTTACATATGAAGACAATGAAGGAGACAAGATGCTTGTAGGAGATGTCCCATGGCAGTAAGAATCTTTTCTTTTTCCTTTTTCTGAATCTGATTCAGCTTTTTGCTCTTTCAAAGGGAGAAGAATTAGATTCATAGTTACATATATATTATATCGAATCACACCTTGATCAATAACAAATTTGGTTTGGTAAACCTATTAAAGTTTGTGGACTTTTTGATCACAATAACTAAATTTTTTCTTAATTTGTCAGAATGTTTGTGTCTTCTGTGAAAAGGCTGCGTGTGATTAAAACCTCTGAGATTTCTTCAGCATTAACATGTAAGTGTAGTAATTAAAACTTTTTAACCTGTCTAAATGACTCTTTACGTGAAATTATAGAATTGTTTTGGATTTTGCAGATGGAAATGGTAAGCAGGAGAAGATGAGAAGATGAAGAAAATATCTTTTACAGCTTTTAAAGAAGTAGAGAGATGTTATTAATTTGCATTTTACCTTTAAACTTTTGATGAGTTTTGGTCTTGACAAGTTTCTGATTCAAGTCTGATGTACATTCTGGTTTGTTACATCTTCTTTTGGCTTTTGAGATATCATAGATGAGTTCTGTTTGAATTCAGGACCAAACAATGAAATGATGATTTTGGGTCTGGAGTAATTTTACAAAACTCTTTTAGGCATTGTTCCCTTCTGTTTCAAAGCTTTAATGATTAGTCACACTTCATCAACACTTTTAAGAACATAACTTTTAAGTGTTGTAACTCCTTATGTCTGCAAAGCATCTTTTTTGAAAAAAGGAAAAGAAACAATCTTTTTCTCTGCCAAAAGCTCTTTAGCTTTTATTAACTCTACTTAGGCTATTGTAATGAACTCTGAGAGTGAGAGATTATAAAGCATTGAACAACTTTTCTTTAAATGCGTTGTTAGGATTAGGACAGATATTCAAACCAATGTCTAAGTCTAACCACATTGTTTGCATCTTTCATCTTTGTCTTGGTCAACAAAATTACATATTTATCATCTTCTGATTATTGAACTATATGTTTGATATAACTTAATACTATATAGTTTCTTACTAACATTAGATTAGATTGGGTTGTTGCATGTATTTTTCATCTCAAACTTTATTTTTCATATATGTATAAATACGAACAAATCGTTTGAGGCAAAAAAAGGAAGAAAAAAATGGTGGCTATGGAATATTGGAAAAGAGACTAAATTGAACGAAGTGAAGAGTCTTATTCGTTGAGAGAATTGCCTAACTATTCAAATTCAAAGTAGCAATATGAGAATTAATAGTTACTTTTTCTTTTTTGCCTTCCAAAACGTTCATACGATATTCTTTTGTAGTCTACATAGCCAACTGTGTTATCCACAACAATTTAGGACCACTCTATCTAGTCCAAAAGATTAATATTCCGGTTTAAGTTCAAGTAATGAACCATATTTACTCATAATAATGTGTTGGATCAAATAAATTTATAAATGTGTCAAGTCACCCTGGGCATAAACACGGAAACCGAAAATCCGAACCAAAATACCTAAAACTGTTGGGTTCGGCTCCAACTAAATATCCAAATGGATCCAGGTATATTCTGAATTCGTGTATCGATTTGATTCAGATATTACCCGATACCTAAACAATTATTAAATATATCCAAATTATTATATACCCTATAACAACGTAAATACACAACGGTAACTAAATATGTCTGAATTACCCAAACGTTACTAAATACATCCAAATTTATACACCTTATTATAACCTAAATACACAACCATACTTAAATATACCCGAATTATCTGATACCCGAAATTATATACCCTATTATGCATGTTTTGTAAGTGTAAATTCGGGTTTAATAGTTTTTTTTTGGAGTTATTTGGTTACTTATGAGTACAAATACCCGAACTGGAACCGAAACCGAACTCGAAATGTTTCGGTTCTTTTTCAAGTTTAAAAAAGATAATAGGAACGACACGAACCCGAATATTATTTCTTAAATACTTGATTGAGTTCGCACTCTTTTACCCGAATTACATGATACCCAAAAAATACGTACCCAAATTCTAAATCTTAAAAAAGTGTTATGATGCTGAAGAAACACTTCGAAATCTGAGGCAAAAATGTCAATGCAAAAGCCCAAGTTAAGGAAAAAGAGGCTCAATATAAATGAAATGTCATTTTTTTTATGTCGGAAAGCCTTAGGTTGCAAATGGTTGCAGCGATTAGGAGCTGATAACTCCGTTTGTGAATTGTATCGTTTTTTGTTTACCATTTATAAATTTTAGTGCACAGTAATACATATCACAGAAAACAGAATAATCCGTTACAGACTAATTACACACCGCTTTTACCTATAGTATGCAGTAAAATGTGTCCTTCGCAAAACTAAAGTGATTTAGTTCGCTTTTTCTGTAGTTAATATTCAAAACCTTAATAAAAACAAAAAGACTATAAGGATTGATATTGTCGAGAAACTCTAGTCCAAATATATGATATATGGTGTTGTTAGAACATTCAAATAGAACTTGATTAAAAAATTTGTTTATTAAATATAAGTGCATATTAGTAGTGTAATATTACATTCCGCCGTTCGGCAAAATGTATCCAATCGGCATAATTTTTTTAATAACTTTCATCTGCGTTTTTAGTACTTATGTGAGTTTTCATTATGCAATATTACAATTGGAGTCATAGTGAACAAATCTTTTAAAGAGATGGATTTTCCCAAGTTGGTCATGGACATAAAAACTTGGTGTGTGCGCGTATTGTAAATATGTAATCCATTTAATTGAGAATCGTTGCCATTAATTTGAGATGCTCTGGTCAATGTAGACAACTATATTCTTCACTTTGACTTTTTATTTATTTATATCCGTCTACCGAATTATACCAAATCATACAAATCTAGTACGAGTATATCATGTACTCATTAACAAAAAAAAAGACAAGATTGTAGTAAAAGTACTAAAGTATCCATTAAAACGTTCAATTACCCTATTTAAACCGATTAATCAGTGCATTGATTATGTTTTAGCCACTAAAAAGAAAAAAATCTTATCTTAATCAGCGTTTTGATTACAATGAACAATGGAGTTAATAGTGGGAAATGTGACATTATTTTAGTTACTTAATTATGGGAATTACGATAAATGTGGGAGTCGGTGACACTTAACACATTGCTCCATATAACATAAAGGCATAATTGTTTTCTTATTCATGTGAGAAGCAAATTTTGTAGGAGGCAGAGAGACCACTTTTGTCATTTGAAGGCGAGTTCTACTCTTTTTTTTTATTAATATTTAATCGTCGTTAAGAATAATTTACTCTTTCGTCGTCATTGTTTGTCTGCAGATTTCATAACGTTTTCCTTTTTTTTTTTTTTTTTTGAATTTTCTAACGCGAGACGAAAATTATGGATGGTTTCTTGAATATAAAATCGAGTCCAAGAAATGATTATGAAATAGTTTATATAATATGACATCATTTTTGTCTTCTAATTCACTTTTTCACGAGGATGTGTCAGATCGTATATTTTTTGAATCTTCTATTTTCTCTTCAAACAATAGTTTTTACCCACAACTTTTTATTTATTTACTAGCCAAATTCTACTCTATGTGAGATATGCAAAATTCGCATAATCTTTTCTATCATCCTATTCACGTGGAAATTATCACTTTATAGTATGCATATGATTTCATTTTAAATTCAACTGGATGATGATTTCTTACTTTTTTTTTTGGGTCTAAAAAGAGTGATAATAAGTATTGTCAGATCATTGCTGTTCAATTTTCTGTTTATCTCATGATCACAGTGTAAGGACCTTTAAAATATTTCCATTTTGTTCATAGTAATACACTTCTTTTAGCTATATTCATGTCAATGTTCTATAGTGATATCTTTTGGATTTTTATGAGCAAACATAATCACCACAGACAAATTGAAATTTTTTAACTAGAGATAAAAACAAAACTTTGAAAGTAAATAAATTTCAAAATAAATGCAATGAAATTTGTTTACTCCTCTGCATACAAAATAAAAACGTTATTCATTTTGGGTATTCGTGAATTTGTCATTCTTAACATTTTTTTTTCTTTTTCTAAATCGTCACATCACAGACTACAAAAAAAACATAAGTGTTCTTGATTCTTCCTTCCATATCGAGATGGGGAAAGTAGCGAGATGGTTTAAGGGCTTGTTTGGTATGAAGAGCAAAGAAAGAAGTCGCGTTCCCGGCGGCGACTCCGTCAAAGGCGGTGACCATTCCGGCGACTTCAATGCTCCAAAGGACCCTGTTTGGTTGAGAACTTATCTGACGGATACAGAGAAGGAACAGAATGAAAACGCAGTTACGGTTGCAACTGCTGCAGCTTCAGCCGCAGAAGCAGCGGTTTCGGCGGCCAAAGCGGCTGCGGCAGTGGTTAAACTGACTAGTGAAGGAAGAGTGGGAGATATCGTCACTAGGGAACACCGTTGGGCTGCGGTGACAATACAAAAAATCTTCAGGGGCTCCTTGGTAATTTCTAAGTCTTCAAATTTTTATTTTTCTTCAATGATCGATTAAGTAACGTTCAATTTTTTTTATTTTTTTTTATTAGAGAACACAATTTGTCAAATTTTGAGATTATTTTTTCTTCAAAGATCAAATTTTGGCAAATGGTTATTGTTATGTTTTCGAATTTTGACACAATTGTCAAATTTTTTGAATAATGGGTGATTGTCAAAAATTCGAATTTTTGATTAGAACTATTGTCAAATTTTAATAAAATTCTTCAAAGATCAATTTTTGGCAAATGGTTATTGTTAAGAATTCGAATTTTGAAACAATTGTCAAGTTTTGGAAAATGGGTAATTGTCAAAAGTTCGAATTTTTAATTAGAAACAATTGTTAAATTTTTTTAAAAAATCTTCAAAGATGATATGTTAGTAAATGGTTATTGTTAAGAATTCGAATTTTGAAACAACTGTTAAGGTTTGGAAAATGGGTATTGTCAAAAGTTTGAAATTTTGATTAGAAACAATCGTGAAAATTTTTTAAAAATCTTCAAATATGATATGTTGGCAAATGGGTTAAAGTAGCAATGTTTATTTTGATGGTTAGGCGAGGAAAGCATTAAGAGCTTTAAAAGGTATAGTGAAGCTACAAGCTCTAGTGAGAGGATACTTAGTAAGGAAACGTGCTGCTGCGATGCTGCAGAGCATACAAGCTTTAATCAGAGTCCAAACAGCTATGCGTTCTAAACGCAACAATCACTGCCTCAACAAAGAGTACAACAACATGTTTCAACCTCGACAATCCCTTGTAAAGAACCAATCTCATTCCCATTGGCTCTCTTGTTCTTTTAGCGATAAAAACAAGGCTAAAAGTGTGTTTTTGTTTACAGGATAAGTTTGATGAAGTGGCGTGCGATGAGAGTAGTCCAAAGATTGTAGAGATGAATGGTACATACAAGAGGAGATCGAGTTCGAGATCGAAATCCAGACAAGTGCACAATGTTGTTGCAATGCCTGAATATGAAGACGATTTTGTTTACAAAGGGAATGATTTGGAGTTGTGTTTTTCGGATGAGAAGTGGAAGTTTGCTACTGCGCAGAACACACCCAGAGTCTCGCACCACCACGCTGCTAATTATCACTACTATGCAATGCAGTCTCCTTCTAAGAGTGTTTGTGGAAACGCATTGTGTGACTATGGAAGCAGTCTTGGTACTCCTGGCTACATGGAGAAAACACAGTCGTTTAAGGCGAAGGTGCGCTCGCATAGCGCACCTCGTCAACGAAATGAGAGAAAGAGGTTGTCGCTAGATGAAGTTATGGGGTCTAAGAGTAGCGTCAGCGGCGTGAGTCAACCGCCACGCTATTCTTGTTCCCATGATCCGTTTTGACTTCAATGAAGGAATTTTACATTATTTTTCTATAATCTTTTCTTTTTGTTGTTTTATCTTATATTATTGTCCATTTCTTTCTCATGATTTTTTAAAACGTTCTCTTCCTCATTTCATGAGTTTAGCAATTTGTTTTTTTTGGTCAGTTTTAGCAAATTAGGTTTCAAATTTTGAAACTTCCGATCAAGCTACCTAGGTATGTAATCTTGTTCTGAACTTCTAATTCAAGAACAAGCAAACATTCTGAAAACTCAATAGATTCTAGAAAATATAGTTCTTCTAAAACTCATCAATCATTGACATTACAATATATTAGAGCAGAACCTTCAAATACCAATGTGTTATTCTCCTATTTCAAAATTTTCATTGATAACATTACAATAGCATAAAAGCAGAACCTTCAAACACCAGTGTTATTCTCCTGATCCGCACAAACTTGCCAGCATTATAAATACTAACCTGATCATTAAGCAGAGCAATACGGAGATGACAGTATTCTCACACTATTTTACAGGCTACAAAGGGCTGACCACCCAACCCGTTATTGGATTCTTCCTACGGATCCGTGATTTTCCGTGAGAGCCAGATTGCAACCGTTCAAGCACAGTGTAGGTAATTGAATCCGGTGTGAGTCCTTGCTGTTTCATCTTTGTGTACAGATCAACTGCTTCCGCGGTTCTCCCACTCTTCTCTAAACAATCAAGCAAAATGTTGTACGTCACAATGTTCGGTTGACATCCTTTGACAAGCATCTCTTCGAACAATCTATATGCCATTTCGACTCTCTCTGTTTTCCCAAAACATTCCATCAGAGTGCTGTATGTGACCACATCAGGGTTTAATCCTTTTTCTTGCATCTCCTTGAATCTCACATGGGCTTCATCAACATCACCGTTCTTCCCCAGACAATTGATCAAAGAGTTATAAGAAACAATGTCGGGTTTACAGTCACTCTTCTCAAGCTCTTCAAAGATGTTAATAGCGTGATCAACTTCTCCTACCCGACCAAAACTAGAGATAAGAATATTGTAGGTGAATATATCCGGACAAGGACCATCCCTTTTCATTTTCTTGAAGAGATCATGAATATGAGATATTTGCTTTAGCTTCCCGAGCGCAGAGAATACAGTGTTGTACATCATAGTATCGGTAACTACACCTTTCTCATGAATCTTGCTCAACATCTCTATAGCTTCAATGGTTTTACCCGCACCGCACAAACTCTCTAGCATCGACATGTAACTATCTCTCTCTCCTTTCACAGGGAAGCTCCACATATCACAAAATAGCCGGTGACCCTCGCTTACATGCCCTAATTTGCTCAGCGTTCTAACCAAATACGAATATATCCCCTGAGTCATATACCTTTTTGACATCTCCACAATTCCATCTAACTTCACAAGCTGACCTTCAGCTACTAACAGATTCAAAACCAAACTATACGTATACTCATTGGGTCGACAACCCGTTTCCACCATCCTAGAGAAAACCTGAATAGCCTTATCAACCATTTTGCCTTTTGCAAGAACTTGCATCAAAGTATTATAACCAACAACATTGAGAGTAAGCCCTTCAGTAATCATCTCATTGAATAAACCAACAGCTTCATCATAATTCCCAATCCTCCCCATAGTCCTGATCATAATCGTGTAAGAATACTCATCCCTTCTACAATGCCTCTTCTTCATGTCTTCGAAAACTTGACAAGCCTGATCAATCTGACAAAAGGCTGCACACAATTATACATGAAACCCAAACTGATAAATAAAAAAAAACCCAAACTTTTACTTAAGAGTTCGGTAAATGAAAACAAGTGAAAGATCTCAAAAGAAAGTACCTTTTCATCTTTAGCTAAAGCATCAAGCAACATATTGTAAGCGAAGATATCAAGTTTATGTCCTCCTCTTCTAATCTCACAATACACATCAAAAGCTTTAGAAGAATCACGAGATCTTAAGTAAGCTTGAAGGAGACACTTGTAAGTAAAAGAGTTCATCTTCAATTCCCATTTCTTCACCAATCTTAAACACATTTGTAAATCTTCCGTGTCACCGAAGAAACCAATTAAGATATTCACAGTTGATATATTCCCAGAAACGTTAAATTTCACCATGGAATCAAGAATCGAACTAACACGGTCGAATCTGTCTGGGAGATTTGACCTAGAGAGGATCAAAATGATGCGGTTGTAAAGGAAAGGGTCATTGTGTGAGTTAGGGCAAAGAGAAGGGATGAATTTGAAAAATTCTACAGCGACGTTAGGGGAATTTAGGGATTTGAGAATCTCAGAAGCTTCGTCGGGAGTGAGTGAGAGTGAGAGAGAAGAGAGGTAATCAGAGAGATCAGAGAAGGCATCAGAGAGATTAGTGGCACCGTTGACGATATTAGTGGCTCTGCAGATGAGATGACGGCGAGGAAGAGGGTAGCCACGAACGTCGGCGGGGAGAGGATTAGGAAGAGAAACTTCGGCGGAGAGAGATCGGCCTGAGGGGGATGATGAAGTTACTTTAGCGAAATATTTGGTGGCGTATTGTCGGCGGTTTGCTCTGGTGATTGTATCGACGGAGTTGAAGAAACGGCGGCGAAGAAGCTTCATTTTGGGGCGGAAAAGGAAACGAGTTCATTCTTTGAGTTTGGAAACTCAGAGGTGAAGAGATGATTGATTTTTAAAACAAATGGGCCTGAATGGGCCTTAAATTGAATCATAAAATAAACAAATAACATTGTTTTTATTGTCCTCTATTTTCTTTTTTTCCAACTAAACAAATTTATTAACATCAAAACGAGTTTACAAAGTCGTTACAAAAATTTTAAAAATAATTTACTACATAATCAGAAATATACATCATATACTGAAGATGATAGAAACTAAGAAATGAATTTGACGATGCTTTCTTTAAAACCTTACTCGCTAACGAATTGTTTAAACCGTTATTTTTCTTTACACCTTTATTTTCCTCCATTATAATCGATCTCCTTATACGGTGTGGTTAACTTATCTTTGTAGAAACTCAAATTTTCACATCGTATTACAAAACCCAATGCTTTCGTAGATAGCTCCGAACAATCAACAATTTGTATCTGTTGCGTCTCTCGTTCTTTCGTTACCACATAGATCTTTTCAGCAAGATTTGTATAACAAAAGATAGAGAGCATGACAATGATATTGAAGATGAAGTAGAACACTGGATCGATGTTGATTTGTATTTCAAGTCTGGTGTGAACAGAATTTCTCGCAAATCGTCGTTTCGATTGACAAATTTTCATCAATCTTCTTACCAAAGTAGATTAGAAGAGTATAAAATTAAAACTAAGGAGAAACAGGAGCCACCGACGAATGCCGGCGGTCCTAAAGACAAATGGAGAAGAAGGAACAACCAAACAAAAGGTATAGTTATTTTTCTTTCCCGATAAAGAAAAAACGTTTCGTTTCTTTCCTTTTTTCGTGTTTGGGTTACCTATCAAGACTAACAATAAAATGAAGATGAAATTTTTTTTTTTCATTGTCATTTATTATGTAAGTTTTCGAATCTTGAATAACAATATTACTCAAGTGAAAAAAAAAAAATATTAATGATAATAAAATACTGTAACTAAAATTGGAAAGCCTTAAATAAATGTCTAAAAGCTCTGTGATATTTGAAAAGAGAAAAAAAAAAAATTAAAAGAAGAGAAGACTACTTAATATGGTGGAAGAAGAATCGTCGAGACCACTTATCCCACATAAGTCCAATTTCATCGTTTGTTTTGTAACCTTTTGCTTTGGCAATATTGTACCATCCTCCTCTCAACATATAACTACCATTGCACTTGATCAGCGTTAGTGTGTAATCATCAGATTCATGACCTTCCTCTATAATATGGACTTTCACTTCAATACCGTTTCCCAAATTCTCGACCAAAGCACCTTCCATCTCCCCAATTATTTTTAAAAATTCTTGTTTCGGTAGAATTAGCGAACCACCGTAACGAAGATCACTCTCACTTAAATTCTTCTTTAGAACCCACGGATCATATGGAGCTAAACCCAGTTCCAAATCGAGTTCTTGAGGCATCCTTACTAACTTGTATATGAATAATTTTTCAGTTGTGAATGATAATAATGAGATTGAGAAATAAAGCTTTATTACCTATGTTTAGATATAAAAAAAATTTCCCTTTTTTTTCTATTGTTACGAATTTTAGTACTTTTCCTATTAAGAAGTTTACAATTTTGTCATGCTACAAGGGTTTTAACATTTTGCTCAAAGTTTACAATCTTTTGTTATCTTATACGAATGTAATGTTACAGTTTATATGTCACAGATCGTTTACGTAACTGCAAAGTATTATTAGAGTTTATATTTTTTAACTTTTACTATTTCTCATCCCTTTTTTAAATAGGGAAATTTACATTTTAAATTATTCAATTTACTGGTGCACAAAAGAATAAAAAAAATGTTTTGTACGATTCTTGGAAGTTTTACATTTCTTTTACTAGTCTCTTTCTTGAATAAAAACAAGTAGGGTGCAACTGCAAATGGTTGACTTATTCAAAAGAAGTTGAAAAAGTTGAATGAATATTCATCTCATATATTTTTTTTTTATTATATAAAGTAGAGTTTTCAAAGTTAATAATTTACAAGATCGCGACACGTGTCATATCCATCGATTCATGATTTTGACACGTGTCAAAGGTTGAAAAAATGTCAAAAATTATTATAAGAAAACTATACAAAAAGATAATTAAATACCATTATTCGGAAAATGAAAATTCTATAAGGAAAATATACAAGTTATTATTTCTTAAAAAAAATAATTTTTTTTAAAAAATAAACTTTCATAATTAAGAAAATTCTAATTCTAAAGGAAAAAATTGTAAATATTGACCACTATAGAAACAAAAAAAAAACTAATTCTAAAGGAAAAAGAATTGTAAATATTGAAATTTATATAAACAAATAAGTAGTCTCATATTTTCTAACAAACAAAATATTTTTCTTCAAAAACACCATCATACAACTTCATTCTATTGGTAAAACATCTATTATTTTTATTTTATTCTTAAAAGTTATTTTAATTGAATATTGAGGTTGTTGTGAAATTGTTTTTTTTATATTTTTAGATTATTAAATTTTCTTCTAATTTTGGTTTATTTTTCTTCTACTTTTCAAAAAAATTATTTTAATTAATAATTATGAAATTGTTGTACGAAAAATATTTATATAGTTTTATGATTATTAAAAAGATCCCATTCTTTATTATCATGATTGGGTCGACCATGCCAGATTATGAGTCAATAAAAAATCGAAAACGTACAGATTATTTCTTCTTATACTTTTTAGAAATTTTTTATCATTGAGTAAAAAAATTACAAATAACAACACTAATTTATTTTTATGTCGATTTGAAAAAAGTCAAATATGATTAAAAATAAATAAATCTAATTCAAATAAAAATAAACCAAGCTATATATATTCTATATAAATAAATAATTGTAACTTTGTTAGGATTTTCTGTAGATGAATGATTTTATATAGGCGTCTCAATATTTTATTTTATATATATTTACAGTTAATTTAATTTAATTTTCAATTTTTTAAAAACTTTTTATAAATTTTAAAATATTAGATTATAATCTCGCGTAAACGCAGAACCTAATCTAGTTTGAGATAACTAAATTTAAAAATTGATTCAACCCATTAAACTTAAAAACTTGAACAAATGAACAAATTACAAAAGAAAATTATTCAATTAATTCAACTATCGTTACGTAGAGAAACATGTTCAACTATTTGAACTTTTCTTTTCAACTTAATTTTTTCTGATCATTCATCTACATACAAGCGCTTATAATAATTAGAAAAGCATCGTTTACATCCACAAGCGTCTCTCCCTAATCAATTTTAACTGCTAGCTTGTTGGATATGTATGCGCCTTTTTACTTAAGCTCGGCCCAAACTGAGATCAACCTAATTACTCTCTAAGCTATAAGGCAAAAGAGTACGTCCATTATCCGTTCAACGTACTATGTAATTTGTTCGGTCCAAACTCCAAAGAGATTGCAAAGGACTTTGAAGAGGCAAAAATGGAAATTCCTGAGAGAAAAAGAGAAACCCTAGATTGTCCGGCTCCACCGACAAATAGGAGAAGGACACCGCCATAAAGAGGTTCCGCATTCACAGACAATAAGAGTTGTTAATAACAAAAGGATTAACTCGGCTTTCTCAGTCTTTCAAACAATCGTTTAGCTCGTCACTTAGACTCTCATCTGAAATTAAACTTAGCTCCTAACACTGGAAATTCTCCGTGCTTCTCTTAAATCTTATCATAGATATTTTGTTAGAGTCTTATCATAAATTATGGGTTTACTAACATCCTCCGGATAACAATATTGCAAGTATGAAAATTCAAACCTCTTCCATAAAAAAATGACAGTTCTAATTGTACCACTGAAGTTGTTTTCATACACGTAGCAAGAAATTATTGATTGGAATACAAATACTCCTGAAAGCTGGAGAGAGACAGACAGTAAAAAGTCTGACATTTTTAACTGTAGATGGAACCAAAATCCATTCAATAAAAATAGGACACTGTAATTATAAAAAAAAAAATTAAAATTGGTTGGGTCTTCTTCTCCCAAAGATCTTCTTTATTTTACAAGTCCCAAAATATTGTTGATTTGGTTTTTGTTTGTTTTGCTTCAACGAAATTTGCTGCTTATGGTGTCGTAGCTCGGAACAGCCAACACTACCAAAAACAAAAAAAACCAGGCACAATATAAAGACTCAAGATCTATGAATATAAGCAAAGAGCATAGGATTAATATGAAAAAAGGGAAACTTGTTTACCATCTCCGAAGGCACCCATTGTCAAAGGCTTTGAAATAACTTTGCTGGTGAAGTCCGCAATGTCCTTCAAGGTTAGTTGGTCTACTGTCTTCAAGAATTGCTCAACTGGTTTCCTGCAAGATTTTATAAAAACACAGATCATGATGTCGCAATGGAAGAAACTATGAAGCTAGAGTGAGCTTTTTCTGGTTTTTGTATGAAAATTTGCGTTTACATACCTCTCTCCGTATGTGAGTATCTGTCTACCAATGTCTTCTGCTGCAATCATCTGGCACAGGACAACCATTTTAATGCGTTAATAATATCTAATGGCTTGAATCGAGTTAAACAAATTGGCACAATGCTTTTTTAATCAAAATGGTTTCCTGCAAGTGGAAGCTGAGAGAGAGATAAGAATACCCGAGATTCCAAATTCATCAGAACTGCAGATTTTGTGGCTGCCTTGGCACGATCAAGATGTTGCTGGTTAACTGCCCAACATATAAACAGAAGGAGAATGTTTCATAGATATATATGAATGGTCACAACTTGTTAGATTGAGTGCTATGGAAGAAACAAAACTGCAAACCTTTTCCTCCTGCTACATCTTTCAGTTCTTTAGCTGCTAATTCAATTGCATTCGCAGCGAATTCGGGACTCTGCACTCGAGGATGTAAATCATATCACTATATAACCAAAATACATATCCGGTAATTAGGTTGTCAGCTAACACAAACCAATACTCCTTAAGCTTAATACCCACAAAAATGGGTATTCTTTTTGCCCACATCTCATCAATGGAAAAAGGTGAATAAGTGATAAAAGGAAAAACATAGTAAGCAACATCAGGATTGATGAACTCACCGAGCAACCATATATTCCAAACAATCCGGTGTTGTTAAATATGCTAGTGAATGCAGTGCATGACTGAACCTCCTGATATTGGTTTAGAACACGGCGATCTGTAACCAGACAGAGGAACTTGTATCACTATTACTGATCGCATAGCAGTGCTAGAGAATCTTTAGTGAACTAGTTCAATAAATGCAAAACTAGAATTAGCTCAAGAAATACACAAGATTTGACTTACAGAGCCATGAGTGCATTCCTTTTCCAGGACCTCCGGCAGAGAATGAGCCACCTCCTCCCATAAGCATCTAATAGCAATTAGATTTACATTATTTTACATCTTCACTAGTAACGAGAATTTGATTGAAACAAGTGAAAATTAACGCAAGTAAAAGGTAGATATTAAATATAGACACCTGGAGAACAGTGGCAGTGACAGCTTCTTTCTCGTTATTCCAGCCAGGCACCTCAAAAGCAACCGCAAAGTGTGTAGCCTGAAAATGAAACAACAAAAGCTCAATTAGAATTGTGACATAAAAACACCTTCATCTCAGACACACTTGTCCACTGATGGGAAATCTGTCACGAGTACCTCTCCACCAGTATGTTGGCGAAAATCTCCACCAACATATTTAGATTTTGGCTCCACTTGGCGTGGTACAGTAGGAAGGTCAGATATTAATGGCTCAGCAATTTTTAAAAGTTCCTCGTGTTCTACTCCACTAGCTGCCAGTACCATCCGTGACGCAGTGAAATTTTCCTGAAATTCCCAAATCAAATAAGCTAAAAAAAAAAAAAAACACATAAACAGGACTCTTTATAAAGTAAGATCGTAGTCACAGAGATTTAGATGGTTCCCAAAAGCTGATGCAGTCTTACAGTCATAAACTCTTCCAAGAGTTCCCCATTCAATCTCTCTAAAGCAGACTCCGGTGCGTACAGAGGATTTGCCAATGGACCGGAGTAACCAGCAGAATGAATGGCCTCCAAGAGGAAACCCATAGGGTTCTTTGCAAGTTCCGCTATCTCTACCTTCATCTTTCGTAGCTGCAAAAAATAATCATCAACACATGGAAAAGAAGTCACATAAAGTTTTCACGGAGTTATCAGAATAACACAAAATTTAATCTGATTTACCTCTTCATTAACTTCCCAGTCCAAGAAAGCAGGGTTTCTCACACTGTCAATAAGAACTTCAACCATTTCAGGGACATAGGTTTTAAGAGCATCAATAGTGTAACTCATTTGCTCTCGAGACGCAGAGGCGGATGTGTTGCCTCCAATGGCCTCTATTTCCCTCACAAGACGAAAATGGGTTCTGTTCAACGTGCTCTTGAAAGCCATTCTTTCAAGCAAGTGTGTAGCTCCATGGAAATAAGGCGCCTCATAAATAGAACCAGAGTCAACATATAAACCAATCGAAGCTGCCGGATTCTGCATCAGCATAAATTTGTTCAGTTCACATCATGCATTTCCATAGATTTTTTCAGACATTAACATAAGTTTTTTTTACCGGAGACATCTCTGAGGCTATTTTGAGACCATTTGGAAGAGTAGTGATCTTAAGTTTGCTTGGCTCGACCTTGTCAGCAAGTGGCGGAGGAAGAGAAACACCCTGTAGTGGCATATCCAATGAAGTAAGCGAAGCACTGGATCCACCAGCCAACCAGCTCAAGTAACCTGGCGATGATGAACTCGTAGCCGCAACAGCACTAGAACTCGCATAACGCGCTGGTCTCAAACTACGAGTAAGGACTCCCTATAAAACACGAATACGTTACATCACATCACAAGAAATCTAATTTTTATATCAATCAAGGGAGATTAGAAGAATTGATGGAAATAATACAAAAAATAGATCACAAATAACAATTCATGATCCCTAATTGAGGCAGCGAGGTACTAAATACCAAACAATTTCTCTATAATCTAACTCAATCGATTGACTTGAAGAAATAACGAAACAAAAAATCTCTTAGAGAAGACATTTGTAAACCTAGGTATAATTACAAAGAAATCATCCAAATCAATGAATCCAGATCTAGAAATCTTCTGAGATTGTTATGCAAAATCACAGAATCGGACCAAATCGTTCCTTACTCGTTCTATAGAATCTTCCACGAACAGAAGAAAAAAAAGTAAACGGAAATGGCATAAGGACGGACCTTAAGAGCCCTGGCTCGTGAAGCTGCCGTGCGATACATGGCGATTGGGAAACCCTAAATCGGAGAAAAAGATTAAGAACTGAGTCGACAAAAGGGAGGCCGAGGCTGATGAATAGAGAGAGAGAGAAGAGACGGAGGCTTTTCTCAGTTTATGCTTTGTTTTAGTTTAGAATCTAGTTGCAGCTATAGTGCTAACGTACTCGGTGATATCTTGCTAGCATAGGGCCGTCAAATGTATTAAAATCTGACCCAATGTTATTATGGGCTTAGCCCAATCTAAATATTAGCAAAGTGGTTTTGGAGATTGCTGACGTCATCATCATATGATTGAAATTTGTTGTATATTATGTGAAACATCGCTTCGCTTTAAATGTAGGATTTAAAACGACCAATTAGACATCTCATTAATTAATATATTAACATATAAATTATTGACCATGGTTAATTAATTTATATTTTATTCTAATTTTTCAAAATGTGTACTTGATATGAAAATTTTGTCTCAATAGTAATTTAAAATTTTTAGAGAAACTTTATAAGCTTTTAGTTAAATATATATTATTAATAACTATCATAAGTTATATATAACTTTCATCAAAATAGATGAAATAAAATTAGAGTGATATGGAAAATATTTGAGAGTTTCATCTATAAGATGTTAGCTCTCTATGATTATAAGAAGAGGAGATTTAACAGATTACATTTGTTGTTCGTAAGGTTTCTGTTTTGAAAACAAGATTACTTTTATTTTTTCGTGGAAATTGTGTTCAGTTTCTATTGTTTGGTTCAATAGTTGTATTTAATAGTTTTTAATATCATGTAGATATATTAAATTTATTATATAATATAATTTATTTGTCGTTAAAAAAAACATACGAGTAGCGTCTATTCAAAACCTAGTTTCTAGTGAAACTTTTTATTATAAACCATTAAACCTAGAGAGTGACCAAAAAAAAACCCATTAAACTTAGAGAATCGATACTTTTAGCTATTTTCCTATTTCCTTTTCTATGAAATCAATCTAAGAATCTATTTGATCTAGGTGTTCGAAACTAAGTTTTACTTTTTATAGAGTTTCTTGCACGTTAATAAAAAGTTAATAATGAGCTGTTTTATTTAGTCTATCTAATAAAGAAGGTCTAATTAAGAGCTTGATTCCTGCTAGCTAAAGATTCTCCCATGCTACGTAGTCTGAAACATTGTTTCTCCGTCAGTGGCGACTCTTCTAATCACCTCTTCAGCGAAGAAGAAGGCTGTACAACAAATCCTTTCAAAAATCTCTATGCTATCTATAATTCCATTTGATTACTTAACGCACTCGTAGAAGTTTACTATATGATTTTAAAAGAAATTAGTGGAAGTTGGTTTGACATTTTATATATATAAAAAACATCACATCCAATGGTTGAAATTTGTTGGATACATGTATCTAACGATCAAAACATCCTTGATCGTATTTAATTTCCCCCGACGAACCTTCTAATTCGAGCTATCAAAGACCATTTAAAAATATGTCCAATATTTTGTTTATTTAACTAGCTTATTGGTTTTTTTAAAACAATATATGTGTGTCTTCTAATTGTTGTTCAATTTATTTTCATAAATTATACCAGTATATATGTTTTCTAGAATCATATAACGTTTTCCTAATAATGAAATTTCTAATATCTAGTTTAATTTTAATGTTAAGATGAGCAAAGCCAGAATATTAAACTTTTGCAATTCTCAGAAAATAACTTTTAATGTTCAATTACCACCGGTTAACCTGGCACTCCCTGTCATCACTTTAATCACTCAACATGAGAGTCAATGGGATGATGATAAACTTAACCAACTCATCCACCCGGATGACCATCATTTGGTGCGCAAGATTTACCTCCCTCCACATTTACCGGAAGATACCTACTTATGGCATTATACCATGGATGGTACTTTTACTGTGAAATCGAGTTATAGGTCGGCTATTACTACCAATCTCCTAGATGAACCAATTCGGGCCCCATTAGCAGATAAACCAGATCTCGCCAAGGCTATATGGTCCTTAGAAATTACGCCAAAGATCAAACATTTCTTATGGCGTCTTTCCTCAAGAGCACTTGGTGTTGCGGAAAACCTACGACGACGTAACATCAACTTCTCTCCGTTTTTGCGGCTGTTGTTGTGTTGCGTTTGAAACTAGCGATCACGCTTTCTTTTCTTGCCCTCATGTTATTGCTATATGGCGTACTACTAGGATTCCTACTGATCGACTAGGCGATGTTAGTATTACGGTGGAGGATAAATTGAGACTATTATTCCAATGGCATCAAGATTCACAGCTTCAGCCGTTATCAAGGTATTTGCCATTTTGGTTACTATGGCGAATCTGAAAAAGTAAGAATGCCTTGGTTTTCAATTGTAAAAACCAAACAGCACAAGCGACATCTGACTATGCTCACACTGACACTACCGAATGGTTGGACAATGGTAAGAACAATTGTGATTTACTATGCCTCCCTCCACAACATCATGGGGTTCGTATACATTCACACCGGTGGGAACACCCATCTCCGGGATGACTTAAATGCAACTATGATGTATCATATTTCCAAGGTGATTGACTTTCAGGTTTGGGCTAGTTAATACGTAACTCACATAGGATTGTTCTTCACTGTGGACTTGGACAATTTCAAAGGAGACACTCGATAGAGGAGGCAGAGTGTACAACTCTTATCTGGGCTCTACAATCAGCATGGGCACTAGGATACCGAATAGTTGAATTTGAAGGAGACAACTCAACCATTAACCAATTAATTAATAGTGCAACACCGTGCCTTCGTCTGCAAAATTACATAGATACTTTACAACAATGGCGAAACATGTTTACTCATGTGAAGTTTAGTTTTAAACTAAGAGACCACAACAAGTGTGCAGATTTCCTAGCCACAAAAGCTATATCTTGCATGGAGTTATGTAATCTTTACCATTATTGTCCCGCATTTCTTACAAGTCTTGTAAACACTGATATTGATTATGCAAATTAATGAAAATCTTTTGAAGGGGAAAAAAAAAAAAAATCGTGGTCCTCGTGGTCGTGGAGTCCTTTTCACTTATTTCCTTACTATATGCTTTAAAAGAAATTAGTGGAAGTTGGTGTAGACTTTGTATATAGGGATGTTATATTGGGTTTCAAAAACACCTAATCACTGCACTGTACATTACTTTATTTCATTTTCCAACACCTAATGATCGTTTGACAATTTTACACCAAAAACATATCACATCTGCAAATATATATAGGGGCAAACATCTCACATCTGCAAACCGAAAAAATTGTTACAATATGAATTCTCTACAAAATTCCGGAGGATCTTCAAACGAAGAAGAAGATATGTTATTAGCCATACAACTAGGCGGGCTAAACCTCGTCCCTTACGTTGTCAAAACGGCTAGAGAACTAGATTTGTTCGAGATTATGGCTAAGGCTAGACCCTTAGGGACTCATCTCTCACCGTTGGATTTGGCTTCAACGGTTGCGCCGAAAAATCCAGACGCTCCAACGATGATTGATAGATTGCTACGTTTCCTTGTGGCATATTCGGTGTGCACGTGTAAGTTGGTGAAAGACGAAGAAGGACGAGATTCTAGAGCTTACGGATTAGGAAAAGTTGGAAAGAAGTTGATTAAGGATGAAGATGGATTCTCAATTGCGCCCTATGTGCTAGCTAGCAGTACAAAAGCCAAGGGAGGTGTATGGTATGATACAATATGTTCCAAATAGGGACATGTTCTCTTTTGTGTTTGTCTACAACATAAATGTCTATCATTTGTACTAATACGAGTTTCTTTGCATGAAAAGGTCTTACCTCACGGAGGCAATACAAGAAGGCGGAGCAATGGCATGGGAGAGAACTAATGGAGCATTGGTCTTTGAATACATGAAGGAAAATGCGGATACTAAGAAAAGTTTCAACGAGTCGATGTCGAATCAAACATCAATAGTAATGAAGAAAATACTAGAGAATTACGATGGTTTTGAAAGTATGAGTGATTTGGTAGATGTAGGAGGATGCTTAGGGAGTAGTCTTGCCCGAATCCTCTCCAAGTACCCACATATCAAAGGTGTCAACTTCGACTTGCCTCACATAGTCAAAGACGCTCCCCAAATTGATGGTATATTTTTTTTGTCTCTTTGTTATTCTTAAAATGTCATTTAGTTTTAAAATTTTATTTTTCCTTTAGTAGTGTGATTATTAAGATTAATATTTAAAATATCGACGTTGGAAGGGAAAATATAAAAACTAGTTTTAGTTGATTTTAGGTGGATTAGTCAGAAAACAAAGAAATTGAAAATCTAAAACGTAAAGACTGCCTAGCTAATAGTTACTTGTTTGATGATTAATCAACCTTTTCTAGGTGTGGAACACATTGGTGGTGATATGTTTGATAAAATTCCACGAGGTGAAGCTATATTGATGAAGGTATATCAATTTGAATTCATCCATATTTGTTATTAACTTTTTTTTAAACATAACAATCTGTTTAATAGAGTCAGAATGGACCTACGTACCTACTTCACAATACATGTGTATGTCATGTATTTAGCTAGGCATTCACTTTCATCAATACTTGCAACAAAACAATATTGAGGAGATGATACTTCTAATAATACTAATCATATTATATTTACTTTGAATGATTCAGTGGGTACTTCATGATTGGAACGATGAAAAATGTGTGGAGATACTAAAAAATTGTAAGAAAGCATTACCAGAAACTGGAAGAATAATTGTAATTGAAATGATATTACCGCGAGAAGTATCAGAAAATGATCTTGCAGCCAAGAACGCATTGTGTTCAGATTTGACGATGATGAGTTTAACGTCTGGGGGCAAAGAGAGAACCAAAGAGGAATTTGAAGATCTAGCTAAGAAAGCTGGCTTTAAGCTCCCCAAGATTATTTACGGGGCTTATGCTTATTGGATCATTGAATTATATCCTAATTGAAATGTAACTTTTTTCAAGTTATAATTTAAGAAAAACTATGTTGTTGATTGTTGTATGTGCATGCTATATTTTAGTTTATTATACCCTCAAGAAAAAGGTGCTAATGTATTACCACTTTATTGTTGTAATTGTATGTGATTTGAGTTGGTGTTCTTATGCAGTCACTGTTCTAATCCCCTCTTTATGCCTGTTATAATCTCTTCTAAATCCCGATATTCTTTTTTTTTTTTTTTGAAATGAATGTTAAATTTATTCAATTAAAAAACTTTTATACATCACTTTAGTTCAAAGTTCCAAAAATTGAAAAGATTTTAAGATACAAATAATACTACTCCCTCGCCTCAAGTATGGAAGCTCAAGTATCTTTTTTATTTCCATTTGTTATTTATTAGCTTGGACAAGAGTTTACAAAACCCTTAGAGAATGAATTACAAACACAAAACCATTAGAGAATACCAGTGATAGAATGTAAGAAGCGTATTTACATGTTGTTTTCTTTAGAAAAACTTTACAGGCTAACAAATGATCAAATATGTTGTTTTGTGATTTTTAATATTAGTTATTATCCATTTGATGTTATTCCAAAATACTCGTCGCAAGAAAAATTGCACTACTTTCAGAGGTGGCTCTTCCAAGTTACGATATTCTCGTGTCATCATCCCGCATTTGGTAATGACTAAAGTTCTTTCTTCCCCTCTAACATTGAGGTCTACAATCGGTGGCCGGCAGTGGTGGATCCAAAAATAAAATTTACATAAGACATAAATTAATGTGGAACCGGACAGGGCTTCCTATTAATTGATTTCTAATATAGTTTTAAAAATTTCAGAAGGTCAAACATTAGTTTTGACTAATTAATTTACTAAAATCTAATAAAAATATATAACTAATTATTAATATTTTAATTTTATAGGGTCAGATGACCCCCTTATAATCACTTAGGTCCGCAATGGTGGCCGTCTAAATTCCATGAAAACCACTATTTTAAAAATTGTAATTCTGAGATCCTAGATTTGGAAACGTTCACTAACAAAACACGATGATCGACCTAACCATCATAATGATGATATCGCCGAAAGGAAAACTCTACATGAGAGAAAGACGCAATTAAATGACAATAATAAAAATAAACCAATGCTAAAGCCCTAAGAACCACGTAACAATTGTGTGTTGAAAAAAGCATCTTAATACAAAATCTGATCCCATATTCCAGCCCTTCTAGAGTTTGTTTCATAGCCACCACGAAAAATCGAAATTGCGAACAAATGCAAACAGAATACCACATGAGATAACACACATCTTCTCCTCGAGAAACAAAATTGCATCACCACGAACACATCTCCTCTGCCACGCACAAGGGCATCGTGGACTAAAGCGTCAATTGGGTAAATGAAGCACTACAAGAAAATCCCCAATTTCGTATGACCAATATCTTAGGAAATATTCCGTAGAAAATCTTTAATGGTAGGAATTTCAGAGGAATTTTCTTACGATAAAATGTTGGTAGGAAATTTCATAGGAAGTTGTGGTAAGAAAATGGAAGAAATTTTTTGACCGATTTCCTACCACAATATTTGTAAGAAAATATTTCCTACCATTTTCTTACGAACTTTAATAAAAAAAAAAATTGAATTAATTTGTTTTCAATAATTATATTAATTAAAAAAATTGAAATAAAACTTATAATATAATCATTTAACTGACAAAATAAAGTTTTGAAAACAGAATAATTAGTTGTATATATTATAATTTGAACAAGTTTATACATTCTTAAGCATTCATTAATTATTCTAAAATCAACGATAATTGTTATAAAATAACGGAGAGTAGATTTTCTTCATCGCCTTCGCTAGGACCACGCTGCATATAAAGAACATAGAGAACACTTCAACTTCTACAGCTCCTCTCGGGCAAAGTGATTTTTCACGAGAGATGCCATTATATAAGTCAGGTCTAAGAGAAATAAAGAAACAAGAATCACTCAAGTTAACGGTTATATAACATATGTAAGTATTTTAAGATTTAACAGCAGATATATTAATTACATTTTTGACAAAGCTGTAAAAGTAACTAGTCAACAAAAGTATAAACATAAATGAAAAACAAATGCAAATATAAACACTGTTTCAAAGATCATAATCAAGAACTGAAAAACAAATGCAAACAAGAGATTTATCGAATGTTTTAAGATCACATGTTTCCTTTATAAAGAACCACCAATATTGGAAAAAAGGTTTAAACTTTGAAAATCATAATTTCAATCAAACACTCTTTTATTGAGAAACCATATACTTTACAAAAACCAGAGACAAAGATTAAGCATTCGTTTTAACAGATGTAAAATATAAAATGTAAAAACCAGAGATAAAGATTAAACCAAATTTGAACGGATGTTAAATGTGTTAACGACTCAACTACAACATGAAGAACAAACGATTTAATGACAACTACATCATCAGCTTTTGAACAAACATGTCAACATGAACAAACCAAACACAACAAGTTTGATGGTAGAAATTCAAACACAACGTGAATACGGGACTCAAAGTAGAAGTTTTATGAAAACTGTGTGAAATACTAGACAATATTTGGAGTCAGACACCAAAATCTAAGAAGCGAAGGCCTAAGGAAAAAGCAAACAACATCTCACAAGTATGACTGTTTTGAAAAAGAAGAATAATATGACATAGCCACACACTTAAGACTTTTCATCTATGCTAACCTACGAGAAAAATGTGAAGAAACAAGAAACAAATAACATTTTGATTTCTATAAGAGTATAGGTAAATATTCATCATATATATGCAAAGAAGCTTTCCAAAATTTTAGCTAGTAACTGTCCAAATTCACTCTTAATAATCAAGATAGAAGAAACATCTATTGACAGAAACGCAAAAAAAAAATCATCCCAAAAGCTTCATATAGAGGAATTCTCAGAATCTAGCACAAACAAAAAGGAAAAACATAGATCAAAACAGAAAAAAACCAAAGAATTTAACGAACAAAAAAATCAAGCTCATAAAGCAAAAACCAAAAGCAGAACGATCACTAGCAAGATCAAAACACAAAAATCTAAGAACTTGCGAAGGCCTAAAGAATAAGTTTCAATAAATCAAATAAGAGAACCGAAGATTTGAATTGAGAAAACAAAAAAAAGTGCCTAAATTTCTTACCGGCTTGGTGCAGTGGCCGGATCTACCACCTCTATTTGATTTGCCTCCTCTTTTCGTCGGCATTAGATTTCGTTAGCTCTGCCTAAGAACGAAGAAATTGAGAGGTAAAGGAAATTAGGGAGACAGAGATTAATGAAGATGGAGATTGAGAGGTATGGACTTTGTAGTGTATGGACCTTGCATCTCACTAATCACACCGAGAATCTAATGAGATCAGATCTGGAAAAAATCTAAGTGCCATCGCCTCCTCTCCTTGATGCGAGAGAGACAACTTTTTTTTTTTTCTTTTTCTTTTAGTAGCCACTAAATTTCTAAATACAAATCTAATAATAATAAAAAGTTAATTATATGTAAATATGTTAATTTTTATGGAATAGAATTATTTAGTATCAAATATACTAGGTGATGCAAATTTTATATCATTTTCTTAATTGATATAACTAAAATCAATTAAAATATGTGATTGGAAATGATGTGTGTAACCAAATTAAAACATCTACATAAACATTTACATAAATCATTTTTTATGATATAAAATGTTTCATAGTATTTTATAAAAAAATTGGTAGAAATATCATAAGAAAATTTCCTATTATATTCCTACGATTGGTAGTCGGGTCCTGTTTCGTAGGAATATGGTAGAAAATTTTCCTACGATATTCCTAACAATTTTTTTTTAACCAAATTCCTATCAATTTTTTATCAGGATTCTTATGTCCTTTGTGTTCTAGGATTTTTGTAAAAATTTTCTTTCCATTTTCCTATGATTTTCGTTCGTAGGAAATTTCATACAGTATTTTTACGACTTATGTTTTCTAGAAAATTTCTGTAAGTTTATGGTAAGAAATTTGTTTTACGAAAAATGTTAGTAGAATCGTAGGTTTTCGAGTTGTTCATGCGATAGTCTGAGCTGGTGAGTGGTAAGAGACAACACATGCACCAAGACTTTTCGAACACAAGCCTTCAGAAATTTTAAATGTTTTCCAATAAATACTGTATCGGTTTATAAGCATATTGAATTCGCTAATCCTACGCTTATCACGGTCATTGTTTCCTAATCAACCAACAATTTTAGCTTTATCAACTTTTTTTTTTTGTGAGTTAGTTATAAGCGAAAGATGTAAATGGCAAATAGAAGACTTTTTTTTTTTCGTTTGAAATTTATATTTTAGAAATTATTCATGAAATACGGATATTAAATACTTTTTAAAAACATGTAAAAAACTTCACACGTAAACATACATACAAAAATTGGTGTTTTGAAGCCAAATAAGAGAATGGAAACAAACATCCTTAATTAATATCGACAAGTACAACACACCATCAAAGTAGTAACATCACATGATCGTAAAAAAAAGAAAAATACATCCAACTATTTTATAATTCGAAAACGTCTTTTTTCTCAAATTTTTTCACATGTAAACAAACAAAATTAGCCAAGATCTAAAAAGAGATTGAAAAAACATCATTTATTAAAATCGTCAAGTGGACAAGACACCATGAAACCAGAACATCACATGATCTCATAAAAGCATTGACACTAAAACACACACAGGAATCCATAAGCATGGTTCATGGTCATGGACCTTATTTTACGGAATAATCAGAGAAAAGAAACTAAAGCGTAATTCAGTAATTGGTTCAAATGGGCACGACATGGACTCCGATCTGATGAACCACATCACTAGCTTTGCCATGGAACCCAACGATCTTGAAACCATCCTCCTTAAGCTCGAAATGTTCCCCAGCAGTCAATCCAAACGGCTGAGACGTTCTCTTGTTAGTCTTGAACGTTAGATTGGTTATCACTTCAGCTTCAACTCCAAATATTTTATCATAGTAACCTTCTACCGAAGTGATGTACTCACTTGGATAATCAAGCTCAAACTAAAAAAAAAAAAAACATGAAGAGGAAAATTAGGTCAAGAAATCAAGTATTGGGAGAAACTAGAAAGAGATTAGAGAGAAGAAAGAACCGTTTCAGTTCCAAGTAGTGTTTGTTTCCCGTGACCATCACCGATGACTGCTTGAGAGCCTTTGTTATACTCAAACGTGACAAAAGCTACACCATCGGTTCCTTGACCTACAAGTATCTTTTTAACACCATCGAAAACACCATCATCCCAGGAAGCTCCTCCGTTACCACCTTTTGCTTGTAGCTTCTTAGCAGCGGAAGGAGTAGTCGAAGTTGTTGTTGGAGAAAAATAAGCACCAATAGCATAAAGAACATCACTAGCATTTCCATGAAAACCAGCAAGTTTCCCTCCTTTACCGTCTTTAACTTCATATTTATTCTCAGTCTCAAATCCAAAACGCGGTGAGGTTTTGCCCTTAAAGGTCTTGAAGGTAAGTGCAATGACGATTTCGCTTTTATAACCGTAGACTTTGTCAACATAGACTTCCACTGATGTGATGTAATCGTCTGAATCAACCTCAAAGTCCTCTGTTCCTAACAATGTCATTTTTCCATGCTCTCGTGTCTCTATATTTCCGTCCTTTTCGTAATCGAATTTGACATATGCTACACCGGAATCGCCTTGACCAACATAAACCTTTCTTACATGATCAAAAGCACCATCATCGAACTTTTCTCCATAATTTCCTCCTTGAGCTAAAACTTTGCTGGGAGGAGGAGTCAAGGACGAAGAAGAGGATGATATTGGAACGAAATAAGCTCCAAGAGAATTAAGATGCGAGTCCGCAAAACCATGGAAACCAATGATCTTCTTGTCCTTAACTTGAAGTGAAAATTGTTTACCATCTCCAGAAAAATCGTATCCAAAGTATGGAGAAGTCTTTGTATTGGTTTTAAACTGTATTCCTTGAATGTTATTGGAAGAGTCGTACCAACCCTCGACGGAAACAAGATACTCGTCTGGATAATTCACCACAATCTACAGAATCACAAATATCAATAATCTAATCTTGAATGAACATGTGATACACTTAAAATTTAATTGAACCATAATAATAAAAATTTACGCACCGTTGAACTGTCACCTCTTCCTTTCACACCGTGGAAGGGTCCTTCCTTTGACTGTCCGTTCTTGACATAATCGAATTTAACTTGCTCAATTCCTAGACCACCAGCTGCTACATGTATCTTTGTTACACCATCGTGATCGGCTCCATCGTCCCATTGATTTCCTATTTTGCCCCCTTGTGCTTCCAACTTTTGGGGACTAGAATCGGTGTTGGATCCGCTTCCGGTATTCAATCCAGTGCCACCTGTACTTTCACTATCGTTAGTGTTGGTTCCGGTGCCTCCAGAGTTAGAACTGGTGCCACCATTGTTGGATCCAGCGCCGCTAGTGTTGATCGTTCCACCACTGTTGGATCCTGCACCGCCAATATTAGAACCTGTGTTAGTTCCAGTGTTAGACCCTGTATTGTCGGTGGTTGATCCGGTTTGACCGTTGCTAGAACCAGTGTTAGTTCCAGTGCCACCAGTGTTGGACCCGTCGGTGTTTGATATGTCACCGGTATTAGAACCGATGTTAGTTCCAGTGCCACCAATGTTACTTTCAGTGCGACCAGTGTTGGACCCGTCGGTGTTTGATCCGTTTCCACCGGTATTAGAACTGGTGTCAGTTCCAGTACCACCAGTGCTACTTCCAGTGTTCGATCCAGTGCCGCCTGTCGTTCCAGTAGTGTTCGTATTGCCGGCATTTGATCCAGTTTCGCCAGTGTTACCACCGGTGCTACCAAGGGGAGCGAAATGAGCGTCGATGGAGTTGAGAGCATGGCTGCTACTTCCTAAAAAACCGACGATCTGTTTATCTTTAGGACAAGTAACAGAAAAATAGTTTCTGGTTTTGTTTCCGTAAGTCCCATATGTCCTTTTGTTTGTCTTGAACGTCAAAGACGTAATAACATCTCCCGAAAAAGTAGTTTTGTAGTAACCATTCACCTCCGTTATGTACTCGTCAGGGCTCAGTGTAAACTGTAAAAACAAAACGTATTTAACAAACCACAATGTTTAGTAATAACAAAACTGTAGCTAATATAATAGTACGAATATGTGAACACTGGTTTACTAACTCCGTCAGATATGGTGCCGACGGTGCCACGTTGCTGGGACTTAAGGGAGGTTCCCTCGTACGCGACCTCGATAGATTTGATGACGTCATCAAACGTAAGCTGAACACTCTTCACCTTCGTGTGCTTTCCGTCATCCCAAGACATCGTGGCCATTAAAATCCGTTTGATATTTCCTGAAAATTATTACAAAAATGTTTGTCTAAATAAGATGTTCAGACACTTGAAAATAATAGCTAAACGCAAATACTCAGTTTTTTAATAGGCGATTATGCCAACTAATGAGCCTAGGAGTGTAATGGATCAAACTCAAATTCAAAAGGGTGAAGATAATACAGTTATAGTCACTTACTAATTAAGTTACAATACAACCGATTTCTATTACTAAGTTACTATATATACAACCTATTACTAAGTTATATGTTTTTTCTACAGCGAACCTGTCTGGATCCGGTTTCAATACAACTGATTTGAACCGTTAAATGTCAATTTGTTACTGAGTGAAAACGAAAGAATATTTTTCTAATAGGAAAAAATTCACGAACAAATAATATCTTGATCAAACGGACATAGCCACAACAAAGATTTGTTCATAAATACTACTTCAATTTAATACTCCTCTTTGAAATCTTGTAACCAAGTCTCTGATTTTTTTCCATACAGATTGCTTAATCTCCAAACTACACCGTTTTGAGGATGGACAAAATACACAAGAAAAAACAGAGATGAGAGAGAGAGAGAAGAGAGGGCGAGTACCTGAGTGGGGGATGATAGGAGGAGGAGTGTGAGTTGCTATAATTGAGGATGGCTATTGGTTCGATATTTAGCCATTTTTTCAGGATAAGGTTAGTTAATGTTATTTGTCACATGACTCAAATGGAAATATTGAACTATTTTCGGTAACGAAAAAATTTAGAATATGCTTCTCACCCACAAGAATAGAAAACGTTTTACCAAATTTTCTTAGGTGGAAGACAAAAGTAGTTTGAAAATTTGGTGAAAGAAACAATAAATTTTGTGGACCATTTATGCTGCTAAAATATGGGTGGAAGAGTCTACAACACCTAGAGATAGTTTTTTGTTTTTGGACACGAATAGGTGTAGAATAGAATGTCGCATTTAATTAATAATACGACTTAATAACATGGAAAATGCGACACATAACTTGTGATGGGGTTTGTATCAATGGTTTTTTTTTTGGTTAATAGCATATACATGGTTATATAACGGGACAATGCTAGTAATAGCGGAGAAGATGCAAAAGATGGTTTCTCGTTTACCATGTCGCTTGGATCCTGCAGATGAGAATCCATCGTTTACTTAAAAGTGAAGATTTATAGAAAAGTATAAAGCGTGAAGACACACCCAAAGTTTAATTTTTCTTTTCTGATGGGGGTTTTCTTTTTGGAAAGATCATGGTGAGATACATTACTTTAGTTTGTCTCGATTTTTGTAGTTTGTCTCGATTCAATGAGAAGAAAAAAAAAAAAATATTCAGTGAGATTTATAGTCCCACGCTAGATCAAACCAGTGAAAACTCTATACATTAATAATTTTAAGACTAAAATATTGTATTAATTAATAAATTTTTATTTTATCAATAATTAAATATATTAATTTATAGAGAGTTTTGATTAATTTCTAACTAACCAAGGAGACAAATTGACAGCGACAATGAGATTATAAAGTTGCACCGGCGGTCACGAAACACCAGTGATTCACTTGCGGGACGAATGGAAGAACCCCATTGACTACACCTTCTATTAAGGACGAGAAGAGTATAAAAAATTGGAGAGAATAAAATCGAAGAAGTAAAAGAAGATTTGCCGGCTGATTCAACGAAGAAGGAGACACAACAAGTTTTTACAGAGGTGGCGTCGAGGAATGAATAATTTCAATTTCAATTTTAATTTAAATTCTTGTGGGTTGTAAAGTATTTTCTTTAAAAGAAAAGACTCAATATCAATTAGTGGTTTTATAATATGATTGAAAATTGAAAACCATTTTTATAATTTTGAAGTTAAAAGCATAATTGAGTTTTCAATAATATAAAATCTATTTAACCAAACTTAACAAAATAGATCGACAAATTGATCTAAAAAAATCATTTTTTTTTGTAATTTAAAACTTGTAACTGGTGAATTAACAAATATATATATATATATATAATGTAATATCATACACCAAATAAGTATGTACTTATGTATTTTTGCAACGTGATAAGTTATGTGTCACAACACCATATCAATTAGTGGTTTTAGAATATGATTGAAAATTGAAAACCATTTTTATAATTTTGAAGTTAAATGATGCAAACCTCGGATTCCACCTCGGTGTGACTCACGAATTTCGAACTTGAAACGTTGGCGGAAGCGTTGAACGTGGTGGTGAAGGATAGTGATGTTGATTCCACAACACCGAGGGTTAGAGAAGAAAATCCAAGGGCTCTTCCTCGCGAGGATTGAAGACTCTACACGAAAAACTAAGTATTTGATTCCACAAACTACCTAGAACTCGCAAAAACGTTGATTTGGTTCAAAGACTTTGAAGCAAAAACAAACTTGATTTCTTATTGATAAATTATTCGGTGATTGAAATGAAACAATGAGAGGGAGCTTATATAGGCTCGAACAAAGAATATCCTCCAACGGTAAGAAAATAACAAGAAAGGAAACAAATATTGCGAAATAAGAAAATGGAGCGTTTGAAGATATCTAGTCGTTGGGCAACGCTTCTTCGATTATTCTGGTGGAAGGATCTCGAATATCTTCAAGGATTGGACGTCCGGGATCGTTTCTTCGAGATGGAGGGCCTGGATCGAAAGATGGATGTGCGCTTCTAGAAATAATGTCGAAAAAGGAAAGTTTTCCCTTTGTCGTTTCCACGTGGATTTCGAGAGTGGCTGCTGTTTTGGGCACTTCAAAATGTGGTGAAGTCTTGGATTGATGTTCGAAAAATGGTAGGAAGTCTTCAGACTTGTCAGGTGGATCTTCGGATGGTCTTCGAGGATGCTCGTTGCCGGAACGGTCCGTCTTGAGGGTGCGTCGAGGATCTCTGAAATTATGTCGCGGAATGTGAAGTATTGCTCGATGGAACCTCATATCTTGAGGTCTTGGATGGTGAATCTTCAAGGGTTTCTCCAAAGAACGGCTGGTTTCGTCGGTGGTCAGCTCCGGGTGGATTCTAGTGTCCGCGGGTGGATGCTCTTCGTAGTCAGGTGGTTTGGCTCGTTCTTCCTCCAAAGTTCCTCGATGGATCGTCTGGAAATGGTCACTTCCTCGAGGATTTTTCAAGGTGGCATGGGGAAAATCTTCTTCTGGTCGCCGGTTCTGAAGGTTGCCTCGTATGCTCGTGGCCGGTATGTGGATTCCTCGTGGATCTGCGTGGGGCAACGTGAGGACAGAAGTCGATCTTACATCAAAAGCATAATTGAGTTTTCAATAATATAAAATCTATTTGACCAAACTTAACAAAATAGATCGACAAATTGATCTAAAAAAATCATTTTTTTTTTGTAATTTAAAACTTGTAACTGGTGAATTAACAAATATATATATATATATATATTGATAATGTAATATCATACACCAAATAAGTATGTAGTTATGTATTTTTGCAACGTGATAAGTTATGTGTCACAACACCATACTTGATTACACACTTGTTTTTATATAACCCAGTTCTACACTTATTGATTCGAGATATTTCAATAAAACTAAAACACACAAAATGTAAACAAACCAAGCATGAGTCTTTAAATCCTTAAGTCTCACAAACCAAATCCCTACGTTGATGCAACATATCGAACTTACGAAAACTCAAAAACTCACCAACAGTGGGAGGACTTAAGCAGAGTCTACTCCATAGAAAAATATGTCATCATAACGACCATTGGTAGGAGACTTCCCTCCGTACATCAACAAACCTTTCTTTCCATCAATGGAGGCAGTCGTGGATGCGCACCATCCACGCGGACTATGCCCTTCCTCAAGCTTCTCCCACATCAAACTCTCCGTGTCCAACACGAAAGCCCCAGCGATCAATATTCCTGGTCCCAAATGAGCCTTTGGGTCCATACTAACCTCACCTCCGGATATAATTATATATTTCCCCACAACCGCTATCGAAAACACGCTCCTCCCCCACGGCTTTTCACCGTTTGTTTCAACTTTAATCCACTTACTTTCAACAGGATCAAAGCAATGAACATCATCCATTTCATCCCCAGAAAATCCATACACGACCCAAATCTTTCCCTGCACAACTGCGAGCCCTGGTCCTCCTCTTGCTTTGCAAGACTCTCCTGGATTTGTAAGTTCAATCCACTTTTGACTAACGATGTTATAAGCATGAAGTGTATTGAGTCGTTCCGTAGTACTCACTCCACCAAAGATATAAACGGTTTTTTCATCAGCAGCCATCGCGTGGAAGCTACGTGGTGCAGGTCCCTTATTGACGTGCGTTATAAGTTTCCACTCACTTGTTATCGTGTCGTAAGAGTAGAAACCATTGTAATTACGGTGGCCATCACGGCCACCAAAGACGTAGAGTGTAGTGCCGATGGCTACCATGCAAACGCCTAGGCAAGGGATGTCCGGAACGTCGCCGTTTGGAGGAGCAAGTGACCATGTACGAGTCTTGAAATCGAAGACGTAGAGATGTTGATCTATGTGGAAATTTGGCGTGAATTCTCCTCCAAAGGAATACATTTTTTCTCCAACCATGGCTATAGCATGAGAGCATCTTGGTCCAGGCACATTTGCTTTTTGCTCCACCTAACAATAATAACAACCACCACGTTTCATAACTTTAATTACAGTAGCAAAATAATAATGTTCACAAGGACTATGACTATTATTACGCACTAGTACGAATATGATCCGAACTGATAAATTTGGAACCAAAATGGATTTTAAAATTCTTCTTAAATACGATCGGTACCACTGTTTTGTAGCGAACAAACTGAACCAAAACCTAATTTAGTGTACAACAGTCATACCAAATACCATTAAGTAAAAATAGATATGATAGAAAATTAAGTTACAGAATAAATGTTTTCAATATTCTAAAATCCTATTTCCTTTTATTCAAAAGCAAAAGAGAAACCAAAATGAAGCAATGTGTTTTGAAAATTCAAAACGAATAATCCAAAAACCTAGCGGGCCAAACCAATACGTATAACAGGAATGTTCAGCCCTACTACGTACCTGGATCCACTTGCCGCGCAACATTGGAGTAGACGAAAGAGACATATAAGCTCCGATAGAGTGAAGAACGTCGCTCGAGCTCCCATGAAAACCGGTGATTTTTCCGCCTTCAAGCAGGAAGAAATCATTTGACGTGATTCCAAACGGCTGAGATGTTATTCCCTTGAATGTCTTGAATATAAGTGCCGTTATAATTTCTGATTTCAAGCCAAAGAGTTTGTAGTAAACTTTTACAGATGTAATGTAATCATCTGGATGGATCACAAACTGCCAAAACAACAAAACAAAACAACGGTCGGTTGGTAAGAAATTCGTAAAACTAGGCCTATCCAAATTGGATAGTTCCAATACTTTGGATAATCATCCGACCGGTATCTTTAACTGTTAGAATAAATAATTCTATTCCAAACTGGTACTTTCTATTACTCTATCCAAGGAATTTGAACGTTTAGGTCAGGTATAAGTTAGACCAGATACGAGTAGAGTCCGTTGACTCCATCTGAAATGCACGCACCTCCATAAATTTAGAATTTATCCGGAAGTAGCAAAAAAACTAAGTAATAAATTACCTCCTCTGCTCCGAGCAATGACATTTTCCCGTGACCATCTCCAGTTAGCAACTCTGATCCTTTATTGTACTCAAACTTGACAAAGGCCACACCAGACTCGCCTTGTCCTACATAAACCTTCCTTATATTATCATGAACGCCATCGTCCCAAGAAACTCCTCCGTTTCCGTCTCGTGCTGGAAGTTTAAAGGAACGAGTTACCGGAGTAGAAGATGTAGTAGAGGGAGATATATATGTTCCTAGAGAATGGAGAACATAGGTTGCTCGTCCATGGAACCCGACGATTTTGCCTCCTTCGAGTATAGATTTGTTTCCGGAAACCATTCCAAAAGGCTGAGAGTTTTTTCCTTTGAATGTTTTAAAGATAAGAGATGTTATGATATCAGTTGGTAGGCCAAAGATTTTCTCATAGTAAATTTCAACCGATGTGATGTAGTCATCTGAATCAACCTCAAATTCCTCTGTTCCTAACAATGTCTTTTTTCCGTGCTCGCGTGTTTCTCTTTTGCCATTTTTTTCGTATTCGAACTTGATATAAGCTACACCGGAATCGCCTTGACCAACATAAACCTTTCTTATATTATCGAAAGCACCATCATCAAATGTTTCTCCACCATTTCCTCCTTGTGCTTCCATCTTTTGGGGTCCACCAGAAACTGTGTTCAATTCGCTTCCTCCGGTGTTAGATCCTGTCCCATCAATGCTTACACCGGAAGCTGGAGCAGGAACTGGAAGGGAAGTTGTAGCGGTAGCGGAAGCGGGAGTGGTAACCTGAGAGGAAGTTGGAGTGGGAAGTGGAGGGGAAGTAGGAGTGGAAGGGGGAGCGATAACTGGAATGGGAGTGGGAAGATGGGAAAAATGTGCACCGAGAGCATCAACAGCATCACCAGATCGACCACAAAACCCAACAAGTTTAAAACCTGGTCCTTCAAACACAAATTTACTACCAAGCACATTCCCAAAAGCAGGGGAGGTTCTTCCTTTTGATGTCTTAAACTTCAGCGACGTAAGGTAACCATCGATTGTTCCCTCGACTGATGTAATATGTTCATTAGGATAATCCACCACAAACTGCAACCAAATATAATGTTTACTCCGTATCAAAAGCGAATAATAATACTAATATCTTAGTACACAAGAGACTACACAAAGCTATAACAAGATACCTCTTGTGGAACTTCTTGTCTCTTCCCATGAGCATGTGGTACCATTCTTTGTCCTTTCGCATACTCAAACCTGACGTAACTCAAAAACTTACCACTTCGTCCAACGAGCACTTTTCGAACACCATCGAAAGCACCATCATCCCAAGCACTCCCTCCATTTCCACCTTGAAGTTTAAAGTGCTTAAGAGAAGAACTCACAGCGAAGAAATGAGGTCCAATGGCATCAAGAGCTTGACCAGAACGACCATGGAAACCAAGAAGCTTTCCTCCATTTTTACCCTCAAGCATGAACCCTTTCCCAGCTGGATTTCCTAATAACGTTGTATGACCGAGTATCGGCGAGGTTCTTCCATAAGAGGTTTTGAAGACTAACGATTTGATCAACACTGAGCCATATGCGAAAACATTGTCGTAGCTTCCACCAACGCCTGTGATATATTCATTCGGATAATCAACTGAAAACTGGATTTCATTTTCCATCCAAAAAAAACAAATTATTAGCTTTTAAGGGTTTGATAGACACTGATTAATTGAAGAATAACAAAGTCATGTTTTTTTTTTATTACCTCTCTCAGTTCCCCACGAATTGTCCCGTGTTCACATGTTTCGAATTTTCCGTCCTTCTCGTATTCGATCTTGATATAAGTTACACTGTGGAAGTCTTTTCCAACAGTTACTTTCTTGACACCATCGAAAACACCATCGTCAAACGCTCCTCCCTTGTTACCACCCATGGCTCCCACCTTTTCAGACATTGTTTCTATCTTTTAACTTCAGAGAAAACCTGAAAGATTGAAACGTTTTTCAAAAACACACTAAGAAACAAGAAACAACGAACCGAATGGTTTCTTCGTAATGAAAAACAGAGTACGAGGAAGCAACACAAACTCTGTTTTTCACTTAGATAAAAAAAGGTTGTCTATATAGTTTATATGTTCCAAGACCAAGGATGTATTAATTACACTATGATTTTTTGCTTGGCGAACTTACTCTTGACGTTTAAAAGAAAAAGGAAGAGAGAAATAGTAACCTGAGTAAAGAGAGTACGAGGAATGAGAGTAACTTGCGAGGTTGTGGATAGTGATATATTTTCTTAAATAATGTGAATGAAACCTATACAAACTCTTTATGTTCTTGTGACAATGATAGGAATTATAATTCTCGAAAACGGTTACATTCGTTTTAAATGTGAGAGAAATGCGCTTCCCACGTGATCTAACTAACAAATATAAAAAACAATAAACCATGAATT
This sequence comes from Crucihimalaya himalaica, assembly GCA_004349715.1. Lineage (NCBI taxonomy): Eukaryota > Viridiplantae > Streptophyta > Magnoliopsida > Brassicales > Brassicaceae > Crucihimalaya > Crucihimalaya himalaica. The sequence goes on along the minus strand of SMJT01000083.1, from coordinate 477,865 downwards.
TGTTATACCAAAAAAGGTCAAAAATCAATATGCACGTAATTATTATTATCTATCACATCACTATGGAAATATTTTTAATAATTACAATATTCGAACTACTGATTCTCGTTTGCGTCTTTGACATAATTATACTTACATACTACCATACTTAAAGAGAAGAAAATCATCTGCACAGTAAATGAGAAACATTTACAATAATAGAGAGACTTTAAATGTCCAAAAATTATAGCACATATCTATATATATAATAAACATTTTTTTTTTTCCATTTAGGCTCTCCACATCAGCATTTATAAACATCCATCCAACCAAAAAAAATGACCACGTTATCACTCATTAGTTTTTTTTTGGAATCCACATACATTATTTATTAAAACAAAACCATTAAAACTAAAATTAACTTATAGTTTATTTTATTATTTTTAATTTAAAAAAAAATAATCTATGAGATAACTTGAATATTAAAGTTGATAAAAAATAACTTAAATATAAAAAATCAAAATGATGAAAATACTATACAATAATATAAAAATGTGAATATATATTGGATAAATATAAAATAAGATAAGTATGTAAATATATTTTAAGAAAAGAAACTTATCGTATATTTAAGGTTATCATAATCGTTTTAAAGAATACAAAAAATTATAGGTTTAAAAAAAATTATAAGGATGAAATCTAAAAGGTTTTACTCAAAATAAAAAAAAAATAATTAAGTTCTAAAGAAAAAAAACTCATTTAAAATTTTGAAAATATATTTGCTAATGTTAAAGTATCAATTCATGATACCAATTTAATAAGAAAAATTCAATACATATTATTATTTATAACTATAAGATAATATAAATATTTAACAAAAAAATTTCTATATTATATTATTTAATGTTTCTAAAGCGAAAATGGTGATTTTTCGAAAACAATGAATGCCTAAAAAGGAAAAAGTAAATATTAGTTAGTATTTAAGAATTTTAACTTCAGTAACTCAGGATTCAACCCAAATATAATTGTACTATATAAAAAATTGTACTGAAAAGTCTTTGAAATATACTAAACTTTGGAAAAATAATGTATGTGACTATATGAAAATATTTTAAAATTCGAATGATTAAATTAATATTCAAAAATTTATATCGATAAAAATCTTAAATTTAAATCTCGGGCAACATGCAAGTCCATAATCTAGTTTTAATAATAAAAAAATATGTTTTCACCTATGGCACAGTGTTGCTGGAAGTTTTGAACATACTGTTCTCAATTAAGTTAAACAAGTTGAAACCTAAGAAACAAAGCACACCATATATGACAAAAATGAATAGAAAGAAATTAACCGAACATAAATTCTATATCATTTTTATGTCTCAAAACCAAGGATGTATCACACTATGATTTCTTTGCTTCCATAATCTTATTATATAAAGTATAGTTTTCAATGTTGTTAACTCACAATATCGCGACACGTGTTATGTCCATCGATTCAAGATTTCGACACGTATCAAAATGAAGGAAAAATGTCAAAAATTATTATAAGAAAATTATAGAAAAAGATAATTAACTAACATTACTCAAAAAATTGAAAGGAAACTATACAAATTACTAATTCAAAAAAAGAATAAATTTGCATAATTAAAAAATTTCTAATCCTAAAGAAAAAACAATTATAAATATTGAACTCTATATAAACAAATAAGTAGTCACATATTTTCTAACAAACAAATTTTTTTATAAAAAAACACCATCCTAGCTTTTAAGTTCATTCTACTCATAAAAAAATTATTCCTTTATTTTTTTTTTAAAATATTTAAATTTGTTATTATGAGGTTGTTGTAAATTTTTTTTATTTATATATTTTTATGATTATTAAATTTTCTTCTAATTTTTTTATTTTTATGTCGATTTGGAAAAGAAAAGAAAAGTCAAATATGATTAATAATAAATAAATCTTATTCATATAGAAATAAAGCAAGCTATATATATAATCAAAATAGATAATTAATTATAACTTTTAAAGGTTTTTTATCGGTGATTGGTTTTGTTTAAGCGTTTTCAATATTTTATAATAAATTTATTTATATGGGTGATTTACATAAATCTATTTTTCTATTTTTTTATTTTTCTATTTTTGTTTATTCTTATAAAATTTAAATATTTATTTAATGTGAAAGAGAATTATTTATGAAAATGACTGCAAATGGCTCTCCAAAACGGTTACATTCGTTTTGAACGTTAGCGAAATGCTTTCCACGTGGTCCAACTAACAGATATAAATCCATTAAACCATGTAGTTGTTACAAACAAAGTCGAATGGACTGCACAAGGTATAGCCCGATCACATCATCACCATCGAAAGTGCGTGACAGCCAAAAATCTGATATACAAACATCAACCCGGTTACTAACCTGGGTCAGGTGTCATCTCCACCTCTACTTAGTGTGTAGTTTTTAAGAAAATGTACCAACAACTTTTAACATTTTCAACATCTCTTCTATTGCAAACGCAAATAAAAGACTTTTTTTCCATTTGGCGTTTGAGCTTTAAGATAATATTTTATGAAAAGCTAAAAATTACTTAAATATTAAAAAAATGGCTTTTATTTCGACCAAAATATAAAAACAGATTAGAAAGAATCATCCTTTATTAAAATCAACAAGTGACAAGACACCATAAAGGCTGAACATCACATGTTTGTATACATAAAGCACACTAAAACATCCCCACGGCCCCACGCATAGTAAACTTTAGACTTTGAGTGACAAATACATAAGCATAGATCTTATCTACGGAATCAAGAAAGGAAATTATATAGTAACTCTGTAATTAGTTGGTGATATTTGGAACGACATAAATTCCAATTTGATGAACCAAATATATAACTAGCTTTGCCATGAAACCCAACGATCTTGTAACCTTCCTCCTTAAGTTCGAAATATTCACCAGCGTTCAATCTAAACGGCTGAGACGTTCTCTTGTGAGTCTTGAACGTTAGACACGTACGTAACCACTTCAGTTGCAGCTCCAAAGTTATCGTAGTAACCTTCCGCCCAAGTGGTGTACTTGGATATCTACCTCAAACTACAAAACAAAAAAAACAAGAAGAGGAAAATTAGGTCAAGATATCAATTCTTACAAGAAACTAGAAACTGTTATGAGCCTGCGATTGATTCATAGATAATATCATACTACAGATATTTTGGGCCGATATGGCAATAGTCCAGTTCAAAAATTGGGGAAAAATAAAAAAGAACGCTAGAGAGAGGGGTCGAACCTCTGACCTTGTGGTTAACAGCCACACGCTCTAACCAACTGAGCTACTCCAGCTTCTTGTTAAACAAACCAAACATCAGTTTAATAACGTCAAACAATATTGTATTGACGTGGCTCCTAAAACCCTTATGGCCTTATGTTCGAAAAAGGAGAAAGACTTGAGTTTTTTTTTTAAATAATTAAAGAGACAACCGCATAAAGTTACTATAATGTGAATATAAAATGGGGAAAAAGGGGAAATTGTGTGAGAGAGCTGGGAGTGAAAATGGTATTGGGGTAATGCTACGTACCATTTTAATCATTCATCTTGACACGTCCATAACCCCTTTTTCAATAAAGAAATCTCTACTCTGTGACTTTAGTGATATTTCTACTTTTTTGAATTTCTTTTCCTAGGTTATCATTAATTGAAGCTTGTTTTAGCTTGTATGAATTTTTAACTTAACTGAAACACTATTTTCTATTGTTTTTTTACGAAATTTGTTCGTAAAAAATATTCCGTAAAAACTCAAATATGATTAAAATTTTGTAGGAAATTGTGGTAGAAAAATAAAAAATAATTTTGACTAATTTCCTACCAAAATATTCGTAGAAAAATATTTTTTTATCATTTTTCTACCAATTTAATAAAATGAAAATTAATTCATTTGTTTTTAATAATCATATTAATTTGGAAAATCAAAATTAAAATTATACAATATCATTTAACAGCCAAAATATAGTTACTGAAATCATATCAATTAATTATATATATATATATATATCATTTAATTAATTATTAAGCCAAATTTATTCATTCTAATAATTGTAATAAAAGCCCTTCAAGCAAAATCATTTGTAAGTTTCGGACTTCTTGTCTGCAAACATCGCAGATTTGTGTTCCCTTTGTACTAAACCACTTAATGGCACACTGTTCGTGAACGAGTCTGAGGTCAACGTGTTACCTCCTGCATATAGTTCTTTCTTGAGTAAATGTGTTACTAATATAGTTCCTTCTTGTTTGCAACTGTGATAGAGAAATATTTAGTTTTATAACACAAGTTTTAAAATTTATATTTTTAAATAATTCAAGTGCAAGTACAAACGTTGTAATAATTTAGATGTCGATCCCACGAAAAATAAAGATTGTAACACTAGAGATGCGAGATTCAAACTAAGTTAGAGCAATATGTTTTTGGGTATTTGTTTTGATTAAAATGTAAGAAGTGCAAGAAGTAAAATCAAGAGAAAGCATTGGACCATCGGTTTAACTATAATGAGAATGAATCAACAATCAAACAATGATTCAAGATGTTGAACTAAGCATTATCCTAGAACATGAAACTCACAAATATGACTAATCCACTTTCGTGGCACTAATCACTAATTGTCATAAACTTCCGTTCGCTAAATGGTCAATGAGCATTAAAAACAAGTCCAAGTATTAGAATAGGAAACTATATATTATTCTCTGTAATTTAGGAATCTCTTTGATTAGCCTCTAACGTCTATATTCTCCATCTGTGTGTATATAATCTTTAGTGAATGATACATACAGATCATCGATTGAGAAATTAACCTAATCAAACACCAAGTTGTTCAGTAAACACCCTAATCATAAACTCTCGTTGGCTAGGAATGTAAAGCTCATAAAAGGTTTCGTTCAAACATTTTCACAAACACCTTCCGAGCATGAATTGCTTAAGTACTAGATTTTGAGTGATCAAGTCAAAACTAGCATTAAGATCAACCTAAATGAAGAATATAATAAGAGGCAACCTATATCATCATCATCTAACCATCAAATCATCCTAGTCTAGCACAACCCATGATCCAACAAAAGATTATCTACTAAATATGATGAAAGACAAACTAAAAGTGCATAACATAAAGATAAAGATAGAGATGAAGAATCCTTCACTTGAAGTGGCATAAAATGATGAAGATTAATCCAAAATATCAAGAGAAAAGTTTGGATCTAAATCCAATTCTAGAGAAGAAGACCTAGGGGACGAACCGGGGTTTGACCCAGTTTTTGATGTTTTGCAGATGTCCATCGGTCGTCAGCAACCCAATGCAAATACCCGATTGTGAGCATCGACCGCCACTATTTCGATGCATATATCTGATGATCCTTCTGGAGATTTTGCTCTGGTTTCTGAAAATATATAGCAGTCGGCAGAATCCCGATGGAAAAGATCGATTGGCAGAATCTTGATGGAAACGATCGATCGGCAGAATCCTGATGGATACGATCGATCGGCAGAATCCCGATGGATACAATCGATCGACAGAATCCCGATAGAGATGGCCGTTGCATGCCGTCCACCCCTCAAGTCGCCTTTTCTTTGTTCTCGAGCTTCCCCACATTTCCAAATCCATCATAGAAGTCTCCAAACTCCAAAATACCTAATAAGAGACACAAAAACATATGCAAATGAAAGGAAACTAACCTAAAGTCCTAAAGTGCATGACCATGAACAAAGGAGACCAAAACTAATGCAAAAGCATAAAATCTAAGTAAGAAGTGAAGCTAAAACTAGATAAACATACTAAAAACAATACAAATCCTATGAATATCAAACTGTATTGCATTTTCAACGTGTTACCTCTGGCGCACACCTCAAGACAAATCCTGCAAATTGCTTCTTCTTCAGGGATTTCTTCTTCTGTTTATTCTGCAGGAGCTGGAGTGATTTGATCTGCTAATGGAAAAAGAAAGAAGTAACATAGGAGTGTGTGAACTTGTCGTTTCACTGATCAAATGAAAAAGAATTTTCTTGGAATTGATAAAGCTTATAGTGTATCAATCTATTCCTCGTATCATTATCCAACACTCAACCTTCCCATGAATTTATAAAGCAACCACCAAAAGAAAACCAAATGAGCTAAAAATTTCAAGGGGAAATAGCACATACCTCTACTTGCTTTGTTCGAAATGTGATTCTTATTATCTTCAAAGAGACAGTTGGTACAATTGTTTCTCCTGGGCATGGACAAGGATCTTGAAACTGATTCATGAACACCATCTCTCTGCACCAAACAAACTCCAATATTATACTTTTGAAAGAAGTTCATTAAAAAAAAAATCATACCCCTCTGCACACTACAATCAAAATGAGACTGTAAGACACGAATAAATCACATTAGATTTAGGTTGTTCACTATGCACCACAGCTGAAACAGGCAGAGTAAAAACAATTAGAGACAGTTAAGCAACATTTGTAGAAGGAAGTGACAAACATCTTTCCTAGTAAGGCGAAGTGATTAAACTTGTAACAAGAGGCTTTTTAATTAAAATACTGGGACTTAATTGCTGTCTTCTCTCATATTTTGGTAGAGAAGATTTCTTTTTTAGACTCAAAATTGGGAAAACGATATATTTTTCCACGAGAGGTATCACGGAGAACTAGATGCTTCCCAATCTATGAACACGATCCAATTGCTCATGGAACTAATGATCAGAACCTTAATCCCCTCGAATTAATAGTTCTCTATCCAATTTCCTAATTTTCCTGATTTCGGCGGTTTACAATCTAAACTCAATACAAAACCAAATTAACAAAAACTTAAACCGAACTAAACCTAAATTAAACCCAATTCAATCCAATTAAAAACTAAACCAACTCAATTCTTCTCTCTCTTCTTCTCTCTCTCGTCACTCCAATCTTAATCTCTTCTTCTCTTCTTCAAACCGAGAAAGAGAGAAATGGGGGGGGGGGGGGGGGAATAAG